>CM040245.1:19530408-19675283 GCA_022545495.1 Chrysanthemum lavandulifolium
ATAAAAGTCGAAATTACAACATTTAAACTAAAACTAAGACATTTAAATAAAAAACTACATTAAAGAAAGAAAAAATGAAACTAGCTACTACAATTGCTTCATTCTCTTGCCTCAATTTATATTCCAAACTTCTCTCCTCTGACTTCTGAGCTTTTCCCACTAGAATTCTGGACCATTGGATGTTTTGAGCCAATTTTGGCCGTTGGATGGTTTTTGGCGCCAAAATGGGTTTAACAGGTGTAGGGGTTGAGTGTTGGGGGAAGGGGTGCAATTAATGATATTTGGAGTTGTGTGGAGGTGGGGAACAAGGAAAGTGATAAGGAGAGGAGGGGTTGAGGTGGAGGTGTTTGCAGAGAGCGAGGAAGCAGTTGAGACTTTGGCGGGCAAGTTGGATGTTTGTTTGACGCCATGGTTTGACGGATATTAGCAAGCGGGGGTTCAAAATGGGTTGTGGCAGGGGTCGCATGGATTGACAAGGGTCCAAATGTTTTGTAAAGGTTAAAATACAAGGACCTAGAGTGTAATTTACGAATTTCAAGGACTAATCCGCCAATTAAGCAAAGTTTCTCCAAGGGTTGAAATTGACAAGCTTCAAAGTATAAGGACCAATTTTGCCATTTTCCAATTTTAGGGGCCAATTTTGCCAATTTTCAAACTTGGAGGACCATTTTTGTAATTTTCTCAAACTTTTCATATTTTCACCAAAGGACTAAATTTGACAAGTTATGATTTAAAAGGACCTTTGGTGACTTTTCTATTGAAATTTTGACTCGGGGACTATTTTGACAATTTTAGAAACTTGGGGACTAAAGCGCAATTTTGCAAATTTGATCGTTTTCATCGATTTTGATATTTTAGCATTTAAAACACATAAAACACTTGTTTGTGATATTTTGATCATTTGATGTGTTTCGAGTGTTTTCGAGATGATTTTAGGTTTATATAGTACAAAATGATGAGTATTTGGACACTCATCACTCACCGCTTTGGCGTAAGGACCTAGGAAAAACTATCTAAGAGGTCTTTTAAAGGGTTGTAATGTTAGGCTTACGGTAGGGAAACAAAGGGTTTGGTTGGATAGGCGATTTAGTGGTGGCAAGTCAAAAATCTTTTGTTACAAGCATGAGAAGAATAGCGTTGCTAAGCCAAGACTCGACTCTCTAAACTCTAGATAACATTGAAACAAACAAACATAAATATAAAGATAGATGTAGGATGGTAGCCCGTATGTTTTTTTTACACTCTTTTGTTTCGATTTTTTTTCATACACTTTTACTCTACCATCCTCTACGATAACATCAAAATATAAGGGATTTATAGGCACATCCCTACACTTGAGTTTTTATTACCCTAACACTAATTTAACCCGAATTGAAAAGATCAAAACACTTGGAGTACATTATTACATAGATAAAGGGAATTTAAATTTAACGTTCTTTCCTGTCATTCCATAAAATTTAACTTTACCCATGAGTCCCAATCGTCCCAAAACTGTATACAAAGGATATGACTCGACTTAGCAACTTATGCAAGTAACTAGATAATTAAACTAAGGTTTTAGTATGATAACAATAATGCACTAAAAGTGAGTGCATACAAGGTAGAGCTAAGGCGATTTGGGTGTACATTTGGGGTAGATTGTAAACAATGCTCTTCATTGATATTAGGAAAAGCGAAACATCACGAGAACCGCGAAAAGGATAGGCTCGAGGAGTTAACTAGGGGTATCTTGTACTAAAGATGAGTACAAGCAGAAGGTGTGGGGTAATTACTCAACCGATGTGGAAGAAGTAATTATAATACTGGTGTCGAACAAGGGTTATCCTAATGCCTCTTATCATTTAGTTATTCCTAACTACACAAGTGTAGTCTCACTAGTGATCTCGGGATGCATCACAAAATAAGTTCTAGAATCTATTATACTACCGGTACACTCTCGAAGCATTAAAGATTAATGCTTTAATTCCTACAAATCTAGGGGCGAACCTCACATTTTTTGGGTGGAATTTGAGTGGTAAAGGGTTTTTGTGCTAGTCATATAACTTCCTATCCATGAGACGCTTTATTAAGACTAAAGACCCACTCCTACATGTCATGAAAAATTTAAATTTGGTGCTAAAATTACCCTAACCGATATTTCTCATGGTTTATTACACAAATGAAATTGGACAAGACAAATAGTCAAGGATAAGCATAGTTTCAAAGTTCCCATTTTATTCTCCCTCCCTACACTTAAACCGAACATTGTCCCAATGTTCCCGAAAATATCAAAGTTATGATAGCGGAAGGTAATTAAAGAAAGAAACTAGTACTCTCACGATTAGCTTGGTAGGATCCTGTGAAGTAGTGGTTAAATTCTTCTCCAAGAAGAATGTATGCGTGAAAAGCTCCATCCAATCTTATGTATCTTCTTCTTGATAAATAAAACATGCACACATTGAGAAAATAGACGAAACCTTCGCGTAAAATCGGTGGTAAAACTATATATGACTCTACTAAACTAGGATATAATGCTTGTGGAATGGATGTTTCTGAGTTTTGGAAAATTAAGACTGAGAAATTCAAAAATTTATAAGTAGCCTGAAACGAGAAAGTTAGATAAAATTTGTTTCGCTCCTCGTGGCCGTCAGTTATCTGACAAAGCTGGTCTCTGCGTTTTTCGGAAAAATTATACCTTTAAAATCTGGAAAAATTCTGCAAAACATCCATTATGACTCGATACAAGCATTTGACTCTAACAATCACATATATATCTTTTTCAAGAATTGTAATTCTCATGTTCACGTTCTTTTAAAAATGTGTGTAATCTTCCCTACACTTATCCTTTTTGTAAAATACTTTTATATGTAATTAAGACGAGGTTAAAGACAAAATAAACCATTTTCACAAATTCAAACATGAGAATAAACAATCAATGAAAAGATATGACACACAAACAAGCAAACAATTAAGCATGGGTTGCCTCCCACGAAGCGCTTTTCTTTATTTATGAGTCTTGTAGCAAGACTCGAAGTCGTGCCCCTACGTGACTTCATTACCGTTCTTTTTTTCTTTCACCAAGCCTTCATCAAAAGGTTGTAGACGTTGTATGCTTACCGTGAAATCTTTCCCAACGTCGTCTATTATGATAACGGTTTTATTTTTTAAATTAGTTTCTTTCACCGTTTCCACGTTTATTTATCAAGTTTCATAACTTTTTATCACGTTTCCACAATGTCGCATTTACTCCTTGAACCATGAATTCTCTAAGCCCTCTTTCCCATTCGTTAATTTTCTTATGAGATTATTAGGGACCTGTGGATTCTCATCGATTATCTTTTCCATGATCTTGAAGGGTATCTTGGAACAATAGGTATCCTAGCGTATCCTTTGCCACTTTTGAGTATCATGATACCCTCACCGCATTTGATGGTTGCCTTGGCAGTGGCCAGAAAAGGTGTTCCAAGAATGAGTGGCATATTTATATCTTCCTCAATGTCTATGATCACGAAGTCCACCGGGTAGACAATATCGGCCACCTCAATTAAAACATCTTCCGCTATTCCTATGGGATAAACATATGTGTGATTTGCTAAGGAAAGTATAAGATTACTATAGACTGATAGCGGCATAATGTTCACATCGGATCCCTGATCGGCTAAGGCATTTATGTTCTCAATGTCGCCTATGCTACATGGTATTACGAAGTTCCCCGAGGTTTCTCATTTTTTTGCTACTGGTTTTTTCATAATCAACTCGTACATAGGTCCCATAGGCATGGTGTCATACTCTTCTTCTTTTATTTTCCCTTCGAGGGCTTTCCTAAGAACCTCATTGTACCTAAAGTTATTCACTTGATTAACAATGGTTTTCTTATTAATCTCATGCTTAAGGTAGTATTCAATGATTTTGGATTCATCATTAGTTTGACCTCCTCTTTTCCTTACTATCCTTGCTTATCTCGGTCTCTTCTTTTCGCCTACTCCACCTTCATGAAGCAATGGAAATGATGTTAACAAGCGAAGTGGGGAGGGTGATCATCGCTTCTAATTAGCACCTTCTCGGGAACCTTCGTCTTAGTATATTCTTTCACCAAGTTCATCATCTCCGTCATTTTTACATGCATTTCCTCCATTTGCCTCTAAACCTCTTCTTCAAATTTCGCTAGTCTTTCCGTATGGGCTGCCATGTACTCTCTCATTTGTTCCTTGAATATTGGTGAGAGTGGAATTGGAGAGGTAGAACGGAAGCGGCGTCCAGAATTGGGACTTTGCTCACAGCTTGGTGATTCAGAGAGAGGTGTTGGGTGGTTGGCGGAGTTAGCAGAATTAACCGTTGCTCGATGAATTGGTCCAGTGCTCTCTTTTGCCTCTCGATTAGATAATCGATCCTTCTCAAGAGAACTCATTTGCTCTTGGTGATGTTGGAAGGCTCATGACGAATTGATATGGCATTAACCACTTTAACAGGGGTTTCATGGGATTCACTCCAATTTAGTAGCTTTGATCGGCAAGCTCTTCTACAATATCCCATGATTCTTCTGCGTTAAAGTTGCTAAGCCTTCTACCGGCGGCTCGATCAATGGACCGCCTGGTGGTGAAGTTGTTATGGTCATAGAAGATTTGGACTTGAAGCCAAAGATCAATGTCATGCTGAGGGACTTTATGGAGCAAGTCCATGAATCGGGTTCATGCTTCGTAGAGAGATTCACCTTGACGTTGTTGGAACATCAAGATTTCATTCCTAAGCTTAGTAGTTCTCCCGGTGGGAAAAATTAGGCAAGGAAGCAGTAGTGAGATCATCCTAACTTGAGATGGGTAGGCGAGAAGTCGCTCAAGCCAATTACTAGCCGTCCGTAGAGAATTAGAAGATATGCAAGCGTGGTCTCCCGAGTAGTAGCATCGAGGTCGATGGAATCGACTATTTTAAGGAAATCCTTAGATGCTGATTAGGATCTTCGGAACGAAGTCCATGGAATGCACATCCGTTTTGCACCAACAGGATGGTGTCGGATCGCAGGGCCGTAGCTTGAGCTTGATCGGGGAGCTCAATGGTGTTCCTATAGCCTCAATGGCTTGGTCTAGAGTATTCACCAAGAGTTAGGGCTATTGGCGGGTCATTTAGTGGTGGGTTGATGAGTGGTGGTTGATTATCACCTTCCATGATGAAAAGTGATGGGATTACGAATAAAGGTCACGAAGAAAAGGGGGATAGACTACGAGGAAGCTAAAAAGTGAGAAAAATCTTACTTGATAGGAATCAAGCAAGGGAACCTAAACAAGATAGACTACTAACTAGCTATTCTATTCCGTCGTCCGGGCCAAAACTTGATACGCTGCATAACAGCGTTCGAGTCAAAGGAAACTTCCTTTTCTTGAGCAAGTTTTTCAACCACTGGCGATGAACCTAATCGTTGTAGTGTAGTATTAGGGTAAGCCTCGGGATTGATATCGTTCTCTAGGGAATAGGAATGCTAGTGAGAAATTACTACGCTAAGGTTGGGGTTGAGGAAGATTATTTTTATATTTTTATATTTTTAGAAAATAAAGGTGCGATCTCGGGGTATTGGATTTGGGGTTGTATTTCTACCGATTACTCTACTTATCTAATTATCTAATTTAAGGGGTAGTCTATGTCTTTTGAAGTGTGCTCGTATGATGATTAAAGATGTGTCTACCTAGATACTATTACTCCTAGTTATCTTTTAGTGATGGTTGAATTGTAACGCCCTTATTCTTAGCGTTGTGTTTTCTAAGGTCGTAGGGTGTGCTTTTATCCCTAACTCTTTGAAACTACCTAAGGTTAATGACTACGAAATCTCTATGATTCATAAACTTAACACTAAGGTTATCTTTGGATATTTAGTCTACAATTCCACTAGTAACTATAAACTAAGGTTCAACAAAGATTAATCAAGCATTAATAACACAACGATGACTTTAAGCACTCCTAAGCCAATTACAATTAAGATAAGAGACAGCCAATCAATATTCAATAACTAGGTTTCATAGATCTAAGCAAACACACAAGTAAATTAGTCGGACATGTTAAACATGCAAGCACACACATTCAATTGAAGACATAATGAAATCAAGGGAATAAATAACTTATCTCGATGTAAAATAGGTATTAGAACCTAAAATCATCCTAGACGGACTACAATCATTTTAGGTTTTACTCACAAGTCTACCTCTCCAAAGTCGAAAATTCAATTCTATATAGAGTTACAACTACGACGCCACCTTTTAATTGTGTGGCCGAGATCGCCGCCATTAGGGTTTCGTCTTAGCCAAGTCAACCTTAGGACGGCGTCACGTTGTGGTTGTGATGCCGTCAGCTTCAACTTCTGACGTCGTTTGAATCTGGACCTAGGCCGTCTGAGGAGAAGAGTCTTCGTAACGCCCTACTTTTCAAAGCCTGACGCCGTCAGGTGCAAAATAGCAAATTCACTCCTGAGCCGTCACAAATATAGGGACGACGTCAATTTGGAGAGTTTGCTTCTACACGGAAACGAAGATCTTCGAGAACTAATATTGGACCATCGGGTGCACTTCCAACAGCATGAGTGTCTTGATCTTGACTTTAGCCATTTTCTTCACATATTCACGCCTTTTCGTCCAAATAAGCATCATTCCGACATTTTGCCTTCAAGAGACCTAAAAGTGAAAAGGAACGAAATTAAGCGATAGCGGATATAAAGTGGGCAATCAAGGGCTTAAATGACCCCTTAAAAGTGTACGTTTTAAATCCTTATCACGTAGTCAAACCCATCACTGCCCCATCTATCCGTGTAATTTTGCTTGTGACACCTTAATTCTTGGAACAACTGTTGTCAAATTATGGGCCACATATTTTTCTTGAGACCGAGACCGACAACAACTGACTGAAATCCATAGATTTTCAGAACCTATGACAACGTTCAAATTTGAGTTCTTTCATTAGCTGATTAAAAAACATATTTGTTCAATTTGTATATTTTCTTATACAATAAGAGATTGGTTGATCACAATTTCTTACTAAGAGTATCAAAGAGGTTGGTTGATCACAATTTCTTTTCATCCAACTTACTATATTTACATCTTATTATTACTAAACATATCCCATCCTTTTATCTAGGGTGCTGATGTCCCCTATTGGTTAGATGATTTCTTTGTTGACAAACTCATCAGTTGAACTATTGTTCTCCGTATCAAGATTGACAAGTATAATCTGCCACCTACATTTTTTCGTAGGTATACTGCTACTAAGTATTATGGTGATACTGTTGATATCGTGAAGGGAAAATATGGAATGATAGTACCTTCAAAAGTTGACTCGGTTAACTAAAAAATAACCGATGAAGATGAAAGGATTATGGCAGAGATTCAGTGGGGTTCTGTCTCTGGATCAACTACTCATACAATTCTGAAAACTGCAGTAGAGGTTCCCCTTTCAAGAGTACATGAGGTTCGTGATGCTAATGTGGAACCTTCTGAAGGTAGATCTGAAAATGTTATCGAATGTGAAACGACTATAACTATAATAGATGAATTTGAAGGCTCTCCAGCTCATGCTACAATGACAAATGATGACAATCCGAGTGACACTCATAAAGATAGCGCGACCCTCATGTATATAATGATGCGGTTTATGTACGTAGTGAAGCTTTGAAAGAAGCTGATACGAAAGAATTTGATACAAACGAAGTTGTTATGATGGAGGTCGATATGAAAAAAGGTGATATGAGACAAGTTGATGTGAAACAAGCTGTTATGGATGAAGAAGATTCGAAGGAAGCTTATGTTAAGAAAGATGATATGAAAGAATCTCAAATATGAAGATTTGACTACTCATGCATGGTCTTGAATAATTCACCATTAGTTATTTTTTTTCCATGTTGTTTGCGTTTTGTGTCGTTGTTTCAAACTTTTTTTTACTACTTTCGTATGTTTTAGATTTAATACTTCCATTAAATAAGAATGATTATGCACTTTTAGATGTTTTTTTTTCAATAAAATATACAGAAAATGAGTTTATATATAGATGTATATTTTTATTTTTATTTATTGAATCGTTATACCCGAGCAACAAACGGGTATTATACTAATTAAGCTTATTAGTAGATTTATTTATCAATTATCTTTGTATATTATATTTTGCAATCCAATGTCTATTAGAGAGCACGGTGTGGGGTTATTTAGGCGTCATTGGCACGCACAATCAATAACTATCTGAATAAGTGTTATTGGTGCATCGTTTAAATGTGTTATTCGTCCCTACGTTGTTGCAATAGCCGATGCCATTTGTCTTTTTTTTAGAGCGGGGTATTTTTGGTGAAGTGTTCTATGAGACCTACATGCACCAATAAGTATTATTGATTTTTTTGCTAAAATGGGTGTTTAGTTATTAATGTGTTATTAGGAAGTTGATGAAGTGACGTTTATATGACATACCAATAAGTGTTATTCGTGTTCCACACTAGCTTTGTTATACTACTACAAAGTTGATTGGGGCACTCATTTGAAAAGACTATATTAATGTTTTAATTTTCTTTAATGATTAAAATGAATATATTATTTTTTTACCTTTTCTTTTTAGCTGTATTTTTATTTTCATTTTTATCTTTTTAGGCTATAACTGATAAAGGTGACAAATATTAAAGGCACAAATAATTTATGACATAGAAATTAGACAATTAAAAAAAGTAAAAACATATACAAGTATAATAACTTTAGTAAATAGAGAGTCAAAATTACAATAACGAAAATGTTACATTTGTCTTAAAGTACGAACATATTCTTCAAACGTGAGTTGTCGACTTAAATATAAGTCTTTCCATGCAGATGTGATATCACTTATACACATTCTTCATTGTGGGTGATTTAATGGTATTTGATAACTTTCTCGTAGCATTAGATTGATGAAATGACCCCTCACACGTGCAACTAAATATGGGGGCATTTGCTTCTAACCATGTTGATTAGACCAAAGCGGAAAACACATAGCACTGAGTACAACATTTTATACTATAGATTTGAATACAATTGGTCTCTTATACAATGAAGCGATAACTAACCCTGTATTTGCATAGACATCCATTTTTCCCTTGGGGCAAAACTAGTTCCCAAAAAATCTACGGTTTTCAAACATAGTCAAAGCCATCACTGGCCCATTTATCCGTGTAATTTTGCTTGTGACACCTAAATTCTTGGAACAACTGTTGTCGAATTACGGGCCACATATTTTCCTTAAGACCGAGACCGATGAGAACTAACTAAAATCCATAGATTTCTGGCACCTATGACAACGTTCAAATTTGAGTTCTTTCATTAGCCAATTAAAAAATCTATTTGTTCATTTGTATATTTTCTTATATAATAGGAAATAAACACTGTTATTGCTCAGAATTCCAATCAATTACTCCCTCCGTCCTAAAATTATAGTCCTCTATTGACTTTTTCGGTATTTCTTTTTTCTAACTTTGACCGTAAATATTTTTGTTTGTATAATATAATCTTGATGCAAAATATATGAATGAATTGAGTTTTAAATGTATTTTCATTAGTATATTTTTCATCAACTATTGTATAACACAAACAAAAATATTTAATAAAATGAAAAAAAGACAAAAAAAGTCAATCGGGGACTATAAATTTGGAACGGAGGTAGTAAATAATAAGCACTATACTTAAAGACTACTCGTTGCAAAATTAGGTAAAAGAAAACATACTTTTCTATATATACTACATATAAAAAAACAAATTGGTTTAAAACTTAAAAACTTTAAAGATGAATAATCTTGTTAGACTAAAATTTTCATACTTTTAAGAGACAACACAAAATTATAAATTATTAAATTTTTAAATACTTAATTATAATATAAAGAGAAGTGATTTGTACACTCTCAATATTGATTGACACACTCAAATTATAAGTGTCTTGACATTTATACCCTCATATCATTTTTACTTATTTTCACCCTGTAAGGGTATAAATGTCAAAACATTTATAATTTGAGTGTGTCAATGAATTGTGAGAGTGTGCAAATCACTTCCCTAATATAAACTACTAGCCTTTTTCACTTCACTTTCTTCACATCCATATATACATAAAAAAAAAAGAGTAAATTACACTGTTCGTACCTGTGGTTTGGCCGAAATCACATTGCAAGTCCATCGACTTTTATTTTTGCATGATGAATCCTTATAATGAAGTTTCGTAACACCATTCGTCTCTATCCCTAATAGTCGAGGGACTTGCGATGTGATTTCGGCCAAACCACAAGGATGAATGGTGTTAGAGATAAGGACGAATGGTGTTAAGAAACTTCATTATAAGGATTCATCATGCAAAAATGAAAGTCGAGGGACTTGCGATGTGATTTCGGCCAAACCACAGGGACGAACGGTGTAATTTACTCAAAAAAAAAATTACACACGCAAATTAACGCTACTATTGACTCGGATGACTAAACTTGACTATTACCAGAAACCAAGGGATTGAAATAGTCTTATTACCACAAACCCAAGTAAAGTAAAACCCGACCCGACAAAAGCAAGTAACAACAAAACCCTAAAAAACCCGCCTCCAGTCTCCTTCTTCTTCAAATTAGGGTTTTAGTTAAACTCTCATCTTACAAAACACCTTCCTTGAATTCAACAAAACAAACGATGGGGAAATCAAAAAGCTCAAGAAAAGGTAAAAAAGCATGGAGAAAAAACATTAGCACAGAAGACATCGAAGACTTCAATGAAAAAGCCAACAAGGATGCTCTTTCCGGTGGGTCCCTCACCGGAGCTCCGAATGACTCACTTTTCTTCCTAGACAAATCCAGAGGTAACATTTTTTACTTTTTTACTGATGGTAAATATATGTTGGGGTTTTATTCTAATTATTATGTTTGTGGTAAAATGGTTGTTTAGATTTGTCTGTAAAGCGTAAGATTGATAAAAGTAGAGAGAAGGTGTTGCGAGTTGATAGTATTTTACAAAAGAATAGTTTTGTCCAAGCCGTGCCCTCTTCGCATTGTAAGAAGTCGAAAGTTAAGCCGAAAGAGGTTAAGAGGGTCGAAAGAGATAACGAGGTTTGTTTCTAATGTTTGAATAGTTTGTTAAGTAATGAAATCTGTGTTTAGATTATATTTGATGATGTTTTTTTTTTGTAGAAAGCGGATACCGGCATGGTTGATATATGGGGCGAAAAAGGTTTCTATTCGTTTTATCGTTTTGTAAATTAGTCGTTACTTGTGTTTGTGTTGAAGTGAGGTTTCTTATTGTTTTTGTGTGTGTGGATTTTCAGGTGATCACGTTGTAAAGAAAAGAAAGGTAAATACTCGACTTCAAGTATGGTTGTTGATATTTAGTTTATATTTCTTGTGTGTATCAATGCGTTAATGCCGTAAAACCTTGACTGCTAACAGTCAGGAATGTTTTATTAGCATTTAGGGGTGTTTGTGTTATGCTTATTTTACTGGGATTATGACCTTGTGTAAAATATGAAAAGCTCATAAGACACTTATCAACTTGGATTTATGGTTTACATAACCTCATAAGCTCAACTCTATAAGTTCATAAGACAGATAAAGTGGGCTTACGAGCTTTTTAAAAGTTATATGTCCTCAGAAGGGCGGTAAATAAGTTAAGGAAAACACCCCTTATTTGTTTATGAACTTAACTTTGTGCACTCAGTGGATGAAACTATCATACTTGGTTTTTACTGATTTGATGTTCTTTGTTAAATTTGGTTGCTGCTACTGCTATACGAATACTGCGATTTAGATTCCACGTTGGTGGTTATAGCTTCCTACGTGTTGCCAACACTTCAAGATATTTTTATGCATGCAGTTTCTTCTAGTTATCTTACTATTTGAATTATTTTGATAGGTCGGTAATAAGACTATTTCCATTCCTGCCGTGGAAGTAGAGGCGCCTGGATGCTCATACAATCCAACATCTGAAAGTCATCAGGTTTTATATGGCTACAAGCTTCTTACTACTGTTACGTTGAAACTATTTAGGCCTTTCTTTTAATTACTGATTGTTAATGTTTATTGCTTTTTGCAGGATTCATTGGCTCAGGCTGTGGCAGATGAAATGCAGAAAGTTTATGCAAAAGAATTGCGCCCTGCACCTGTCCCTTTAACCGTTGAGGGAGAAGCTATCAGTGAGGAAGATGTGGGTAGCTTTAATTTCATACATCCGTTATATCATTAATTTTAAATTGCGGCGGTTTAGATATATACATCAAATGGATCTCTAATGATTAGAAAACTTTACAGAGGTATTTCCTTGATGCAAACAATGAGAGTGATGACGATGAAGAAGAGAAGGATGAAGATGAAAATGGTGATGCCGATCTAGAAAAGAGGTATGTCATTTGTTTGTCATCATTTACGATGATATTTTCTAGATTAGCCGACTAGGTGGGTTGATTATAAATCTCGTTTTTGCTGGATACTTACAGTCTAGTTGCTACATATACTGCCGTAAGTCATATTGGAGACAGGAAAACATTGTCTGTATTGTAATGTAGTTAACTAGTTAAGGCTTTATTTGAACTTCAGTTTAATTATTGGCGTGACCACAAAGTTTGCTGTTAAAGCAGAGATACACTAGCGCTTTTCATTTGTTTAACTGCTGTCACAATACCACTGGAGCCATTTTCAACTAGGGTTGTGTTTTTCTCTTCTCAATGTCAATGTCCATAAGGATCTACTGGAGATCGTAGTAAACCAAAACAGAGGCATCTAAATAGACAGCTGACTTGACTAATGAGAACTGCTTTTGCCTATCTTGTAACTAATAGCCTTATTATGGCGACTAGCTGGGTGAGGGGGGGATACCATAATGTTAATTGCTCCTCAAACTGCTGTGTTTGAAGCTTAGACACTGGGTACAGTACATGTGAGCTGTAAGAAACCTTTATTGGGCACGTTTTGGACTAACATGAAACCAATATAGAACTGGTTAATAATATGTAGATGTGATGAGAATATATTGACCACAAATGACTGTATATTAGAGAATTGATTGAGCTTTATAGGACGAATAAACCCTGAATCTGGATAAAATGTTGGTACATGTCTGACAGGATCTGCAAATTACATAGTATAGACCCTAAACTGTGTACCGAAATGCTTAAGTTTAGCTCACAAAGTTAGGTCTTATTTGGTAACACTGGTTTTATGCTGTTAGTGCATTTTATTGTTTTCTAATCTGAACTCTGATTTTTGGTTGGTAAAGCGATATTTTCACAAAGTTAGGATGTTCAAAGTTGAAAATAGAGAAATGTATGTTTTGCTGGGTTTGAAACCTTAAGCTCTTAAAGTGGTTTAGTAAAACTTGGAAACGTCAATGTCATGTTTGCAGCATATCATTCATAAGTCATAACCTGTGATTAAGTTTTACGTCTTCATTTTTTATGTTAACTCATACTCGTGAGAATTATGACCATGCAGGCCCTTCAAAACAAAGAGGGTAACACGAGTAAAGCTGAATAGGAGGGCTAGAAACAAAGAAAAAATGAAGTTGGAAGCAGAAGCAAAAAAGACGAAGGCGTTCTCTAAGGAACTCGACAGGTTAATTTAACTCTTTGCTCTACCTGTATTTCATTTCTTATATCTACCGTAAGTATCTCACTTTCTTTTGGTTCATGTATTCAATACAGTATACCAGAGATAATTGATGAAATAGCCAAAGAGGATGAGGAAAAAAGCAATAGACATCTCCGTCGTGTTGTTGCTAAACAAGAAAGACTAAAATCATGTCCACCAAGGCTAGGGAGGCTCAAGTAAGGCTTTTGCAATAGATTTATTGACCTCATCATTATACCGAAACAATTACATTATTACTTAGTTGTAAAAGTTATTTATATAAAGCCATCGTAGCATTATGTGATTAATAATATCTAACATAATAGAATTCGGGCTAACATAATATCACGTTATAGATTTGAGCCTGCACCTGTCCAAGTTTTGTTATCTGAAGAAGTTACTGGTTCCCTAAGGAAGCTGAAGGTATGGCACTTTTCTTATGCTCATTTGTTCGGCTAACTGTTACTTTTCAAATTTCTAAAGATAAAAGGCTAGCGGATTGCTGATTAGCAATATATGTTGACTACCACTAAACACCAAATGTTCTTGTTATGCAGGCATGTTGCACCCTTGCAAGAGACCGATACAAGAGTCTTGAGAAAAGAGGAATAATTGTCCCTACAACTAAGAGTGGCAGGTATAGTTGTGTTTCTTTTGTTACACGTGTAGCATTTATCTGTATACACTGTCGTTGTTAATGTATTAACGGCATGTTTGGACGTTTCTGCAGGAAATAGAAATATGTCCAAGTACCAGATGGATCAGCGGGCAGTTGAGGGAGAGAAGAAAGAGACCGAGAGCATGCTTGTCAAACTGATGAAGTTGTTAGGCCTTCTTTTTTGGCTATTGGTTTTGTATTTTAAATTTATTTCTCAGTACTTAAAAAGTTATGTATACTTTCTTATTGACTATGACACTGATGATAAAAAGGTGTGGAGTATCCAGTTTTGTTTTTGTTCTTTTAGTTCCAAAAAATCTAGGTGCGTTGGTAATTGTTTTTCTGAATACAAAAGTTGTCCTTGCAGCATAGTAGCAGTTAGACAATAGTCATAAGACCACACAAAGACCACAAATAGCCCCCCATATCAGCGCCGACCGAATGCTGTGGTCTTATTAGGTTCAGTCTTTTGGAAATGTAGAGTTTGTTAATACTTTACATTGATAAGAGCATCCACAATGCTCCAACTATATGTATTAACTATAACTTTTGAGAAAGACTTGTGTGTCGTGTGTGTGAAGTCTTTATAAAAATCTTTTGAAAAAGCTATTGATGCAATGACAAAAACACTACTATAAAGCCTTTTAGAATAGAAAAAAGCTTTTCTCTGTTTGACCCATTGCAGGTGCTTTAACTTTAGTGAAAAAAATCCAACAATTGTTAAAAGGAAACGATACAAAATGAGTGATTACTGGATTTAAACAGCTTTGAGACAAAAATGTTGATCACTGAAATCTTATAAAATTGTCAATCATTGAAATGTTTGTAGTTTAATCATTAAAAAATCAAAATTTGTAAAAACTGCAATAGTTTTTAATTAGACATGTGGTTGCTTTAAAAACAACCATCACATTTTCCTTTAAAATATATATACGTAGAGCACAGTTTACTGAAATAATTTAGCCATGTGGCCATGTGAAATCAATCTTTTTTTAAAGTAGTTTTAAACGATTTTCCATTTCTTCAAGACACGTTTTTTAAAAACTAGAAAATGTTGAAAGACTATTTTGTACCCATGGTAAGCGAAATTCTAACAAGACATTAATTAAACGAAATTATTGATATCAAGTAAATTTATTGTCGAAAAGAATATAATAAACTAAAATCATGATTCGGAAAATTTTATTTCGGGATACCGCTTGTTTATGTGGCAGACTCGCTAATATTTACTCATCTATCTAATATAATAAGCAAGAGTTTGTCTGGCTCTTTGAAGACTTCAAAAATTAATGTTGAGTGTTTGATATGATTGGTCCATTGCTTTGGAAGGTACAACACCAATGTATTACCCTTTGAAGCAAATGATGAAATTAATGCGTTGATGTTTATGGTAGGTAATAACTCATCGCATCGCTTAATAAAACTTCTCATACGCATGAATTTCACATTCAAATCGGCAGTTTCATATGAGCAATTAATGTGTTAATGTGGACACATTAAAACAATCATCTCAAAAATAAGTTATATTTTTGAATTCAAATCATATATTGCGTCTTCATCATCATCCCAAAATAACTGATGTTTTTTAATTAGTATCTCAAACCCATAATTCTTTCTAGAGAAGATTAACGGTGAAAATAGAATTATCAATCGTGTTTCTCAAAGATTAGTTTAGGTAAGTTTTAAGGCTTTAGTTTAGTTTGTTAATTCCTTTTATCTCTTTTAGTTCATCATTCTTATGTTTGATATATGTGTGAAGAGTGGCGCATATGGGAATTAAGCTTTTATCAATAATAATATATATTTGCTTTTATCAATAATAATATATATTTCTTAACTTATTACCTATACTAATAAGGTATCAAATTATCAATTACCGGCACCACTGCTACTTCTTGTGTTTTGTATGATATCTAAATTAAATCCACATGTGTTATTAAGTTGTTATCGATAATTGACCATCTGGTTGACCTTAAGGTAATGCGCGTTCATGCTTTTTCTCACCAAGTCATGAAGTTTGGATTGTTTAAAAGACTATGAAGAGCTTGAAGTTAAGGCCATTAATGGGCGAGCATGAAAATAATGAGTTCTAACTCGGGTAAGCGTTCGACTTTCTTAGGTTGGTTGATAAGTTATTCATCATGTAATATACTTATGTTATGATTAAGTTTGAAACATTTACTTTTATGTTATGATTACAAGCAATCCTTGACTTCAGGTTGTTCAAATATCTTCTATTCTTCATACATATTCTCATTTTCATCACACATTTAATTTCACAAGATTGTGTCTTACTTTCGTTGATCTTTACAATTTTTAGTGGTTGATAAGACACGAAGTTTAATGGTTGTTTAATTTAGAAAAAAAACGTGGAGATTCAATGCTTATTTATTTATAAAAAATTGAACTTGATTAACTAAGTAATTAGTGAGGCCAAAAGAAAAGACATTAGGCTAACTTCAAAAAGCCAAGAGCCCAAGACTTCACAACCACGATGTTTTTCTTTATATTCAAGGTAAATCCGGTGAAATCAACTCTTTCTGGATTCACGTGTTCTATTCATGTAATTAACATGGGTTACTTTTAAGATGATTGTCGGTCTTGTACAGGGAACTAATGCGCACGTCGAATTTGGTTATGCAACTACTTTAGTGGATACCGTTGGTGCTAACACCATTAGTCGATCATTTCCTCACACTTTTGGTCAACCTTTGGCTCATTTCCTTAGAGCAACATCTAATGTACTTGATGCACAGATCATTAGTGACCATCCTGCAATCATGTTTGAAATTATATTCTCACTCACTTTCCTTTTATTAGCTGCAGAACACATACATTAACGAGGGTGGCCAATCCATTATGATTTAAAGCATTCCAAATATAAAATTAGAATAAGAATAAGCGAAAGTCTTCCAAAGTCGATTTGTGAGTGCATGTACGATTCGGTCACTAGTGAAGTATAGATTTGGGTTGAAGCGGGTCCTTTTAGTGCGTGTCGATGTCGGGTTGATGCAAGGCGAAAAACACATATTTATTGATTATTATTAATGTGTCAATTGTGATTAACGTGTTTTAGGGTTTGATTAGTTTTATATGGTAGACAATCTCGGGAGGACATAATGTTGTATAGGGTGCGCATGTAGCTCTCAAAATTCATAATCTTGAAAGTACTATGTTAAAATCTTATTGTATACTTTTTGTTTTTAATTTACTCAATGATTTATGTTATATTAAGCGATTTCATGTTATATGTTATTTTGCGAGGGGTAGTGTCCTATTGAGTCCAAAGGCAACGAAACAAACTTCCTCGGATGAGAAGGTAGGAGTGACTCGATAGAAGTTATAATGCAGGGTTACAAAAGCTCAACTTGCTCAGGTCATTTACTATCTGTTATAACATGCATGCACTCAGGTCAATTTACTATCTGTTATAACATGTTGCCATGCACACATATGGGTCAATTTTGCATACATATATTAGATCACATGCATTAAATGTATATATATCATATGACATGTGATTTTTTATAAAATTATAATGTAGCACTTGAATAAGGTCCTCGGGCTTTATAATAGTGGCACATGTACTATTATTAATTGCAATTAGTACATAAGAATATATGGCATGTGTCACATGTTGCGGTTAATAACTTTTAAAATGTTGTCATTGGGTTCATGCCATGCATTCTACTACAAGATCACGATCACTAAAAATCTCAAAAGAATCTTGAATGATACAATCACCGACACATTCAAATTGAATATGACAACAAAATCAATCCATTCATCTAAAAAATCTTTGCGTTGAGTCGGTTTAATTAGTTGATAATGCTTAATATAATCTAGATCGATATGATTTATGTGTGACATGGAATTGTTGACGGCCTGAATAAGTTTTAACTTACATTAATATCAAGAGGTATTCAAATGATATAACACAATATATATCATTTGGTGGTGGTCATGAGACTATACAAGAGACCTTGAAGAGATGCAAAATTTGTCGAGATGATTACCATGCATCGGTCGGAAGATGCGGAATGCAACTAATGCTTGCATGTGCACCGCTATTTGTTCCTGCTACTTATTTCTTATTTTCTTCATGATCATTGCGAGAATAGGTAGTGGTTTCTCAAGAGGAACCTCTAAAGGGGTCTAATCAATTTTTTTACTAGGTATTGCTATTCTTCTACGAGTTTTTTTTTTATAGAGATTTTCCCTAACATAGAATTCTCTTGACTGTCTTACTGTTGAACTAAAAGTATAGTAAATCATATCTAAAATCATGAATTGACCTGTTGGACTTTGAAGTCATCTAAGTACCAATAAACGGATTATAATATATCAAATTTGAGTAATAAAAGCGGTGTTTACAAAGTTAAGACTACTTACGTCCAGATAAACATAATCAATCTGTGAATCAAAAGATGTACCCGAATCATAAAATAGTTTGTTTATGCTCATAATGTTTTATATATTTGTGGAAATTATCCAGTAACTAAATGTGTGTAAATGTAACATGTTATACGCAAAAGTAAAAATTATTTGGTTTTTTATTTCTTTTTAGGTTCACATTTTTTTTGTATCATACATTTGACCGAAGATTTGAAAATTTTCACTATCTTTTGATGAAGTGTGTTAATTATAGCCCTTAAAAATATTTTTCGGCATTTTAAATGGGTGGTGGTGTTTTACTAAATTGGTCTAATTTAAACCGAAAACATACTTGGGTGAGCTTTAAAGTAGTTATAGTATATATAGGTGTCCTTAGTCAAATGCTTGGATGGCTTCACATACATTATACCTTAAGTTAATTGTTTGTCACAAGTAATATTTGATCATCTGGTGAATATTGGTACGCTTTATGCTTAGAGGAATGGGATTTGATGAAAGTTCAATCTATCAAGCTTCGGGACACAAGTATAATTACGAAAGATACATATACCTTTACTATAAATGTTTCCTCTTTTACAAACCAAGGAGATGGTTGCTTCTCTCACGAACACATATAATATCGGGGTTTTAGTGTGTTTCATCCTCCATTTATAACTTTAATATAGAGTTGGCGGTTAAATAGGGTGTTAGGGATTGTAGTTAATTACTCTGCTTATTTAAACACAAATGAGTAGTTTTGAGTGGTAGGCTATTTTCTAATTAATATGATGCAATCTAATCTAATATGATGCACTTAATTTTAAACATGATAATGTAAAGCTATCCACTTATTAATGTTGTTCATGATATAACACAACATGTCGAATCAAGATATCATGACAAGGACACATATCAATTAGATTGCACCATATTAATTTTTAATGTTTGTTCATGATATATTCAAAGTTTCAAACCCCGTGGATTAGTTGAACAAAAGGTCTGAAACCCTATTTAACTCAAATATTAAAAAATAATAATAATAGTGATGCTCTCTGTCACATCTTGCTGCTGTTGCAAATTATGATTTCCAATAGTGCTTTTAAATGTATAAATAGTAATTGTGTCAATGGTGTGTGCAGGCCTGGATGTGGAAGCAAAACAATATGGATCATCATAGCATGTGGGTGGTGAGAAGTGACTGTGAAAGTACTCTGAATGCTTAAGGAAAGAAACATTAGGTACCATATATTGCCCCATATCTTTGTTGTTTTTATTTATGTTGGCGGTGTCATAGGGTTCTACTAATAGGCGAAAATGTACTTTTAAATGGTTAAGGAAGCTATCGATGGCTATAGCAAGCATTCAATATATATTGGATTTAACCGAACCGATAAACCTTAAAATATTTAACCATAAACCCAACCCTATATTTAAAGTAATAATTTATTAAGGAAAAAACATTTGCTTTTGATTCATCGGAGGTAGTTATAGAGCCAAGGAAGAAAAAGGTGTAGATGAGCATTCTTCTTGAGTTCTTACATTACAAGTTTACAACAAATATGCAATGGATAAAGTTATGAAGGCTGTGGAACCGATTACTATCATTTAAATTATTGGTTAATATTTCAGTTTGTAGTTTTTCCTTTCAACCTATCAAATCCTTTAAATCTCTTCCTTTAGGATTACATATCTCGGCATATAATATTCAGGATTTTTAATAAATCCTTATGATGTTCGATCGGTTGTGTATCTTTGGGTTTATGTAATAAAAGTAAGAATACTTTTCTGGTGAAAGTACATTGATGACAAAAGGAAAGAGGGATCCCGGCCACCAAGACATGCACCATTCAAGCATATCTTTGCATAAGACATCTACAAAGCAGTTCCACAACTTCAACATCAAGTTTCAATGGTGTTCAAGAAGGTTTGGCATTGTGATCTTCAAAAACTACGTACATCTGCTTCTCAAGACCATCAAAATTAGAGATCACGAGGCAATGGATGTTTATTACATAAATATTTACAAGCATGGTAGTTTATACTATTATTGACTTATAACTTATTATTCAGTTCAAAGATCATTTTATACCGTTTACGTTCGTTGTTCTTTCTTACTTTATTCACGCACTTAATTTCTTGATACATAATTTATTTAAAAACCCCGTGATTCCACGGGTCTATAAGCTAGTATAAAATCAAATGAAGTTTTTTTATGTTCAAGTTATTACAGTAAAGCGAATCTTAAATTTATATACACATGACCCATTGGATATTGGAGATCTTTGTGACCATTTCGACCATGTTCTTGGTCATTTTTATGTAGGGGTGTAATCGAGTCGAGTACCACCACACTTGAGCTTAACTAGATTACTATAACTCGAGCTCAACCAAGCTTTATAGTTCAAGCTCGAGCTCGGCTGAACCCATTTCTACTGAGAAGGGTTATTAAAGTTATTTATGATATTTAAAGGATGTTAAAGCGTTCATACAAAAACTTAAAGTCGAAAGATGAAGACATAAAAAAAATCATAACAAAACAATTATTTTGAGACGAAGATAGCGGATCTTTTCGTTTAAAAACACGCATTATCTTTGGTGCCAAAATAATTGTCTCATATGATTTTTTACTTCGATTTCGACTTTAATCTCAAATATTTTCTTTTGTATTATATTATATTTGATACATAATATATGAATGAATTGACTTCTAAATGTATTTTGATTAATGCAAATATAATTTTCATCAAGAATGTCAAACGAAATACTTAAGATAAAAGTCGAGAAAACTAACGGCGTTAGCCAAAATCGAGTTTCTGAACCACTGAGAATGGTTCGAGGCGTAACTCAAAAAAATGAAACTTTATAGACATTTCTCGCAAAAAAAAATTATGATAATATTTCACAAAAATCAAAAAATTTAAAGATATTTTTTGCAGTTTACTCAAAAAAAAAATATAGAGTGTTATTGAGTCAATTAAAGCAGCCTCGTGTCGGAATAAATTATCATCACTATTTTTTAATGCAACTGAATAATGACAAATATTAATAATACTATTATTTTTCACACCCACCTGTTTTATTTAATTTTTTGAAATATATTCACACCCACCTGTTATTCAAATAATATTAATTGTTATTACCAGATAAATTAAGAGAATTCAAAGGTGTAATCTAATATCATGAATTTGAGCTAAGCTTTCTGGTACAGGTAATTACTTTCAGATCTTGCTTTATTTTCATCTTATTATAAGATTCCTTCACTTTTTATATGATGCTTATTATTTCTATGCTTTTACTTTACATGTTTATTAGTTGAAGCTGTGCTAAAAAAAAAAAAAAAAAAAAAAAAAAAAACTGTGTAATTTGACCTGATTATGACGTTTTCAGGTTTAGTATGAATTTATAGCCAGGTTTCGTGTAAGATTAATTTTATTTTTTTATTTTTTTTTTTATTTTTTTTTATTATTATTTTTTGGTTGAAACTAGTAGTATGAAGTTTGTTAGGAATACTAGTTTTCGATGTTGATAGTTTCGTTACGAACTCGATTTATATGTGTGGTTGTTGCTAAAAGAGGAAAGTTTTTGCAGTAGTATTGCAAATTTTTGTAATGAAGATAACGAGGAATCTATAGGCGCTCGTTTTTTATTTCGTATGTGTCTTAGCTCTAATACTTTCGGATTCTAATGTATTTAAACAATTGCGTGATTTGGTTACTTGTTTGTTTTCCTTTAGAGCGCTGCCACTCTTAGAGCAAAAATGGTGCCGAATGATAATGGGGGTGTTGAAGATGAGAAACCTAACGGATTAAAAGCTAAGAGTCTTGTCCCTCTAAGTATCGACACTTCTCAAAGGAGATTTCTTAGTGTTGACGATATACAAACTCCGAGTGAGGGTAGCGTAACAAACAGAACCCCGAGTTTTCTTGTATTTGGTAATTTAGGTACGCCAACTGCCAAATTCCAAAAGCTTGCTCAGGATAGGGATGCGTTTTCACGCAACGTACCTTCTAGCAAAAGTCAAGCTATTCGTGATCGCCTCACTAGAGTCTTCTCTAAGAAAATCGATTGGGTAGGTTATCGAAAATTAGCTAAAGAATGGATAAAGAATCCGATGAATATGGTTCTCCTTGTATGGATCACGGTTGTTGCTGTCTCGGGTGCAATACTATTCCTTGTTATGACGGGTATGTTAAACCGCGCGCTACCAAGAAAAACCCAACAAGACGCCTGGTTTGAAGTCAACAACCAGATTCTGAATGCGTTGTTTACGCTTATGTGTCTGTACCAACATCCGCATAGGCTTTACCATCTTGTACTCCTCATAAGATGGAAAACGGAAGATGTTAAAAAGTTGAGAAAGATATACTGCAAAGATGGAACGTATAAGCCTCATGAATGGGCACACATGTTGGTTGTTGTCATACTTCTTAACCTTAATTGTCTTGCACAATATGCGTTATGTGGTCTTAACGTCGGATACAGGAGATCAGAAAGACCAGCAATTGGAGTTGCGATAACTATCTCTGTAGCAATCGGCGCTCCTGCGATTGCTGGTGTCTATTCTGTTGTTAGCCCTCTCGGGAAAGAATATGAAACAGCATCTGACGAGGAATCTCAAATTAAAGAAGATAGCGTTAATGGTAGTGTATCAAGTCAAAAGAGGCTCAAAACTTATGAAAGAAGATACTCATTTGCCCCTCGAGATGAAGAAAGAATTGAAACTAATCCAAAATGGAGCGGAGGTATATTTGATTTCTGGGAAGATATTTCTTCAGCATACCTCTCTTTATTTTGTAGTTTTTGTGTTTTTGGATGGAATATGGAGAGACTCGGGTTTGGAAACATGTATGTCCATATAGCAACGTTTCTTCTCTTCTGTTTAGCACCTTTTTGGATATTTAATTTGGCTGCTATTAATATTGACGACGAAACTGCACGAGAGGCATTGGGGGTTACTGGGATATTCCTGTGTGTATTTGGATTGCTTTATGGTGGCTTTTGGAGAATTCGGATGAGAAAAAGATTCAATCTACCTGCATCTAACGCTTGTGGTGGTAAACCCGCTGTTACTGATTGTGCATTGTGGCTCTTCTGCTGCTGGTGCACGCTTGCTCAAGAAGTCCGCACTGGAAATGCTTATGACATTAAAGAAGATAAATTTTACAAGAAACCCGAGGATGCAACTCACGAGATTTCAATATCAACTTTGCCACAAGAAGAAGTAGTTGGCGTCCAATCTGGCACGACTTCTCCACTTCAAAATGTCTCCTTGCCTTATAAATCCAACACTCCCAGTCCCAGCAGGTTTCAAAAGGAACATCAAAGCTCATCGGATGTGGAAGAATATTATAGTGTAAGAGATAACGATGTAACTTTGAACCCGCCAGTTCCATCTGTTATACATAGAGATTCCAGTTGAGAAAATTAAAACTAAAAAAACTTGATTTGTATCACTAAATTTTCGCTGTATGAGTTTTTGCTTTTGTGTTGTCCTGTAAAGTTTCCTTTAGTTTGTTGTAATTTCGAGTTTTTAATTTTATGGAATTTCAAGAAGCACCAGCTGAATGTGAAAATATAGTGTTTTTTCAAAAGTATTAATTCGGCAGAGAAACCCAGGCCCTGTGTATCCGTGGGTGCCAACTGACCCTTCTCCAACGAGCAGCAGGTGATGTCATGCTTTCTTAAATTTCAGTTTTTAGCCCTCTTTTAACTTTTGTTTATCAGAGCTGCTTAATGCTGATCGCTGATATGTCATCCTTCTAGCGTCCAGCAACAAAAGAATGGTGAGATTTCTTCGAAAATCACTACTAATGACTTTGGTTGTGGTATTTTGTTTCTTGCCCTTTAATTTAGTTATATAGAGTTATAGGCACCAAACAAGCTTATGCTTGTTTGGTCTTTGGTATTTTCAGTGTGATAGAGAATTGTAAAGTTTCTGCAAAAATTTAGACTTCTGCGCAAAAGGAGAACATTCATATCACTATATATCCTTATGCCTCTTCTACAGCAACAGCGTATTAGTGGTATTCTATTTTTCTTCGTTCAAGTATAGTGTATCTCTAGTATCATGCATTCAGCTGCATTTATTGAACTGTGACATCAATGGGAAACTGTAAGGTGCATTCCCAAAAGACCAGCATGGCAGGATAATCTTTCTTGTCGAGTAGAGGTGGCAATTTCGACCCTTTACATACAATTGGTTTATTTGGGTTATTTTATAGTACCAACGGGTCAAATGGGTAGTACAAATGATGAGCTAAAAAGGAAACGGGTCGAATGGGTCAAACATGTCCCAAAGCCTATAGGGATAACAACCTTTTTGCAGGCAAACCGACACATTTCTACACGCACTACAGTTACATACTTTGACCCAATCGGTAACCCAACATGCACATTTTGTCACTTCTAGAATCAAGCATAAGTCTAAACATCATTCTACATTCATCTTTTTGTCCTTTAATTATAGGATTACGATCTCGAATTGGGAATCTTAAGTACAATATTGGCTTCATGGTAAATGAAGATTTATAGAGCGAGTATGATTGCTGGTAAGTTTCTGCACATTCATCTTTTTAAATATCCTAATAATTTGTTGTCCAAACTTTATAAATGGAAGGAAGGAGTAGTTGCACAAAAAACTGTTTTTGTGAACAAGTGTAGGATAATCTAGACTCTGCAAGTTGTAACAATTGGCTTTGCTTTCACTATCATTGACATGTCACTACATTATCTGTTTAAGAAAAATCTTAAAATGCTCTCCTTAGCTTCATCACTAAATAAGGGATTCGTTATTGGTACCCCGTAAATGGATTCTACGGGGTGCCACAATATATCCATTATGGGTACCAATAACGCCTCCCCTAAATAATTTATATTTCTGATGATTGGAACCAATTCAGTATCCACTAACTTATAACTTAGTTTTCAACAAAGCTATATTTGAACTGATTGTGACTACAAAATTAGTGGAAATTTATGTCACCTGCCAATTGGAACTCCTTAAAATTGACATTCCACCATCTTCTCATTCTTCGATGCTGGCACAGGGTGTCATCAGACATATTTGACCATACCCTACTTGCAAGTTGCAAAATTGGTCTAGCATGGCATAATGGTCTGGTATTTTGATGTCTTCACAAAGAGTCTTACTAGTTACTAGGTACATACTCTCGCCAAGTTGGCGTAATGGTCAGGTATATTGATGTCTTCACAAATGGTTGGAAACAATTACGAGTATACCCTGGTTAGGTCATATAATCTGAGTCAAATATCCGATCTTTCTAATTAACTTGAATATGTAAAATATCATGTATTTTTATCTTCACATTGCAGTCTTGACTTTTTGAGAAAAAAAAAAGGATGGAAAATGTTGTGTTTTGAGGTTTTATATAAAACTCAACAACCCAAAATACACAATTTATGTTACTTTTTCTGTTTTTGTCTTTCCATTTCGTCAAACATAGTCTTTCGTTATGTCATTCGGTCTCTTTCCTCACACCTTGCATTTTGTTTGTTCGTTTGCACACGCGCACTTGCCAAATTTCTTTCTGGAAGCAGTCTCTTTACCCTCAGATAAATGTGTGACTATCTACATCTCACCTCCTTCATACCTCGCTCCGGCGGGATTGAGTTTGTTGTTGTCGATTTTGAGATGGTTTTCTACCTAAATAAGGTAGCCACATACCTCCTATCCTCATTTGTTAAATATTGTCTAAAAAGGCAAATTTCAGAAAACACGTAGATTATCATTAATCAAATGTTTATCTTAGTAATTTGGCACACAAATGCATACAAAAGATAGTTTATCACTTTATCTCCATAGAAAGTTAACTTTCTCTAAACAATCATAATGAAAATGTTTTCTTTTTAAGGAAATATATACTATTCCCCTTCTTTCTTTATATGGTTTTTTAGATATTTCATTCTATCGTGCGAAAAGTGGTTTTGTGAAAATCTGGTGCACCACTTCGTTACAAATGTTAATAGCGATTGCAGGGCCCGTTTCATTAAATAATTACAATGATAACAACAATAATAAAATAATAATATTGTCATGTTTGTACAAATTATTGTATATAAGAGCACTAGGTGTCGTCTCGCCGTCTCCTTTCGCCGTGTCGTGTCTCCTCGCCGTCCTGCATGCAAATTTGAGCTCGCCGTCCCTCGCCGTGGTTGAGCTCTTCGTCTGCACAACGAGCTCCATTTTCTGACACAGGCACAAATCAAACGGATATATTTTAGTTTTGGGCCCCAAATGAAGAGGTTGAGGTTTGTTGTGAGTGAGGGGGGTTAGTCGTGGTTAATTGTTGAGGTTTGTTATAGTGATGTGGAGGTGATGTGATATTCGTGAACCCCGAATAAAGAGGTTGAGCTCTTCACGACACTAATGCTCTAAAGAATCTCAACTATTCCTCAGACAATCAATTGTTGAACACTTATTGGAGTTACGAGATTATTTTCAATTATTAGGCCTACCTATATATCATATATTCTGAAGGTTATAAATAGCGTGAGGCGTGATGTGACGAAATGATCAAGTCTTATACCGTAACAGTTATGGCGAAGTCATAACATTTTTAAGACGTGGGTTAAAGTTCAATTATTAGGCCTACCCATATATCATGTAATCAGAAGGTTATAAATAGCGTGAGGCGTGACGTGGCGGCATGATCAAGACTCATATCTTAGCAGTTATGGCAAAACCATAACATTTTAAAGACGTGACTTAAAGCGACATAAAATATAAAAATATTTATCGATCCATATATTAATCGTATATCATATGTAATATATATTGAGTTTATAAAAATATGTTATATATAAATAATTAAGTAAAGAAAGCTGTACGAAAGTATCAATGACATGAGATGAACAATAGAACCTTTATTCAAACCTAAGCCTCGATAGTCGGCTTAGATTAAATCAACAATAGTATCCAAAGTGTTACTGAGGTTAGATTAATGTCATTGAGACAATAATCATACAAATACAAAAGAAGACAAGATCAATGTAATGATCGGAAAGAAGAGAATGTGAGACAATGACACACACAGTTGTTTTAACCCTAGATTAAGGGACTTATTAAATAGGAGATTAAGATACACAAGACCCTCTAACTGACTATAAATGACTCATCGCAGAATGAGAAATGCTTTGAGAAATGAGCTTCTTGGAACTTTAAACCATTTATGCTTTGTCATGATTAACCCCTCATAATAAGCCTGCATGAACATAACTTGAAGACCATTAGCAATTGATAGAATGACATGTTTGCCATGATTAATACCCCAAAATTTAACATTCCCCTTAATCGATGGGCAAACATATCAAACAATATCAATTTTCACACAAGAATTTATCTTGATAAGCAGGAGGTTTTAGTAAGTATGTCTGCAGTTTGGTTTGAATAGTCAATCTTTTTGCACTTATAACACCTCTTGCAATTTTTTCCCGATGAAGTGAACATCAATTTCAAAGTGTTTGATCTTTCATGGAAAGCAGGATTGTGACAAGTTGTAAAGCATATTTGTTATCACAAAAAGATTAACAGGATATTGATATCAACTTTTAGATATTTTAAGATTTTTGAATCCAAATAATTTCACAGCGTGCAGAGACATAGATCTATACTCGCTTACGTGGAAGATTTTGAAAGAGTGTTTTGTTTTTACTTTTCCATGATATCAAACAATCATTAAAGAAAACACAATAACAGCAATGATTTTCGGTTTTCTTGCATTGGCCCAATCTGCATCACTATATCCTTCAAGATGATTTTCAGAGTTCTTTGAAATTGTACCTTAGACCTTTTCTGGAGCTCCTTTTAGATATCTCGAACATTGAGGGCACATTCTAGATGAGATTTCAAGGAGAATGCATATATTGTGCTAGACAATGAACCGAGTATGAGATGTCGGGTCTTGTATGGGTGAGATAGATAAGTTTCCCAAGTAACTTCTTATAACCGATGATGTTGACAAGTAAGGGATCATCAACTTTGGGAATGTATGGAAGGACGAGTTGGGTTCCATAGGAGTGGACACGGTTTGCACCAAGAAGACCAAATTCTTTGAGGAGTTCAAGACAATATTTTCTTTGGGTGAGACATATGTCATTCCAGTTTTAAAACCTCAATGCCAAGAAATTATTTTAAGTTTCCCAGTCTTTGATATGAAATTTTGATTTTAGGAACTCTTTGAATAGGTTTATCTCATCAATACGGTTTCAGTCAGGACAATATCCTCCCATAAACAAGCGGGGCAATAAACTTGTTATTCTTTGTTTTGGTGAACAAGAGTGATCATTGATGATTGAACAAAGTTATTTTCCTTTAAAACACTAACAAGTTTTCATTCCATTTCTTGGGAGCTTATTTTAGGCCATATAGAGACTTGACAAGTTTGCAAACTTTATTCTTATTGTTCTCATTCTGAGAACCCTTAGGGATGGTCATATAGATATCCTCATCAAGATCTCCATACAAGAAAGCATTGTTAACATCAAGTTGGAAAGGAGGCCATTTGTTTTCACTGACTAAGGCAATAAGACATCTAACGATAGACATTTTGAAGGATCGTGATATTATGTTGTTTGATGATTCGGGTGGTCTAGGACAATGATTAAATAAGAAAGCCATTTAGAGATGAAGAGAGTTGAGGAGGTTCTTGAAGAGAGTTGCTTATCAAAAGTGAAAGGTTTATTCAAAAAAGCCACACCCTTCCATGGATGGAAGGGGTATTTATAATTCTGAATACACGACCTCCTATCGGCTGTGGATCGGTATACGATGGG
Organism: Chrysanthemum lavandulifolium; assembly: GCA_022545495.1. NCBI lineage: Eukaryota > Viridiplantae > Streptophyta > Magnoliopsida > Asterales > Asteraceae > Chrysanthemum > Chrysanthemum lavandulifolium. The sequence goes on from CM040245.1 coordinate 19,559,781, forward strand.
TAAAGACCCGTCCTTCCTCCACGGTGTTGCTCTAAACTAAGCTACGCTACAAATTAACTAATAAACTACTAAGTAACGTAAATAACTATATGTCTACGAGCTAACTTATGCTAGATAATAGTTGGGGTGACCGACTCTTTTACTATGGAATTTTCTAATTCTAACAATCTCCCAAGGAGGTCACCCCATGATTTATATTTTGAATCCTAGCATTCTATTTAATCTTGATCTTGAGCTCGTAGACATGAATTCTTCAATTCCGTAAACTTGTGCATTAGTAGCGATTCTTCAAAGTCCGCATTGGTTTGTACTTTTAGTGGAGGCCTTTAGCGATCCATCTTTGATGATCTTCGAGCTTTATGGAGATCATCGACCACGAGAAATCTCTGGATCACCCTTTATTGTGTTGCCATCATGTGAAGTTGTGACTTTCGGACCGACATGCTCACATTTTTGAATCATGACATCTTTCCATCGAGTAGCGGAGCTTCTTGGCTCATGATATTTGCGGCAGGTAGCGAGACATAGTATAAAAATATCGAGCCGGGTTTTGTAGATATGCATCGGTCATGATTTCTTCAATTAAGTGTGGTTCTTTGTGAACATGCGGCTTTGGATTGACTCCTCGATTACGATCGGTTTGCAATCGTCGGGTGTACCGCACACGCGACGGTTAGCAATAAAGCGCAGCGAAAGTGTCTTTGATCACTTTCGTTGAATTGAGGTACACGCCCACGGTTCCCGTTGATCGATACAAATCTTGCTGTGATCGGTGGGATTCCTAAGAATCTCCTTGACAAGGTTTCGCATCTGTTCTATTTGTTCTCAAACCGGAGCGTCTCAAAGAAGACAACACGGGTGAGTGAACCAACAAATTGAGATTCAGCGATTGATGAAAATGATTTGAAAAACAATCGCGTATTGCTTGAAGAAAGAGTTTTCCAATACGACGAAGGTTTTATGAGAAAGATCAATTTTCAATCAAAATACTTTTGTATTAGAGAATGAGTACACATTCGACGTCTTAGCGAAAAGAAGAGATTCGCGCATCGAGCGGTTTTCTAAAAGTATTTTCAATCGAGATACTTTTGAGTTTGAAATGAATACACATTCGACGTGCTAGAGAAAGAAGGTTTGCACATCGAGCGCTTTTCCAAAAGTATTCATCAATTCCATTCTGGGCCAAGGTTGATTCAAGAATGAATCTCCCATCGTTTCTATCCGGTTGTCACAAGCTTGATCTTACGATAAGATCTCACATGTCACCCACCAAGAGCTTGTTTGATGTTGGCTCTGAAGGATTTCCATCTTCATCGTGAATACTTTTACATACCACTCGGATGTTACGGCAATACCACAAGGATAATCGTGGGACTCTTAATATATACTTACTCTCCACATTGTGTGAAACAACAAGTCTTCATGAATTTAGTGTCCTAACGAGATATTGTGGATGATCTCTTGGCTCTAGACTCAATAGTGCATTTTGGTTCCTTTGGGAGACTAGGGAGGTCTCCTTCTGATATCAACAATCTCTAGAGAAAGTCGATAGATTATGTGGGTTCCCCGTGAGAATGAAACAATCCCTTTTAAGAGGAACTTGAGTGATTTGGGAAGTTTAGTGCGATGCATCACTTGGGTCCATGATGTCTTGTCTTCAATACAGTGTTACCTTAGTAACCACCGTAGCATATGAATTGAACCCGGTTTACGCCTAAGGTTGAATTGATGGAGGCTATTTCTTTTCACCCTTTATCATTCATTTCTTTTCATTCTTCAACCTCTTGATGCTACCGAGACTTCATAACTAGAACCTTGTTGGGTTTATTCCAGACTAGCTCGATCTCGATCTGCACTCTTCCCATTCCTCACTTTTCTCCTTTTTCAATATACCTAAGGACTCTACACTATCTAGTGGATTGTCCACTGGGTAGATCCCTCCGGTTACGGCGGATCGTGGGAGCAGAATACCTAACCTAACCATCCTTATAACTCCATGCATAAAGTAAATTGGTCGGTCTTTTGGTATTGTTCTTTCCTCCTTGAAACCAATTGAACAATCATTTGGAAAACAATCAAGGTACTTGTGATACGAGATCAAAGCATTTTGTAACCTAATAGTTTTGATCATTTAGAAAACCTCCCCTCGACATGTGCGTATGATTTAGAAATTGTTTAGCACAAGGAGGCAAGAGGACTTTGAAATATTTTCTTTGATCACAATTTTCATCTGAAAAAACCATTTGATTTTCATGGTAAAATTCTCCCTCGATATGTGCATAGGATATTTAAAATCAATTTTATCACATAGAGGCAAGAGTTATTTTGAAGCACATCCACGATTACAAAAGCCATTAAGAAAACCATTTGATAACTCAATCAAGGTACTTTATAAATAACTTTAAAAGCTTTTGTACCTCGATAGTTATGCTCCTCCTCAAAATGTGCTTCGAGATTCGAAAGCATTTAGCACATATGAGAGAAGCGACTGCCTGATTAAATAAAAATGATCACCTTTTATCAAATTTCATTATTAAATCACAAATTCTCCCGATCAAAATATCAAACCCTTTGAGATTTTGGATCCCAAGTGATTTAATTAGGTTTAGAAAACATTGGAGAAAATGTGGCCTTGTTTAAATACTCATACGGTTTTTGGATAAATCCTCCTCCTCGACATGTGCATTGTGTATTTGAAATCGTTTGGCACATGGAGGCGGGAGTGCTTTGAAGGACTAAAACCAATTCCATTAAAGCAGTTTGAGATTTAAATCACGACCTCTCACCCGATCAAAGATTTCAAACCATTTGAGATTTGTGATCCCAATGATTTAAATCATTTAGAAAAATTTGGGAAATCGTGGCAAGATTCAATTTTGAAAGATGACGGATAAGGACCATTTTAAGACATTAAAGATTGTTAGTGTCGGGTATGATAGCTTTTAAGAGATCTTTTAAGTAAAACAAAACAATTTCACAATCAAACAAGAACGAGAAAAATTTCATTTTGAAAGACCTTGATTCTAAAGAAAAAATCATACCATGACATAACATTAAATCTTTAGATCACCACTTATATTGTACAAAGTGTAACTTTTGTGAAGAAATATCGTTTGAAAATATTTTATTTTAAATCACTCTCCCCCTCAATCCATGACCGTAGTCGATAATTGAGTGACTCAAGTTTTGTTAAAATGAAGTCCGTTGATTTTCAAAATTAAGTCAAATTAATTTTCCAAAACAATATTTTCCATTTTCAAAACAATTTAATCAAATTATTCAAAATTGTTTAAAAATGGTATCCTGCACAAAGATACGTTAGGTGGTTGAGAAGCTTCCGTTGTTGCTGTAGGGCTTGGAAGAAAACCGTCTGCAGATGCAGTGAGACTTCTTCATACGTTGCATTTTAAATGCCAACTCAGGTCAAATTAAGCTCCGTTTCTTCAATCTCTTATAAGAAAACCATCTGCTGATGCAGTGAGACCTCTTATGTTGCATTTATGCCAACTTTCCATTGAAGTCAACTTAAGCTTCGTTTCTTTATTTGTCAACCCAAGATATAGTTACCCTTTCCTTTCGGCATCCAATCATCTTCAATTGTGGGATCCGGATCGGGAACATTATTATATACCAATATACCTGCATACGTTAGTGAACACACAGATATATGGTGGTCGACATCACCCAAACAAACAATCGACTAATAAAAGTCAATGTAACATATCAATCGGATCATATAAATGTATGGGAATAATGTGTACATCAAACTCTAATCATCTAATCCTAGCAATCATATCCTAGGCACCTAGTCCTTCAACATAGGTTAACATCATTTTAATTAAGCATATTAGGATAATTAAGAAAGCCCGTTAGATGATATAGATTTGAAAACATTATCCCCTCAATCAATGACTCAATTTGTGAAAAGTTTAAAAGTCTTTGAAGTCATTGATTGAGTTTGCGATTAATAAAAACTCTAAAGCGATTGTTGTTAAAGCAACTCATTTTACCACCATTTTTGGAAAACAACAAATATTTTTCGAAGAATTTTAGACGGAAAAACATTTGTGTAGGAACAAGCGATCCTTGACATACTTTCCTCAAAGTGTTTTAGGATAAGTGCATGATATTTTGAAAATATGTTTAGTGCAGACTTTCCTTCTTTTGAAGAAGCGGGTTGCTAGCGAAATAATAGCAAGCCATCATTTGAAGCCCGGTTCTGATGAAATAGCGTAAGCCATTTTTTGTTTAGAAAAGAATATTTACATCTCTGCTCGAACTTCATCTAAAGTCCGTGCCATTATTGAATGACATTTCTAAGACCGTAGATGTTATCGATACCGAAGACATGTCAACGAGAAAACATATTTTTGGAATTTTTCAAATTTTATGATTTTTATGGGTTTTGTTGGTTTTATATTTTTCTATTTTGTTTCTTTGGTTTTATATTTTTGTATTTTGTTTCGGATAAATATATACAAAGATAGAATAGATGATATAGTTTAAGAAGATGATGATCTGAGTACAGAGATAAGGATATCAAAGCGGCCCGTTGTAGAAGAAAAAGTCATCATCCCTAAAACTTTCACCACCAAAGCTTAGAGGCTCTTGCATTGAAGAAAGAAATTGAGCCCTTGAAAGTGAGACTTTGGCGACTTCCACCCAAACCGAAAATCCATGTGATGAGCGATTGAGCTCTATTTCAAGCTTGCCTTAGCTAGGTGCAGAGAAGCACACCATTATCATCAATCCGCCGCTCCTTTTAAGAGCGAAAATCGAGATTCTTCGATTCGGGTTATATCATCAATAGAATAGCAAGGTATCATCCCACTCATAAATAATCTTCTCAAATTTCACAACCACTTTGAAGTGCAGGCGATCCATTCCAAAAGGTGTCAAGAGAACACTTCCCCAAGTAGTTGAATTGATGTAGTCGGTCTCTTTGTATAATGCTCATGAACTCTCCCAATACACATCATCGGGAATGAAAACACCTCCCATGCTCACATTTTCTTCCACGATGATCGTGTATGAAGTTCAAGAACCGAAGTACACCAATACCCAAGAGCTCTCCGAATACACATCATGGGGAATGAAAACATCTCCCGTGTTCACATTTTCTTCCACGATGATCGTGTATGAAGCTCAAGTATCCAAGTATACCAATACACAAGGAATTAATAAGCGATAACATTGAAGAAGCGGCCAAGTCGCGATTATCTCTGCGGATGTCAACTCGGAATAAGTGATTATATCTACGAATCAGCGATTAAGCACTCAAGTAAACGGTGAGCATCCCCAATGTACACAATCTCTCTCCCCTGATCATTGCGATACCATCGAAATCACCACACACTAGTGTACCTCTTTTATCTTCAGAAACTTTCTCTAACATCACTTCCCCCATGTAGTTGAAATACTAACACTAAACGCCTTGATGAGTAAAGACTTGAGTTTCTCTGCGGTCATGACATTTGTTTTCCCGGGATATCTTCAATCACTTAGAAGAATTAAGTTCATCAAGTTTACTCGTCATGAGTCAAACCTTGAGTTTCTCTGCGGTAATAACATTTGTCTTCCCGGGGTATCTTCAATTACTTAGAAGTATTAAGTTCATCAAGTTTACTCGCGTTTAGGTGCTTGTCTCCTTACGCATTCTTGATTTTGACACTTGAATCAAGACTCTTTGTAAGTCCGTATACTAGAAATATTTTGAGAAGAACATCATTAGCTCGGATGTATCATGAGAATCAACTTCTTGAAGAATAACTTGAGCAAGTCTAATTAGGGATTAAATTTGGCATTTCAATCTCCCCAATTAGTGCTCTCCTAAACCGACAATCTTTTGATAGATGCCAGATTAAGAAGAAGTCTTTAGATCGTTCAATGCAACTCGTCTTTAGTCTTCTAACATGTAGCAGAAAATGTAGAACAGGGTGTAGACTCGACCTTCTTCAAGATTGTTCGGTTGGGAATAGATAGTTAACATCTTCAACTCACACCAAAAGCATCCCACCAAAAGCATTCCAATTAACACATCTTGCAAATCCCTTAACTAAAATCTCTCCCAATCAAACAAAACAGAAAGATGTTCATCAAGGAAATCGACAATAAGGCCGCAACGAACACACAAGATGGTAGCGCAAACTACCAATCACATCAAACAAGAATAGAGATTGTTCGAATCATCATGTTGATGTATCGTGAAGCATTAACCGGAAGCACTTTGTCGATAAACTCATCAATCCGAGTGAAGATGTCAACCAACGGCTCTTAGAAGAGAAAAACTCCATGTGAAGATGACCCGATAATAAGAAGCTCGGTTCTTACATGAGTTTTGAGCCGTATGACCATTTATATTCTCATATATCAATCAACCATGCAAAATTATCACACTTCTTCTCCCCCTCAAGAATTGCATACGGAGATGCCATTCTTGATTAAACAAATGAAAATCATCAAAATGTAGTCAATTCACACTTCTCCCCCGCAAAATTAGCACAGGATGTCGCCATCGTCATCGTAGTTGAGCAAGTGGAATAAGAAAACAATCATCGGTAGTCCGGTTCACTTGATAAATGAAAGCGCGCAGAAAAAGCATGAAGCATGTTGATGAGAATGGTCATTAATGAGAATATTTCTCTTCTTCCGAAGATAAAGCGCACTGACACGTACACTTTTATTTTCTTTGAGGAACGAGGCATGAACTGTTGTGTTCATACGTCATAAGAAGATTTCTCTTCTTTCCAAGATAAAGCGCACTGAGACGTACACTTTTCTTTTCTTTAGAGTACGAGGCTTGGTGAGTATTCAAACGTCATTATGTTGAAGTACGAGGCGACGATGTGAGCAGGCGTCATAATCTCCTCTTTTCATCTACTCTTGGCAAACTTATAATCAACCCCATTATCATTCGGTGGGCTCTTTGTCGTAACGGTGATGGAAAACCCAATATGATGAATTTGACCACAAGTAAACTAACTTGAACTCGTGACTTATACTTGCACATATGTAACAAAGAGCGGTGCCGATTTCCATTAGAATCTCTAAGTACTCTCTATGTACTCTATACTATTCAACCAACCAACCATCAAGTATAAGGCGTACATTACCTCTTGAAAATCCACACTTGAATGTGACCTTTGAGCACTACAACGTAACTCCTTAAAGTGATAGTTATTTTTGTAGTAAGCAGAGCCCAATTCCACACGTGGTAAAGAGAGGAAAGACTCCCAAAATAACTAGATTTCCAAGTCTTCGTTTTGGAAAAAGTTCGAACAAGGATCTCGAAGAATCTTCATCCAACCATCCCGATACCTTGAGATACTAAGTACACTTGCCGTGATATTTCACTTCAACCTCAAATAAATAATCTTGAATTAACGCGTTGTCACTGCTTACGAGCTGCTCAAATCTAGCCTTCTTTGACATTTAAATGAACTTTGATAATGGTTTTATCCGACCATGGTTAAAAGCACGTAACCCGTAAAACCATGTAATAACCAAACTACCATGACAAATATCCAAACACGCATCAATTCATGAAATACACCTTATCCCTTCTTCGAGCGAAACCGTAGCACCGGCATCAAGTAAGATCGATTTACACTTTCTCTTCTCAAGATGGTTCCATCATTACGGGATTTTACAACTCTACGGTTTAAAGCGAGAAATAGTTTCTTTCGGGATTTTACAAAACCAAGAATAAACCGTAAGATAGATCCGGAAATGCACTTTACCAAGAATAAACCGTAAGATAGATCCGAAATGCACTTTACTAATACGGGATGTTTCCATTGTCACGGATTTTACAAGTCTATGATTTAAACCGAGAAATAGGTTCTTTCGCGGGATTTTACAAAATCAAGACAAAGCGTAAACAATGTCAACTGAATGTGTTATGAGCGACTTTGGTTTGGTGAATATCTGTTTTAGGGAACATCACGGTTCATTATCCAACATCAACAAAATCATCAACCATCCAATAAATACTCGGTAAACACATCATTCACACATATTCTGTTGGCAACTGCAGTGACTACTTGGTGAAGTAATCCCGATATGTCAAACTTGATCATGAAGTAAAATTCCCCAGATTTGTTACTTAAACTTGTACCAATCCTCGTGGAAAAGAAACGGTGTACCCAATGTACAAAACCTCTTGACGTATCCTCAACTGCGTGAGACACCGAAGTGATAGTTACTTTGTGGGTTAAGCGGGAAAGAATCACAACCGTAACTAAATAGCCAAGTCTTTATCACACTCAATAAAAGCCCAAATAAGTCATCTTCGCGAAAGGGTAAGAAAGAAGACAAAAATAAGTAAACACGCCCGGAAAACGTCACTTCAAATCCAAATAAGAAATACCGAACAAATAACCAACCCCTTAGTCAACTTTGATCAAGTAACAATTCAAGCCGTGAAATAATATTCCTCGTGAGGATGTATAAGTCAAAATATCAAATCAAACCTCATAACACATTAGATCTCATTATCAACTCCCATCATATCAAATTCCTTCAACAAGTCTCATCCATAAATCGCATGTCTCAAATCACGAAAACATCAAATCTTTTCGACAAATTTAATTTAATCCAAGTCTTACAAAATCCAAATCTCGAAAAGCCCATCTGACAATAAAAATCAACCCATCACATGTATTACTCAATCCAGGTACAATCATATCCATTCAAATAATGCACGACCCAACTCAAATTAATATCCGATCCAGTTAAATGATTCGAAGATAACTCATTTTGAAAATATGCATGTCGGTCCAGTTAGTGATACGCCAGACAGGCTTCAATCAAAGAAACAACCTCACGTAGCCCATTAGTATTGACCAGCGAGGCCCACACTCTAATAATTCGCCAAAGTGAGATTTTAAAAATATGCCCATTTGAGTTAACAAGCAAAGCCTACATGATCTTGATATCTGACCCATGTCCACAATACCCTAATTTTCAGGGTATAAAACACCCACTAACACACCTGCTAACCCTAAATACATTCACCAAACCCTAAAAACTCTCACACAATAATAACGCCTCCCTCATCTCTCTCACTATCAGACACAACCAACCCTCCTCTTCAACAAGACGCACAAGGGAGGAGAACACATCTCATCACAGAGATGGCATGAGATGAGGACATGTCTACAAGGATTTACAACGAGGTAATGGGTAGGTTATAGAGAAGATTCAAATCGTTCTAGTCGACATATTTTGTATAAACGAACAAATGAAAAAAATGAATAAAACTCAATAGTTAAATTCAATTCATGGTTCGTACACTCATTTTGAAAGATTTTTAACTTTTGAAACTCGATTTAGCCTAAAACGAATACAAGAAAAGAAGATAACATGGTTGTTATATTTCTATTTCTTTTGTCTGTTCGGATATGTATTGAAGTAGAAACTTCAAACACGGATTGATGATGGATTTGATTCGTGTGAACAACCTTAAATGGTTGAATATTCATTGAGAGTCACACGAGAAATCTGAGATCTTAGAAAAATTATTTTCATTTCGTTTTCATTAGACATGGATCTGTGATGAATGAGTCTTTAACTTTTCGTGACTTAGACTCTCGTTAGTCTTGTTGTTACCTTTTGAGAACCATGAAAAAAGAAGGCTGAGATCTATTATGAAATTACTTTTGGTTTTATGGATCTGTGATGAACATGTATCGTGAGATAGACCTTAATCATGATGTATTATTACACAGCACGATATGCGAACTGAGATCAATTAAATATGTGACTGAGTCTTGGTAGATATGATGTTTGGTATATAAGAATGGTAGATATGAACTTGGACAAGTGATGTGTTAAAATATGTTTCATGTTGAGTTGAATTTGGATTTGTGGTCAAGTGGTCAAGGTCTTTCATCATCTTCTTCCTTTCTGTCTCACATAATCAACTCGCATCATTTCCATTATTATCACAACTCGCATAGTATGTCTTCATTTTAGCAACTCGCATTAAATAATGCAAGTAAGTAACTCGCATTCAAAAATGCGAGTTAAAACAGACACAACTCGCATGATTGACTAAATAGTCAACTCGCATCCAATATGCTAGTACCCAACTCGCTTCTTACACATTGAATCTGGACATGGTTGCAGTCAAAACTGTTAACTCGCATAGATGAATTAGGAAACTCGCATCTAAGAACCGATCTCTAACTCGCATGGATGAAAAACTAAGAAACTGCTTTAAGAAAACCTTCATTTGACCAGTTAAAGACCACAAGCACTTAACCATTTTAAGACCATTTATTTCATCAGAAAAATTGCATTACATCCCTTTTTTTGACCATATACCAGAAACAGACCCATAAATGTCACGGATAAGGCAAAGGACGTCACAAAAGAAAATGAAATTCATGACTTGTAGCACAAAGAAACTTGACTCGAAATAGTAGTGACTTTGAAAAAAAACTGTTAACCAAGTATTTTTGAGCACACAAACAGTCAACGTGATTAGAACCTCAAGATAAAATATTTGAGCACACAATATTAGTAAAACAATTTAACAAAGTGATTCGAACCGCAAGTATCCATCAACAAACACAACCCGTATCAAACCGCATAATAAACCGCATCGAAAACCATTCGGATCATCAAAACAACACAACCTTGGCTCTGGTACCAATTGAAGGATCGTGATATTATGTTGTTTGATGATTCGGGTGGTCTAGGACAATGATTAAATAAGAAAGCCATTTAGAGAAATGAAGAGAGTTGAGATGAGGTTCTTGAAGAGAGTTGCTTATCAAAAGTGAAAGGTTTATTCAAAGAAGTCACACCCTTCCATGGATGGAAGGGTATTTATAGTTAGAATACACGACCTCTATCGGCTGTGGATCGGTGTCTGATGGGTAAAGACATGTCCTTCCTCCACGGTGTTGCTCTAAACTAAGCTACGCTACAAATTAACTAATAAACTACTAAGTAACGTAAATAACTATATGTCTACGAGCTAACTTATGCTAGATAATAGTTGGGGTGACCGACTCTTTTACTATGGAATTTTCTAATTCCTAACACATTTTCACAACAGGAGAAAAAGTTTCATCATAGTCTATTCCTTCCCTTTGGTTATAACCTTTAACAACTAATCTAGCCTTGTATCTATCAACTTCACCATTGGCTTTATATTTGATTTTAAAGATCCATTTTTAACCAATGTGAGTTCTATTAGGAGGTAGATCAGTTATATCCCAAGTATGATTTACATTTAAGGCCTCAATTTCAGAGTTCATAGCATCAACCAAATTACTATCAAGGATAGCTTCTTCATAACAAGTAGGTTCAATACTTTTATTAAGACTAGAAGCAAAGCAGTAATTTTCTTTGTTAAGGTTAGAGTAATTAACAACCTTTTCAACACCATATTTGACTTTCCCTTCTACAATAAAGTCATTAAGATTACTGGGTAACTTAGAAACTCTGGTTGACCTTCTAGCAGCAGTGGCTGGCAAGCCTCTTTCTTGTTCAGAGTTCTGATTTGAATCAGAAGATGTATCAGCAGAATCATTAAGATTACTGGGTAACTTAGAAACTCTGGTTTACATGTAATCTTTTTCATTTCTTTCAAAAATACCTTTTTCATCGGAGTTAATTTAAAAAAAATGTCACATCTCGCGCCTTATAGCGTCTTTTAACTCCTCATCTCACGCCTGAAGCCGACACCTTGTTCTATTGCGTAACGTGAAGGTTACTTCTCACGCCTTAGCGCCGCCATCAGGCCCGACCTTAGGGGTGGGCGAGCTGGGCGACCGCCCAGGGCATCACATAAATGGGGGGCATCAAATATAGTTTTAATGAAGAAGATAATTAACTAAAGCTGAGAATTGTTTTTTAAAGCTCGGATTATACATGGTTGGTAAAGCTTTTGTGAAGAAGATGATAGGATTTGCAAGAGAGAAAATGGAATTAAATATTAAGGGCCCGTTTGTTTTGAGCATTGGACATGGATTTGGGATTTGAGAAATTAAAAACGTTGTTTATTTAGAAAGATATATTTAATAATTGGGTTGGTTGTCAAAAATCTGCCTTCCTCAGAAATACTCTAATATGGTGGGATTTGTTAAAATCAGTGGGCCCATCTGTCTATGTGTTTATCTCTTTCATGTTTTAATTTCATTATTGTTATAAAATAATTATTTTTAATAATTTATAATTTTTTCTCTCTCCTCATATCCTAAATTCAAATCCAAATTCGAATCCAAATCCTTCCGCAAACAAAACGGGCCCTAAGTCACATGAGAGTGACTTACTACTAGTATAATGGAATTAAATATTCAACTAAATGGTACATTTGCTAGTGTGAACTGTGAATAGAAGTTATATTACCAAGGTAAATTGTAAAAGTTACTCCGTAACCAATAATTTGTCTACTCAGTTTTAGAAAAATAATTCGGCTTCATAGGATAGTTTGGAGTTTCGGGTATTCAGTATAACTAATTAATAGTAATTCATTATATTAGTAACTTTTTTCATTCCAAATAATCATAACAGAAAAAATTGAGAATGTTAGATATTAGTAACTTTTTATATAATAAACTAAAAGACTTAATTTAAATCAATTTTGCAAAAGGTATCTTTGTGAACCCAAATTGTACTAATGAGATATCTCGATTTTGAACATCATGATTGAATAACAATAGTTAAAATGAAATATATTATCAGTAAAATTGAATTAGATTATTTTTTATAAAACAAATATACACACCTGCTTAAAACTCCTTTCTTTTTTCTTTAATTTTGATTTAATGTGTAAACGAAAGTATATAATTAGTTGGTAGAATTTATAATAAAATGCAAAGGTTATATAGGTGTTCAATGTTTATATAGACAATAATATGCGGTTTTGTTTTTAGGTAAAAGAAAGTGTGTCGATTGTTTACAACATTTTGTAGGGTATTTTTCGATCATCTACTTGTGGCATCACAAATCTCGGGATCGGCCCGCCATCATGCTGCATTTAGAACCACTGTATCCATTACATACTCAAGGCTGCAGTTGAGCTTTCAAAACTAGTTTTATGAATTACTGATTTGAGTTATTGTTAAAATGACATGCTTGCTTGGACGTGTTACTTCTACGATTTGAACTTGAAAATTCGACTACTTAGTCGCAGGTTCCTATATGCTTAGTTTGACGTACCGTAAAAACAAATATCATTACAAGCGTAAAAATTCTGTTAAGATCACTTCAAAATGGTGTTGAAAAAGTGGTTGGCAAAAGTGACTTTTAACCAACTTTGGACACAATTATCTATATGTATATGTTACATATATGAGTAATAGTTTGTAGGTTCGCGTTCTCCTCGAAGAGAGATTCGCAATAAGCCTTTATGTGTCCAAAATAGAGTTGATGTGAATGAGATATCGGATCTCAAAGTTAGGCATTCGGTACCATGCCTAAAGAGGAAAAATGGTTTATATGTGGGATGAGTAAACTTAGAGGGAGTCTATTGTGTATAAATAGATGCCCTAATTCCACAAGTTTGAAACACATCAAATCAATAGTTATTATTGATTTCCAACATATGGAATACGCATCTCTTAAGATGAAATTCCGTGCGGTTTTGTTAAGTCCGACAAGTCTGACTTCTTGTTTTGGTTGTTGTACCACAGGAAGCAGACGGCGAATCTGTTTTAAGGGCGTGTCAAACACGTGCCTCGGCTTTTAGTGCTTCTTTGTTGATCTCTATTTGGTGATCAAGTAAGTCTTTGACTATTTTATTATTTTATTTAATTATCGTTTATCCGCTACATTACTTGTTTGAATTTAATTTTCTAATATTTATTCTTGTTAATTTTATTTATTGTAATTTAGATTTTATTTATAAAAGTGTAACCGTTTCCGTCTGGTCTTAAAGCAGTTATGTGTATGTAATTAAAACACTTTTATTAAAATCGATTTATATAATTAACAGATTTTATACAAAGCGGTTTTCGCTAAAACCAAGATTGAGTTTCTTTGAAAATCGGTTTATAACTAAAGCGAATTTTAATTAATGATTTGGTATATGATTTATAAGCGATTTTTAAAGCAGTTTATTGAATCGGTTTATATTGAAACCATGATGAGTTTTTTTTCAAACCGATTTATTTAGTTTGTTTATTACATATGTTATTGTTTAAATCTGGATTTATTGAAACCAAGATTGTGTTTCTGTAAATCATATTTGGTACAACTTTACATAAACCAAGTCGAGTTTATTAGATACCATATTGTTTTAACAGTTTTTTTTAACTGTTTTTATGTATAAATATTCACAAGTTAACTAATGTTAACATAATTTTGTGACCTTAGTGAATCTTGTGAATGTAATTGGTGCTCCGATTACTAACATGATTGTAAATCATGATGAAATCAGATTCATTGAAACCAAGTGAAGTTTCTTTGAAACAAATCTCATAAAATATAAGTTGTTATTTTATTAGATTACTAGAACGTGTTAATTGAAACCAAGATGAGTTTGTTTGAAACAAAATATGATAATATACAAGCTGTTATCATATTTGGTGGAAACGTTTCTTCGACTTGTTTAGCTTATTTAAACCAGGTTGAGTTTAATTATAAACTAAATATAGTTCTTGAAACTTTATGCATTTGGAAGTAGATCTATAGAAACCTTGTTGAGTTTCTTTGAAAGAGTAAATCTATTTTGAAGCCTTGTCTAGTTTCATTATAGAATTAGACCATGTAATGCAGATCTATTAAGATATTCTTAAAGAAGATTGACAAAATCATATTACAAATTTGTTTTGAATAAAAACATTATGTAATATGCGGTATTGTTTAATTGTTTAAAGACTTGTTTAAAACGGTTTTGTATAATGGATCTTACAAAACAGTAGTGTTTTAAACAAAATTCGATGTTATCGTGTTTGTTAAGAAACATTTTGTGATATAGCAAGTTGTTAATTATTCCAAACTTAGTTTTAGACTAATAACGGAATCTCGTATTAACAGAATGTTCGAAATGTCATGAGTGACATCTGAAGGATCTGCTCCCGAACTTGATGAAAGGGAGACCGATACTCAAGTTATGTGTCTGATAGATGCTTTAAAGCATTGATTTTATGTGCCATAACTATGGGTTAAATGGCACGAATGAAATGAAAATTGTTGCCAAGGCGAGGATCCGACATTAGATAATGGTGGATTAACACTTGGGCATCATGTCATGAGTACGATGATAAGAGTTTGGTTAACTCTTTCAAATTAGCAGAAAATGGAGATATGCAATTTATGGGCAACTCTACAACTGCTAATAGCAAGGGAAAAAGAAATGTGATGTTGAAATTCACATGTGAAAAAAAGCTTAAGTGAACCAACACGTTGTATGTGCAGAGATTCGTAGGAATCTTGTGTGCGGATGGTTACTTAATAAATTTGGCTTTATTTTATTTTAATCAAATAAAATTGAGTTAACTTGAACAAAATTTTGGTCGGTCAGGGTTATGCCCTTCATTAAATGTTTAAGTGAATCTATTTTTACGGTTGTTTTAATAAAAATAAGTATGAATTGACTTATTTGATCCTTTGAATTTATAGCATGGCCAACTCGGACATGTTAATTTTAACTCAATACGTTGTTTAATTAAATAAGCGAACACGGATTACAAAAGTAAAACTTATGTTGGAGCCAATTGACAAGATTGTCTTTTCACTCGGTTGACCAAAATTAACAGAACCATTGATTCACATAGTTTTATGTGATTTGGAATCGATACCTACAAAGGTAGCAATTAGGTACATCATCGTAATTGTTGATGGTAGTACGAGAATATTGCGACTTTTATTTACTTGAGGTAAGAACATAGATAAGATTGATCTATACAAATAAGTTGAGAATCAACTTATTATCGAAAACAAGGCGGTTCAGTGATATTGGAGGTAAATATGTGTCTTGGTTCATGTATGTGCTAAACATGGAATAAGACATAAATTTATTACTCCTTATACACCACAACATAATTGTTGATAGGAAAGAAGCGTGCCTTAAAGATATGGTTATGTCATGTTGTTAAAGTCATGGTTTAAGCCATGGCATGTGGGGAAAGCGGTTTATTGGCTACTTATCTTTAGATAAGATCCCCTATAAGGAAAAGAAGATAGTTTTATGAACTATGGATGGGAAGAAAACCATCCTATAAGTACATCTGAATGTGGGGGTGTCTATCTGTCTCGACACCCAAGGTTCAAAATATTGGACCTAAAGCGTGGTTTGCATAATTTTGGATATGCTCATATGATGAGTGTTTATCATTTCTTTGTATGTGATTCGGAAGCGATGAATATACACAAAGATACGATAACCGAATCAAGGAAAACTTTCATTATATGAAACCGTGTTTCCTTGATTATTAGAGGAGAATTGATGTTCATCTAGGCTTGGTGGTAAAGTTGTCCGTGATGAAGTCCTTCATGATGAGAGACATCAAGATGATAATGTTGTTCGTGATAAGAGACAACAAAGGAGTTGATAATGATCTCCATGATCAGAGACAAGATCAAACTGAGGAAGAAGAGGTTGAACCTAGAAGAAGCAAAAGGGCAAGAACCGAGAAATCGTTTGGACCCGATTTTGTTTCTTTTATGGTTGAAAACGAACCTCCTTCATACCGAGAGGCGGTTACTACCTCAGAAGGGCCTCAATGGAAAGAAGCCATTAAAAGTGAAATAGATTATATTTTACAAAATCATACTTGGGAGCTCGTGGATTTACCTCCTGGTTGTAAACCACTAGGAAATAAATGGATCTTCAAGAAGAAGATGAAAGCCGATGGCACCATTGACAATGTTAGGAATTAGAAAATTCCATAGTGAAGAGTCGGTCATCCCAAATGTTATCTAGCTTAAGTTAGCTCGTAGACTTGTCATTAGTTACGATATTTAGTAGTTTATTTTGTTAGTTTGTAGTGTAGTTTAGTTTAGAGCAACACCGTGGAGGAAGTACGGGTCTTTACCCACTGTATACCTGATCCACAGGCCGATAGGAGGTCGTATTTCTTGTAACTATAAATACCCCTTCCATCCATGGAAGGGGTGGTGCTTTCAATCTAACATTCCATAATTTTACAAAGCAAGTCTCTAGCTTGAACACCCAACTCTCTAACTTTCTCTCTCTAATGGCAAACATGTATTTTGATCATCCAAGACCACCCGAATCATCAACACAATAAAATAACGATCCTACAATTGGTACAAGAGCTAAGGTTTTTGTGTTTTGATGATTTATTGTGGTTTTTTGATTCTCGTGTTAACTGTGTTGGCATCATTTTTTTTGGTTCAAAAAATGCTTTAACAGTATTTTGGTATAAAAGGTTTACATGTTTTTTGTATCTGGTTTTGGTCTAATATCAAAAGTCGTGATCTTTTCTTGTGAACAATATATGTTTTTGTGTATCTGATGTCTTAAAAGGTAAAATACGCTGTCTAATGGTCATATTTGCCTAGTCAAAATGGGTTTTAAAGATGCATTTTTTATACAAGTTTTTCTAGGTTACATGAACTTAGTCGGAATTTGACCGGAAAACACATCGGAAATATGTTAAAAGTCTTGCTAGCGTCTTGCAGTTATTCTTCATAGCGAGTTGGTCACTGTCCAGATTCAGAGTACTTTCTATATAGCGAGTTGAGGTAGCAACTTGACATTTTTTAATGTCAAGCGAGTTGTTTACATATGTGAAGTAGCGATTTGTATCATGAAAAAATGTAGCGACTTAACTTGGCGACTTGTTATTTAACAAGTTAGCGATTTGGACTAGCGACTTAGGCTTGCAATTTGGACTCGCAACTTAGGGTAGCGACTTGTCACTCAAATCTAGCTAGCGATTTGACACAAAACTGTCCATATGCATTGCATTTTTTATTGCGACTTGTCTTTACAAGTCGCTACGACTTGGCCTAGCGACTTGGTCGTGGCGATTTAGTCGTGGCGACTTGGCCATGGCAACTTGGCCGTGGCGACTTGGCCGTGGAGACTTGCCGTGGCGAGTTATGTAAAATGGTTTTGCGACAGAAAGGATGAAGAAGAAACTACTACCTGACCATGACCACTACATCAAAAACCAAATACCAAAAATTATATCACGACCTCAGTAACACCTAACATCATTGGTCCATGTTTTTTTTTTAAGCGAAAAGACTATGTATAAAACATCAACACAGATTCAAATACATCTCCAACATCCTCAAATCCCATTCGATCCCATGCATCCTCCATCTCATCTACATCCTAATCTTAACCTAACCAAGACTCAAAGAAGAATATTTATTTCAATCAAGATCTCAGACATGGTTCAATTTATTAGTAATCTTTTACAGATTTTTCGTTAAACCATCTTCATCACGGATCTATCAATTTGTTTGAAGACTAAGCTTCAATAATATCCGAATCAACAAGAAAGACTATAACAATTATGTTATATCTTTTCTTAGACTCGTTCATGACCTAAACATAGAAAAAGAAAGCGAACAAATGAAATCACAAACGAAAAGCAACCTACTCGAGACCATATAGATCTTTGCACCATCCCTGTAGCTATACTTTGTCCCTCGACTTCAATACCTTGAGCCATCTCTGTGGCTAGGATTTAAATGATTAGGGCTTGGTATGATTAGATGAGAGGAGCAAGTATCTTTGGGGACGATTTTTGATGAGGCGTAGTGATGAGGAGAAAATGGGGCGTATCTTTTGGTTAGGTTTAAGAGATTATGACCTAATTTTCAGGTAAAGTCTATTATATAACCGGTTAATAATATGGGTGTGAGTTTGGATCAGGTTTGATTATATGGAGCGTGGGCTTTGGCTTCCCACATGGGATTTGGGTCATTGTTACTTAATCATTCATGGGCCGAGTAGCATTGATACTCATTTGCATTGATATTCATTGGTTGATCGTGGGCTTTTGTATGATGATATTAACCGAACATAGTATCTTTGTGAAATGGACTTGGGCTTTGTAATTTGAACTCGAAAAGTTTATTGTTACATAAGTGGTACTGTGGATTATGTTGAGTATGTGGTTGACACCCAATTCAATAAATTGAATTGTACGTTTATTGAACAATGATTTATTGTTAATTTGTTCGGGTATAAGTGTGTACTTGGATCCGGATTATTGACGTAATATCTACCGGGCATGGGCTGAGATTGTACTTCATCGAGATTGGGCCCTAGAGAATTCATTTGGACTTGGAGTTGGTGTGAATCGGATATGTGATGTTTTGGATATGAATGACGGAAAACGGGCTTCTCAAGTTTAAACCGTTCATATTGATTTGTTAATATTGTTGATGATGAGATCTGATGAGGTTATGTGATTTGTTCATGAGCATTGATGATATGATTTGTTAATAAGACTTGATGATAATGTGATTTGTTGAGATTTGGCATGATATTGGGAGTTGTTGTAGTATGCAATTTGGCACTTTTGTGTATGCATTTTCACGAAGAATATTTTGTCACGGGGTGAATTGATGGTTGAACAAAGTTGGCTACGGGACTGTTTGTATTTGGTATTTCTTATTTGAATTTGAAGTAAGTTTTTCCAGGCACATTTACTTATTTCATCTTCTTTCTTTCTACCATTCCGCGAAGATGACTTGTTTGGGCTTTTATAGAGTGTGATAAAGACTTGGCTATTTAGTTGCGTTTGTGATTCTTTCTCACTTAACTCACAACGTAGCTATCACTTGATGTCTCACTCGATTGAGAATGTCAAGAGGTTTTGTACATCGGATACCGTTTCTTCTTCACGAGGTTTAGTACAAGTTTAAGTAACAAATCTGGGGAATTTTACTTCATGATCAAGTTTGGCATATCGAGTTTACTTCTCTATGTTATCACTGCAATAGCCGACAGAATATGTTGAAGATGTGTTTACCAATGTGTTTATTGGATGGGTGATGATGTTGATGATGTTGGATTTTGAACCGTTGATGAACCATTGCATGTTCCCCTAAAACAGATATTCACTGAAACCAAAGTTGTCATAACACCTTCAAGTGACATTGTTTACGGTTTTGTCTTGATTTTGTAAAATCCATGAAAAGAACCTATTTCTCGGTTTAAATCATAGACTTGTAAAATCCCGTGGCGGTGGAAACATCACAGTAATAGTAAAGTGCATTTCGGATCTATCTTACGGTTTATTCTTGGTTTTGTAAAATCCCGCGAAGGGTGTCTTCGATCTTTGGTGTTCTGAGTTACATTTGAAGAAGGATAAAGGGTGTACCATAAATTGGATGTGTGTTTGGATATTTGTCATGGCGGTTTGGTTATTACATGGTTTTATGGGGTTGTATGCTTTTAACCATGGTCGGGATGAAAACCATTATCATAGTTCACTTAAAATGTCAAAGGAGGCTAGTTTTGTGCTTTTAATCAGAAGATGTGACAGCGGCGTTAATTCAGTATTATTCATTTGAGGTTGAAGTGAATTATCACGGGCGAGTGTACTTAGTATCTGAAGGTATCGGGGATGGTTGGATGAAGATTCTTCGAGATCCTTGTTCGAGCTTTTTTTTCCAAAAACGAAGACTTGAAAATCTAGTTATTTTTGGGAGTCTTTTCCTTTTACCACGTGGGGGAATTGGGCTCTGTTTACCACAAAAATAACTATCACTTTAAGGAGTTACGTTGTAGTGCTCAGTGTCACATTCAATTGTGGATTTTCAAGAGGTAATGTACGTCTTATACTTGATGGTTGGTTGGTTGAAGAGTATAGAGTACAAATAGAGTACTTAGAGATGCTAATGGAAATCGGCACCGCTCTTTGTTACATATGTGCAAGTTTAAGTCACGAGTTCGGGTAGTTTACTTGAGGTCAAATTCATCATATTGGGTTTTCTCCATGACTATCACGACAAATAGCCTCTTGAATGATAATGGGGTTGATTACAAGTTTGCCAAGAGTAGAAGAAAAGAGAGATTTATGACGCCCGATCACATCGGTTCAGCCTCGTACTCAAAGAAAAGAAATGTGTGCGTTTCGATGCGCATTATCTTGAAGAGAGAAATCTTCTTATGACGTATGAACACAACGATTCATGCCTCGTTCCTCAAAGAAAAGAAAAGTGTACGTGTCAGTGCGCTTTATCTTCGGAAGAAGAAAAATCTTCTCATTAATGACCATTCTCATCAACATGTTTCATACTTTTTCCACGCGCTTTCAGTTATCAAGTGAACCGGGCTAGTGTTGATTGTTTTCTTATTTCACTTGCTCAACTATAATGACGATGGCGACATCCTGTGCTAATTTTGCGGGGGAGAAGTGTGAATAAGACTACATTGTTGAAGATATTCACTTGCTTAATCAAGAATGGCAACTTCATATGTAATTCTTGAGGGGGAGAAGAAGTATGATGACACTACATGTTGTTATATATGAGAATAAATGGTCAAACGGCTCCAAACTCATGTAAGAACCGAGCTTCTTATCGGGTCATCTTTACATGGAGTTTCTTCTAAGAGTCGTTGGTTGACATCTTCACTCGGATTGATGAGTTTATCGACAAAGTGCTTCGGTTAATGCTTCGTATACATCAACATGATGATTCGAACAATCTCTATTCTTGTTTGATGTGATTGGTAGTTTGGTGTTACCATCTTGTGTGTTCGTTGCGGCCTGATTGCTAATTTCCTTGATGAACATCTTTCTGTTCTTGTTTGATTGGGAGGGATTTTAGTTAAGGGGATTTGCAAGATGTAAGTTAATCGGAATGCTTTTTGGTGGGATGCTTTTTGGTGTGAGTTGAAGATATTAACTATCTATTCCCCAAATTGCACAATCTTGAAGAAGGTCGAGTCTATAGTCTGTTCTACATTTTCTGCTGCATGTTAGAAGACTAAAGATGAGTTGCATTTGATTATCCAAAGACTTCTTCATATTCCGGGCATTGTCGGTTTAGGGGAGAGCACTAATTGGGGGAGGGTGAAATGTCGATTTAATCCCAGTTAGACTTGCTCACATTATTCAAACATGTTGATTCTCACAAAGACTTCAGCGTTCTTCTCAAAAGATTTCTAGTATTTAGGCTTTCAAAGAGTTCTTGATTACGAAGTGTCAAAACCGGAAGGGGAAGGAGACACGTATCTAAGCGAGTAAACTTGATGAACTTAATACTTCTAAGTAATTGAAGATATCCACGGAAGAAAAATGTTATTACCGCAGAGAAACTCAAGGTTTGACTCATGGCGAGTAAACTTGATGAGCTTAATACTTCTAAGTGATTGAAGATATCCCGGAAAACAAATGTCATGACCGCGGAGAAACTCAAGTTTTACTCATCAAGGCTTTTAGTATTATTATTCCAACGGCGTGGGGAAGTGATGTAAAAGAAAGTTTTGAAGATAAAAGAGGTACACAAGTGTGTGATTCATTGGGAGAGAGATTGTGTACATTGGGATGCTCATTTGTTTCACTTGAGTGCTTAATCATGATTCGGATATATAATCACTTATTCCGGTGTTGACATCCGCAGAGATTGTCACCCGCAGAGATAATCGATGACTTGGCACGCTTCTTCAATGTTATCGATTATTCATTCCTTGTGTATTGGTATACTTGGATACTTGAGCTTACATACGATCATCGGGGAAGAAAAATGTGAACATGGGAGGTGTTTTCATTCCCTCATGATGTGTATTCGGAGAGCTCTTGGGTATTGGTGTACTTGGGTTCTTGAGCTTCATACACGATCATCCGGAAGAAAAATGTGAACATGGGAAGGTGTTTTCATTCCCTCATGATGTGTGTTCGGGAGAGTTCTTGAGCATTATACAAAAGCGGTTGCTTCAATTCAACTACTTGGGGAATTATTCTCTTGACACCTTTTGGAATGGATCGCTTGGACTTGATGGGAATGGAAATTTGAGAAGATTATTTATGAGTGGGATGATACGTTCTTTGTTCTATTGGATGATATTGTAACACCCCAATTCGATATCGTGAATTCAAACTAGGTATTACTTGATGGCACAATGATCATAATAATAGAAAACGATCTCTAAAGGAGTCGTTTTTAAAAACTTTATCATTCAAATATATCGAGTTTACAAAATAGGTCCCGATTGGTTCCATTGATTACAAAACACATCAATATAAAGTTTTTGATGTTTTGTGAATGATAAATTATTTATTTATATAGCCTTCTTGATCTTGCCCTTCCGTGCCGACTTCCGACATTATGGACTGAAATACATGCTTAAAGCTGTCAACACAAAGGTTGAGTGAAATTCATAGAGTTTGTTTGATGGTTGAACACATTATGTTGGTAGTGTGAGTTAATTAGACTCACACCAATAGTTTGAAAACAAAGCAGTATTATTAGACTAAGCATCATGCAATCAAGGCGTTAACGTGTTCCAAATTTTATTGGAGAAATTGTTGGTGCGTGCCTAGTAGGTAAAATTGCCATTTTACCTAATGTTACTCAAATATAGTGCGTTTGTTTGCCTCTAGCGGGCCAACACAAAGCGGGATTCGTCAATCCCAATAGATCTATTCACAATATTCGCGCCACTCTCACATAGTGATTAATGATTCATGATTTGGGACTTATGTTTGGCAATCACGGTAACTTAGTACTAATAAAACAATCGGATAAGCATACAATTTGAAAGCAATGTGTTCGGTTTAAAATAAAGCATGTATCTCCCCAAGGGTTTGTAAAAATTAAGTAATAGAAAGTGGGGCTATGAACTCACCAATAGTTGATGATATTAAGTACTTTAACGGATGATGGATAAGTCGGAAGACTTCTCGTGCAACCTAAAATGAAATGTTGCGACTTAAGTTTGGAATAATGTTTTAGGAAAACATAAACCATCCTATATATATCCCTGTGTTGATCATGATGTAGTCAATTTTCATTTGATGTTTATAGAAAGATCTTTAATATGTGGCGTATTTAGTTTATAGATATCGTACTACCGTTCGGGCCATCATAATTCGGAGGTCATGCGATGGCGTTAGGAGCTAGGACACTTTAATTGTAAATCCAAGAACTCGTCGTCGTTATACTCAAATGAAACCCTCACATGAAGCTCCATACTATTGTAGCACTTAGTAAATACAACATATGTTTTGAGTGAAGATTGTTATAACATAAAGTTTATCATGTTTTAATAACTATCTAGTTTTACAAGTTCTCGTCGTTTCAAACAAGCCTCGAGGCTTTAGCCATAGCCTTGCCGTGACTTTGGTCTTAACTTCCATGGTCTTGAGACTTAGCTTTGGCCTTAGCCGTAGCCGTGGTCTTGGCTAATGGCCATTAGGCCTCTTGGTTTGCTTTTAGTTGTGACAAAAGTATAGTTATGAGACTATATTCTGGCGGTTCTGCTTTTTGAAAGATTTTGGCCTATTTATGCATTTTCAAGGTCCGAGCTTCATTAATATTGAAGGAAAGCGTCGTTCGGATAACTTTCGTGCTTTAACTTTTGATGATTCGGACCGAAGTACCATTTAAAAGGGCGAACTCAAAACAGAAAGTTATGGGCGATTCGGCGTTTAGGTTTCGCTTCTTCTTTTGCTTATAACTTTTGACTCGTTTGTCCGTTTCGGGTGATTCAAATTGCTATGTTTACCTTTTAATCTTGTCTACCATATTATGTAAGTTATAAAGTCCTTATGTTACTGTTTTCAATGGCCTCTTATGTGTAGAATATGACTAGTTTACTAGTTTGTTACTTTTATGACAATATGTGAATTAAAACAAGTGATTGAGTATATGTACATCATGAATCAACATACTAACTATATATATAGCATGAAATAGTTAAGATTATGAAAAATAACCTGAAAATGCCGGTGGTTACAGATATAACCCCGAACGAAGAATCTAGACTTTCGCTCTTAAAAGGAGCAGCGGGATTTATGATAATGGTGTGCATCTTTGTGCACACAGCTAAAGCAAGCTTGAAATAGAGCTTGAATCTGCTCATCTAATGGATTTTCGGTTTGGGGGAAGCGCAAAGTCTCACTTCAGATGGTTCAATTTCTTTCTTCATCAAGAGCCTCGGAAGCTTTGGTGGTGAAAGTTTTAGGGATGATGACTTATCTTCTACAACAGGGTCGCTTGATATCCTTATCTCGGTACTCGTATCGTCATCTTCTTTAACTATATCATCTATTCTATCTTTGTATATATTTATTAAAAAACCAAATACAAAATATAAAACCAACAAAACAAAATAGAAAAATATAAAACCTTCAAAACCCATAAAAATCGAAAATCTCAAAATTCCAAAAATATGTTTTCACATGACATGTCTTACGGTATCGATAACATCTGCGGTCTTAGAAATGTCATTCAATAATAGCACGGACCATAGATGAAGTTCGAGCGGGAGGTGTAATTATTCTTTTCTAAACATGTCTCAAAATATGGCTGCGATTACTTGATTGTGACCCGCGCTTAAACAATGGTTCGCTATTATTTGAGATAGCAACACGCTTCTTCAAAAAGGAAAGTCTTTGCGCTAAACCAAGTTTTCAAATATTCCGTGCACTTATCCTAAAACAAAACAAGGAAAGCATGTCGTCAAAAAGACTGATGTTTCTACACAAATGTTTTTCCGTCTAAAATTCTTCAGAAAAATATTTGTTGTTTTAAAAAATGGTGGTAAATGAGTTGCTTGTAAATCAATCAGATTCAGAGTCTTTTCGTAAAAATTGAAAACTCAATCAATCACTTCAGCACTTTTAAAACTTTTCTGAAAAATGAGTCATTGATTGAGGAGGAGAATGTTTTCAAATCTATATCATCTAACGGGCTTTCTTAATTATCCTAATATGCTTAACTAAAAATGATGTTAACCTACGTTGAAGGACTAGGTGCCTAGGATAAGATTGTTAGGATTAGATGATTAGAGTTTGATAAACACATTATTCCCATGCCATGTATGATCTGATTGATATGTTGCATTGACTTTTATTAGTCGATTGTTGTTTGGGTGCTGTCGACCACCATATATCTGTATGTGTGTTCACTAACGTATGCAGGTAGATGGGTATATAAGAATGTTCCCGATCCGGATCCCACAATTGAAGATGATTGGATGCCGAAAGGAAAGGGTAACTATTTCTTGGGTTGACAAGTGAAGAAAGCGAAGCTTAATTGGACTTATGGAGAGTTGGCATATATGCAATGTAAGAGATCTCATTGCATCGTGAGATGGTTTTCTTAAGTGATTGAAGAAGCGGAGCTTAATTTGACCTCAGTTGGCATTAAAATGCAATGTAAGAAGTCTCACTGCATTTGCAGAAGGTTTTTCTTCCAAGCCCTACTACAACAACATCAACAGATGCAACTCAACCACCTAACGTATCTTTGTGCAGGATACCATTTTTAAACAATTTTGAGAAAATTTTATTAAATTGTTTTGAAAATGGAAAATATTGATTTGAAAATATATTTGACTAAATTTTGAAAATCACCGGACTTATTTTTATCAAAACATATGTCATTCAATTATCGACTTCGGTCATTGATTGAGGGGGAGAGTGATTTAAAATATAATATTTTCAAACAATATTTTTTCATAAAAGTTCCGGTTTGTACGTTAAAATGTGGTGATCTAAAGATTTAATGTTATGTCATGGTATGATTTTCTTTAAAACTCAAAGATCTGTCAAAATGAAATTTTTACATTCTTGTTTGATTGTGAAATTGTTTTATTTTACTTAAAGATCTCTTAAAACAATCATACCGACACTAACAATCTTTAATGTCTTAAAATGGTCCTTATCATCATCTTTCAAAATTGAATCTTGCCCGTCTTTCCCAAATTTTTCTAAATGATTTAAATCGGTTGGGATCACAAATCTCAAATGGTTTGACATTTCGATCGAGGTAGAGATCGTGATTTAAATCTCAAATCTGTTTTAATGGAATCGGTTTTAGTCCTTTATAGGCACTCCTGCCTCCATGTGCCAAACGATTTCAAATACACAATGCACATGTTGAGGAGGAGGATTTATCCAAAAACCAGATGAGTATTTAAACAAGGCCACATTTTTTCACATGTTTTCTAAACCTTATTAAATCACTTGCGATCCAAAATCTCAAAGGGTTTGATATTTTTGATCGGGGGAGAATTTGTGATTTAATAATGAAATTTGATAAAAGGTGATCGTTGTGACTTAATTGTGCAGGCTGCTCTCTCATATGTGCTAAACGCTTTCGAATCTCGAAGCATATATTGAGGGGGAGCATTTTAAAAAGTAAATAAACTGTCGGGGTGCAAATGCTTTTATGTTTTAATATAATGTGTCTTGATTGAGTTTTAAATGGTTTCTTAATGGCTTTTGTGATCGTAATTGTGCTTCAAAAAGAACTCTTGCCTCTATGTGATAAAATGATTTCAAATATCCTATGCACATATTGAGGGGGAGAATTTACCAAAGAAAATCATATGGCTTTTTCTATGAAAATGGTGATCAAAGAAAATATTTCAAAGTCCTCTTGCCTCCATGTGCTAAACAATTTCTAAATCATATGCACATGTTGAGGGAGGTTTTCTAAATGATCAAAACTATTAAGGTACAAAATGTTTTGATCTCGTATCACAAGTACCTTGATTGTTTTCCAAATGATTTTTCAATTGGTTTCATGAAGGAAAGAACAATACCAAAAGACCGACCAATTTACTTTATGCATGGTGTTATAAGGATGGTTAGGTTAGGTATTTGTTTCCACGATCCGCCGAGCCGGAGGGATCTACCGAGGACAATCCACTAGATAGTGTAGAGTCCTTGGGTATGATGAGAAAAGGAGAAAAATGAGATATGAGAAGAGTGCGGTGAGACAGAGCTAATACTAGAATAAACCCAACAAGGTTCTAGCTATGAAGTCTCGGTAAACCGAAGGGTGAAGAATGAAAAGAAATGAATGTGAAAAGGGTGAAAAGAAATAGCCTCCAATAATTCAACCTTAGGGCGTAAACCGGGTTCAATACATATGCTCTTGGTGGTTACTAAGGTAACGCCGGTATTGAAGACAAGGCGTCATGGACCTAGTGATGCTCTGCACTAAACTTCCCAAACTACTCAAGTTCCTCTTAAAAGAGCTTGTTTCATTCTCACGGGGAACCGACATTATCTATCGACTTTCTCTTAGAGATTGTTGATATTGAAGAAGGAGACCCTCTCCCTAGTCTGCGGCACAGGAACCAAATGTGCAAATTTGAGTCTAGAGCCAAGAGATCATCCACAATATCTCATTAGGACACTAAATTAATGAAGACTTGTTGTTTCACACAATGTGGAAAGTAAGTATATATTAAGAGTCCTACGCATTATCCTTGTGATATTGCCAGAACATCCAGTGATATGTAAAATATTCACAATGAAGATGGAAAACCTTCAGAGCCAACATCAAACAAGCTCTTGGTGGGTGACATGTGAGATCTTGCAAAAGATCAAGCTTGTGACAACCGGATAGAAACGATGGGAGATTCAATCTTGAATCAACCTTGGTCGAGATTGGAATTGACGAATACTTTTGGAAAAACCTTCGATGTGCAAACCTTCTTTTCTAGCATGTCGAATGTGTATTCATTTCAAATTCAAAAGTATCTACGATTGAAAAATGCTTTTAGAAAAACCGTTCGATGTGCGAATCTCTTCTTTCTCTAGCACATTGAATGTGTACTATTTTCAAATACAAAAGTATTTTGTTTGAAAATTGATCTTTCTCATAAAACCTTCGTTGTATTGCAAAACTCTTTCTTCAAGCAATACACGATTGTTTTTCAAATCATTTTTCATCAATCGGTGAATCTCGATTCATTGGTTCACCACCCATGTTGTCTTCTTTGAGACGTTCGGTTTGAGAACACTAGAACAATCTGCGAAACCACGTGAAGGAGATTCTTAGGAATCCTACCGATCGCAGGCAAGATTTATATCGATCAACGGGAACCGTGGGCGTGTACCTCAATTCGGAAGTAATCAAAGACACTTTCGTGTGTTTTATTCTAACTTGTTGTTTGCGGTACATTTGAAGCAGTTGCGGTGATCGTAATCGAGGAGTCAATCCAAAGCCGCATGCTCACAAGCATCCACACTTAATTTGAAGAAATCATGATCGGTGCATATCTACATAACACGGCTCGATATTTCATACTATGCTTATGCTTCGCTGCAAATATCATGAACCAGTAAGGCTTCCGCTACTCTGATGGAAAGATGTCATGATTCAAAAGCGTGAGCATGTCGGTCCGAAAGTCACAACTTCACATGATGGCAACACAACTATGGACGATCCAGAGAGATTTGATGTGGCTGATGATCTCATTGAAAGCTCGAAGATCATCAAAGATGTGGATCAGTTAAAGGCCTCCACTAAAAGTATAAAATATGCGGACTTTGAAGAATCGCTACAAAAGCACAAAGAATGCGGAACTTGAAGAATTGAAGTCTACGAGCTCAGAACATAGTCAAGAATAGAGTGCTAGGATTCGAAATGTAAAACATGGGGTGACCTCCCTTAGGGGGAGATTGTTAGGAATTAGAAAATTCCATAGTGAAGAGTCGGTCACCCAAAATGTTATCTAGCTTAAGTTAGCTCGTAGACTTGTCATTAGTTACGATATTTAGTAGTTTATTTTGTTAGTTTGTAGTGTAGTTTAGTTTAGAGCAACACCGTGGAGGAAGGACGGTCTTTACCCATCATATACCGATCCACAGCCGATGGGAGGTCGTATTTCTTGTAACTATAAATACCCCTTCCATCCATGGAAGGGGTGGTGCTTTCAATCTAACATTCCATAATTTTACAAAGCAAGTCTCTAGCTTGAACACCCAACTCTCTAACTTTCTCTCTCTAATGGCAAACATGTATTTTGATCATCCAAGACCACCCGAATCATCAACACAATAAAATAACGATCCTACAGACAAGTATAAAGCAAGATTTGTAATCAAAGGATTTAGACAACGAGAAGGTCTTGATTACTTTGATACATATTCGCTTGTTACGCGAATAACCTCGATTAGGATGACACTTGCTATTGCCGCTTTATGAAATTTGGAAGTTCACCAAGTGGATGTGAAAACGGCATTTCTAAACAGAGATTTAGAAGAAGAAATCTACATGAACCAACCCGAGGGTTTCATGGCTCCTGGACAAGAGAACAAAGTTTGTAGGCTTGTTAAGTCATTATATGGCTTAAAGCAAGCTCCCAAACAATAACATCAATTTTTTCACGTCATGTCGAAGCGTGGATTTAAAAATAATGGATGTTTGTGGAAAGAAATAATTGTTGGTATATATGTAATCATGTGTCTATACATAGATGGTATACTTATCAACGAAAGTGATAACAAGGTGATCAAATCCACTAATGAAATGTTGAGTCAAGATTTGACATGAACTACATTGGTCGCTCGATATGGTTCTTTGAACTAAGATCATATGAAACCAAATGGATTTGTTTTGAAGTCAAAAACACTATAAGGACAATATTCTTGGAGGTTCAATGTGGGGATTCCGGCTAGCTATAACTCCAATGACATCTTTTAAATCTATTTATAATAGAGGTAGAGGTGTTGCCTATTTTGAATACTCGAGAGAATATTGGGCGTCTTATGTGTCTAATGATCGTGTAAGACTTGATTTAGAAGTAAAAATCAAGTTAAGTAAATATACCATTAATTCAAGTTATGACCATTTGAATAGTATTACACAAGTACTATGATACTTACGATATTGCATTTGGAAGATATCCAACGCTATCTAATGACGAGTAATGCAAATATGGATTCTTACATAAAGAATCTAGATCCACTAGAAGCGGATGTATTGACTCTCGTGGGAAGTTGTGTCTTGGAAATCTTGAAAGTATTTCAAAGCAGACTTTTATAGCTAAATCTATGGTGGAATTTGAATTTATCATTTGAGATAAATTTATAGAATATCTTGGATATCTGCGTTAATTGTAGAGGACATACCAAGATGGCATAAACCGTAACGACCATCTATATAAAGTGTGATAGTCAATTGAAATTGTGGAGCTCATATCACAATGTAAAGCGGCAAGTCAAGACATATCCATCATAGACGTTGATTGGTGCGACAACTACTTTCAACTAGAGTTATCACGATTGACTACGTAAAGTCAATAGATAACATCGCGAATCCGCTTACGAAAGGCTTAAGCAGAGAGTTAGTTAGTAAGTCGTCTAAAGGAATGAGACTAAAGCCCTTAAAGGAATGAGTTTATATGAAGGAAAACCTAACCCAGTTGTTGGAGATCCCAAGATCACGGGTTCAATAGGACAACCTAATCATATAAATGTGGGGGAAGTCACGTCAATATGGGGGAGTTAACATTGTAACTTCCTAGTCCATTCCTATAACAAATGTGACTTGTTGAGAGGTTAAACATATGGCTCTAATGATTCAGGATGAAATTACAAAGCATAATGATTGGACATGAAATCACAAAACATATGTTTTTAATGATTCAATATGAAATCACCTATGTGAGAGAGAAGTGGGGTCACTTTGAAGGGAATTGTGGGGGCGCAAATACTAAGAGCTCTTGCAGAACCAGGCTAGTGTTCATGACCATAACGAACATGACTATGAGGACTTGACAATGTCGGGAGAGTCTTGTGTGAAGTGTAATGTCGCTCACGTAAGCAGAGGTGAGTTCAAGGACATCGCGTCTACTCGGATCCAGAGACTAAGTGCATCTCACAAGGAAGGTTCAAAGTGGTCACACCTACCTATCCTTTGCAAGATTCAACTATTGGAATTTCAACGTAATTTTGTGTATTATGACCGATCTCCATTCATGTGGGGATTGTTGGAAAATTGGTTGGCAAAAGTGACTTTTGACCAACTTTGGACACAATTATCTATATGTATATGTCATATATGAGTAATAGTTTGTAGGTTCGCGTTCTCGAAGAGAGATTCATGATAAGCCTTTATGTGTCCAAAATAGAGTTGATGTGAATGAGATATCGGATCTCAAAGTTAGGATTAAGACTTGCCCAAAGAGGAAAAATGGTTTATTTTCAATCCACATCGATGGGATAAGTAAACTTAGAGTCTATTGTGTATAAATAGAGGCCTAATTCCACAAGTTTGAAACACATCAAATCAATAGTTATTATTGATTTCCAACATATGGAATCACGATCTCTTAAGATGAAATTCGAGGCGGTTTTATTAAGTTCGACAATCAACTTATTGTTTTGGTCATTGTCTGCTGGAAAGCAGACGGCGAATATGTTTAAGGGGCGTGTCAAACACGTGCCCCGAGCTTAGTCTTCTTTGTTTATCTCTATTTGGTGATCAAGTAAGTTTTCGACTATTTTATTATTTTATTTAATTATCGTTTATCCGCCACATTCTGTTTCAATTCAATTTTACATTATTTATTTACTGTTAATTTTATTTATTGTAATTTAAATTTTATTTATAAAAGTGTACCGTTTTCCTACAAATGGTTGATATACCTTTATCTATAATAACAATCAGAAGTTTCGATCAACCATAGTGTTCTGCATTTGGCCGACTTCACACGTATATAAGCCGAGTAAAGTTATCTCTTTTGACGAGGTTGATGTAGCCATTTGAAGTCTGTTTGCATCAAGCATACAATTAAAACTTTCGGCAAATTAAATAAAGTTGCTAAAATGATTTTTTTCTTAATTGGTGGGTGGAGTGTGCGGGGTGCATTGCGTGGATTGGGAGCATATTTTAAGATTGAGATATAAAAACGTGGGGACACTAATTAATTATGAGATTCTAATTGGTTAAACGTAACAGCGTTTCATTGGATCGTCTTTGATGGTGTTTCTGCAGATACGGAACCAGGACACAATTTGAATATGTGCATTTAAGAAAAATTATACAAAATACGAAACATAATTTTTTTGGGATCAGATGCATTAAAGAAAAATCGGGGGTTTGTACAAAAATTGACGCTACACCGCAAAATTCCATGAGTGTCCCGAGATCCTCTGGGACCCACCCTAGTTCCGTCCCTGTTCTTATTTGTTACCAGTGGCTGAGCTTGACAATTTTTTTAGAAGGGTAAGAGTGTAATTTTAATGATGTAGAAGAGCAAAAATGTAATGAGTTTTCTTGTATGCTAAGAGATAAAAATTGTGGGAAGGCCGCAAACCTTTTGTTTCCACATAGCTCCACCAACCTATGCTTGTTACTCTATGTAATTAGCCATTTAGCCATATCAATGTTTTGAGCAAGGCAATAATCGAGTCAAATCGAGGTCGAGCTTGACATGGCTTGAGATCGACTTGAAAATTATAAAGAAGGCTTGAGTTCGGTTTGAGTAAATATGCGAATAAGGCTCGAACTCGACTCGAAAAACTCGAATTTGATAGTCAAACTCATCGGTAAAGTCAATAATACGCGACGAACAAGACAAAGAACTTATAATAACATTCGGGAGAATTAGAGATTATATATTCGGTTACAATAAATATTTAATTATTATATCAATATTCACATTAGCTTTTAGATTGTTTATGTAAATATATATGGTAAAAATATATGTGCATGAAGGCTCGAAAATCTCGGTAAAAGCTCGAGTTGAGCTATTGAAAGCTCAAGCTCGGTTCGTTATGACTTCGAGGTGGTTTATTGGGTTCGGGCTTGAGCTCGATAATCGAGTCAAGCTCGAATTCAAACTCAAATTGTTTGATGAAAACTTGTTTAAGATGCAATTTTGAGAAAAAATGAACACACACTCCAACATGGGTGAAGTGTTCATCTATTATCCAACATGGGTCGACACCTAGACATGAGGAGTCAAGTTTGACCTTAACACTTTTTCTCCATGTCATGCTTTGCCTATCTGTCACATGAACCCACCAGACTATGTTTGGTTCTTTTCTCCCTTCAAGTGCATTTTAATTAATAGAATTAAATGTCTAGTATTTAAGGCGTTTAAAATCGATTTTGACTGCCTTAACTAAATAGCATAAACGAGTGTAGGCTACGCGATCAATGGGATTCTTTTAGAAGTGAATTTGGATAGGGACTATTTTTGTTAAATTCTTTATAAACTTACTGCAATGACACTTAAACCTTAGGACTATTTTCGCCAACTTAAACTTACTTTGCAGAATGACACTTAAACCTCGTGATTATTTTTGCCAACTCAAAAGTTGGCAATTAATGAGACACGTGTCGTTTGAAGCACCCCACGTCCTGCGCCTTTTAGTTAATAACACGTGTCGTTTGAAGACCCTATGTCCTGCCTTTTAGTTAATATATATAATATATATATAATGAGTCATGACTGGCCAGAAAATAGTTATATTTACTTCTTGATCATAAAGAGTTTAAAACTTTGGTTCCATATTCAATCCTTTCAAACTAGTTTATCGGATTAAAACGCAAGAAAATCACGTAACTAACTAATGTTTTTTTTTTTTTAGTTTCAACGAGTGTTGGAAAACCCGCGCGATGCAGCGGGATTGCTTAAAGGACTTACTTTGCAGTGACACTTAAACCTCGGGGTTGTTTTTGCCAAGTTCGAAAGATTATTAATCTTAAGCGACTTGCTGCAATGACGACACTTAAGCCTCGAAATTTGTTTTCGCCAAGTTGGCAAACTTGGCATTAAATCTTAGCGTATTTTGGGTGAAAGCGCCCCGCTTTTAGTATATAGGCAGTGTTGGAAGCACGCGACGCGGTGGGATTCTTAAAGCGACTTACTTGAACGACACTTAAACCTCGGGGTTGTTTTGCAAGTTGCGAAGATTATTAATCTTAAAGAACTGCTGCAACGACAACTTAAAGCGCCGAAATTTGTTTTCGTAGAGTTATCAGCTTGGCGTTAAATCGCGTATTTTGGGTGAAAGAACTCGCTTTTAGTATATAGATTAATTAATGAATTATGTATATTCTAACAGGAAAAGAACAGCCGTGTCACATTGACATTGCATCCATCGAACGATTATTATATTAAAATATACCAATACATAAGCATGTTATATGAATAGAATATAAAATGATTGCGGTAATGGACAAAAAGGCAACATATGGTGTTTGTTTTGGAGGTTAAAGACAAAGGAGCATTCTCAATTTCTCATAATGTTAGCCGTGAAAAGGATAGGATTTGACATATGTGGGGTCCCACCTGTATCTAAATACTACAGTATTATTTTACGTTTGAAACTAAGGGTTCGTTTGGTTTGTAGATGAGTTTAGATTAGAATTTGGATTTGAATGTAAAGTTATAGATTAGTATTTGGATTAGGAGAGAGAAAATAATATTTAAAAATATATTATATATTAAAATATAAATTAAAACTTATTTTATATTAATATATAAGAGAGAAGAATAAATAAAATAACTTTTTATTGTTTTATAATTAAAATAAAAGAAAAGACAAAATAGTATATGGAAAAAAAACAAAACATGGCCATTCTCACATATATTGTCGAAACCATTCGACATAGTCTCCTTTTCTCAGCCCTCAAATTTGTGATCAAATTAAACCCAAGTCTTAAAAATACAACCAAACAATAGATTTAAACCTTTACCCAAAACCCATCCTAACCCCATAACCAAACGGACCCTAAAGTGTCTAGTGGGGAGGTTAATGGTATAACATGAACAAAGAGTTCTTAACAAACACCTTCCAATAAATTACTACTAATACAACATGCTAAAACAAATGAGCACTTCACTCATGTATGAGTGATTATAAGCTTGTCCAGCTCTTTGAACCTTGATCTACACCATATCTAATTTGATTTTTTTTTTTTTTTTTTTAAATGTTTCCCTGATAAATATATTACTCCAAAAAATATTAAAGTGCATAGGATGAGGGTGAGTCTCACATCTCAGTCCATTACACGCAACACAAACACACTTATTGTGCTTCAAACAAACACTATCATGACTTGTTATGTATCAACTTAGTTGGATACGAAATTTCTACTATATTATCGTACTTGCCTAGCATTTTTAGTTCACTTTTCATTCTCTTTTGTACCCATTTACATATCTTACGAATAGTCGATAATCTATGTACAAATTGATTTCAAGGCTCATTTTAATGAGAAATTCATAAATTTACATGGTAAGTTTGGAATATTGTCCTACTCATATGAGAAAGTGCATTTGGAACATTGGGTTTCAATCTCTCATCAAATCACCCAAAACACAACAAACAATCAAACATCATAGCATTTACCAAAATGTTATTGAATGTGTAAAACCATTTATAAGATGGTTCGAGTAATTAAATTTGTTTTTTTCTACCTTTTTCATGTCTACCATACATATCAAATATTCCTATTTATGTATCTATATAAACAAGATAAAGTAATTTTTATTAACTCAAACACTAAAAAAAAAAAAAAAAAAAACTTGATAAAGTATTTAAACCAACAAATTTCGCTTCTGGCCATCTAAACCAAAAACTAGAAACTATCTATATTACAGCCAAAAATTATTACAGTACATTATCTCAATGTGAGTTGAAATAACCTCGCGAATTTTGCTTTTTAAAAGAAAAAAAAGTGTCACCTAGCAAGTGGGAATCCTTCTCAATTCTCATTCAAATAAAATTAACTATTGTACTCGAAAGTGGAAACCCGATGCCGCATCAAAAAATAGAACGACAACATCATATTCTGATTCTTGCTTCAAAAAAGACTATTGAGAATAATCACTGATCAAACCCGTCTGGATATTTCTATGAATGGAATCAGAATCATCTCAATCCTTAAAAAAAAAGACGTTTCAATCACCTAATATCATTTTTTCAAAAGTGTGGTTAGTAGGATTTTTTTTAAACTTTATGCATTATCAAAGTGGACACTTAATATATGAGACTAATAATAATGGTGAGCGCATGCGACACCTTAGTTTTTTTCTCTATAAAATCAAATGTCCGTAATAAGAAGACCACGGTCAGCACAAAAGACATACCCAACAAAAATCTATAAAATAATTCACCCACGCATACCAAGCATTCGGTCAATTGCTTGACCAAATCTTCAATTTTTTTTTTTTAAAAAAAACGCATTTGATTGTGACACATAGGCCACGACCAAATGGTCGACCGTGCCATTACGGGTAGTCTAAGAGAAGAAGTATTAGTTAGCCCAAAAAGTATGAACATACACAGAAGCACGCAATAAACTTTAAAAAAAAAAAAAAAAAAAACCAAAATCCCGAAACTACCCTTCTTGACCCCCTCCCCCCTCCTATAAAAACCCCCACCCAATCCCACATTTCCAATATCCACATCTTCATCCAACCAAAAAACATTTACAAAACACCCCCTCAACAATCAAAACACTCTCAATTCTGGCTAACACTAAACCAGTTCTGGAGGATACTACTGAACCCCCCATAAAGAGCGTGGTGCTCGATCTCTACCATGCCCTAAGCATCCGTGACGTCACCACAGTTCACAAGCTCTTAGCCCCTGACCTTGAATGGTGGTTCCATGGCCCTCCTTCACACCAGTACATGATGCGTTTGTTGACCGGTTCTGAACCCACAAACCAAAAGACCAAGATTCGTTTGTTTTTGTTCCTCTTTCTGTGGACGTGTTTGGCAACACGGTTATAGTTGAAGGGTGTGATTGGGAAAAAGACATCGCGTGGATTCACGCGTGGACAGTTGGCGCGTGTGGGGTGATTACGCAAGTCAGAGAGTATTTTAATACTTCACTTACTGTTACACGCTTTGGTGTTTGTGATAATAAGGATAAGAAGAATAATAAGGTTAAGGCCCTTCATTGTCCTAGTGTTTGGGAGAGTAGTTTGTCGGGTCGGGTTGGAAAGTCGGTTCCGGGTTTGGTTCTTGCTATATAGATACGGCCATACGGGTCGGGTTTGGTTTGGTTTGAATAAAAAAGTCAAAGTTGGTGGGTTGAACTAGTTTCTATGGGTTGAACCATTCTTGGGGACTGTTTGGTTACGCCTTTTGTTTCTGTTTGTTTGTGTGTTTGGTTTTTAAGTTTGATTGTAATAAGTGTGTGGTCCAAGATGGGAGGGTGTTCTCATTCTTGGTTGTTTTCAGTTGTTGTGTTAATGAAAATGCTTTATATTCAAGTTGTTATGTTTCTTGAAATGTACGAGTTTTTTTTACTGTGGTGGTCATTCTGGTTTGGTGTTATTTTGTGAATGTTTATGACACCTCGTTAACCAACTTGCTTAGCTCAGTTGATCACCTGAGCTCATTCTCCTTTTAGAGCTTCGGAAAAGTTTTACTCAAAGTTCGAGTATGGTAAGAGAAAAAAATTCAGGATTTTCTTTTAGTGCGAAGCCGTGGGTTTTAAGAGTTTCCCTTCACGGGCCTCTTTAGTGGTTTGTATCCGGGCCTGCCCGTTTTGATGATTTAAGCTGTTTGTGAGTCGATTTGAGTGTGATGTCGTTAAAAAAAAAAAAAAAAACAAACTTGATGTGAGGTGTTTGTGAGTGTTTAGTAAACTTTGAGAAGTTACCAGAACCATTTGTTGGTCATAAAAGAAAAACTGATTTGTAATGCTTAGATAGCTTGAAGGTGTAGTGTTACAAAAACCATTTTTAGGTGAGAACTGTCAATGCTATTAAAAAATGAATAATGGCAATTGAAAGTTCATCATAATGCAAAATGTACTGAAATGAAGAATAAATCAAAAGAACAACACACAAGGCTTTACGTCATTCAGTGATTGAGCCAATCGACATGATCTGTCCATGGACGGGAATAAAGTAGTCTTATATGGCATATTACGTACACATACTGTTTGATAGTAGAATCATAACCACATTTTATTGTACCCTTTAGCCCTAGCTACTACAGTGAGATACTGTACAAGTTAGATTCCCCGAATTGCAAAAGGTTCATATAGCGATATGGATTATGTTGATTAGACCAACAGATTAAACCCGTCCCGGAGGATCGGGTATGTTGTTGTTGTTCGTATGGCGAGATGGATGCCCAAACTACGTGTAGTGGTCGTTGATACTTGATACCATGTTGGTGAGTTGGTCATACATCATAAAGATCACTATACAGTTTCGCTTCACAGCTTAACATCAGCAAAGTTTTACTTAAAACATATCTTAAGCTCTTTCAAAGCTAATTTAAATCAACTTCACATATTCAATTTCCTTTATTAACTTAAACCATCTAACTAAATGTTAGTGTATCAATTAAAATGCTAAATAACTCTAGTGTTGCTTTAGACTACTATCAACCGTGACATGTCAGTTTGTGTATCAAGTGTGTCACATCAAGATTTTCAAATTGTTGTGTAAAGTTATACATGTCGAGGCATCAACACTTCCCAAACCGACAAGTTTTTGCGTTTATAATCACGATAATCGAAATATGAAAATATTTATCTCGTATTTCGTATATATCGAGCTATATATACAAATAAACCCCACAAACTACTTGCACACACAAAACACAAATGGCCCCCGCACCTCTCGTCCTTTGCTTGTCGCCAAACCGTAAAGATCCAAATCGACGCATTGCCGACGAGGTGATGCCATCGGTGTTACAAAACTGACGTAAACCGACGCAACCGTAGTCACTAGTTTTACTACACTGCTTTCACGTTTGTTGTGGCAGGTCAAGTCATGTTGTTGGCGTTTTACTTTACTTTTTGATGATGATATTTTATTTTGTTGCATAGTTAATGAAATGATAACGATATCATATAGGTCATTGTTTCAAACACTTTTCAAAACACAAATGTAGTTAATCTCTTTGGGTTGCAATTTAAAATCTATTATTTCTTTCTTATAGGTATGTCAGTTAGCAATAATTATTTTTATAATCGTTAAATATTGATAAACGTCTTTTGATACAAGAATTTTCTTTAACTCTATGTTAGTGGAAACTTTTTAATTGTTTGTTGCTTTCAAGTAATTCCAATTAAACTAATGAAAGTTAATAAAGCAAAGCTTGATTTTTTTTCTTTTGTGGTTGACATTATTCGAAGAGTTTGAAATGCAATCTAGCTTTTTGGCTTTCCACCGCCCAACTATGTCGAAAAAACTTCTTGATGTGTGACAAAATGGACTTTTAGGAGTCAGGGGTTCTCACGGGTGAATTTTTATGAATTTTTTCGATGTATATATTAATTAAAAAAAAAAAAAAACATTAATTTTTTTTTTAAATGTATCTTATATGTACCCGGTCCATTAAAATGTCTTTTTATATTACGGTTTCAAAAAATTTATGCACCCAATCATATTTGGTC
This sequence comes from Chrysanthemum lavandulifolium, assembly GCA_022545495.1. Classification (NCBI taxonomy): domain Eukaryota; kingdom Viridiplantae; phylum Streptophyta; class Magnoliopsida; order Asterales; family Asteraceae; genus Chrysanthemum; species Chrysanthemum lavandulifolium. Next base: position 19,600,016 of record CM040245.1, read on the forward strand.
ATGGTTTCAGTCCTTGTTTAAAATATCGTTTGCGAGCTCATTCTAATGAATATAAACTTACTTAATTCATAAAGAAGAAGAAAAGGATATTAAAGTGTCGTTTTTTTAAATATACTTTTATGTATGTCATATCATAAGTTAAAACAGTATTACGTTTTACAATACAATTGTATAAAATAGCGTTTCGCTAAATATAACCTGAAGGCTACGTTTAAAAAACAAAAATATGCAAAAAATATGGTACATAGAATCGGTGAGAGAAGTTAAACGTAAATGACAAACTGTTATTATAAAAATACAAACAGTTAACGTCTGTCTTAAAAATCTTAATGTATCTTTAGAGCTACATTTAGCAATATCTTACAAAAATAAATAAGCTTTTATTTACAATGCAAACATTAATCAAAAAGTTGGTAGTTTAAAAGAGCTTAGATGAATACGGAACAATATGGGATAACGAGAGAATATTTAGGATTGTGTATACAATAAATATTTTTGTTGAAAAGTAAGCAAAAATAATCTATATGTAACAATTGAAATAAAATATGTAATATCAAATTTAGTTGATTTGGTCAAGAAAAAATAATTTATATGCAAATCACCATCAGTTATAAATTTCAACATCCTCCTTAAGAGGTTCTTATCACTAAGAATATACTTTTGCTGCAAAAGAGCATTTCAGTATTAAACCTCTTTTATGCCCGAAATATAATTTTACCAAAGATGACTTTTAGATTGTTAAAATTTATTAAATTGAAAATAAAACGTACATAAATTACTCCTATTATCAAAATATCGAATAATTATCGGGTTAGTGACGTGATCTGTTCAGTTCAATATGCTACAAATTACAAACGGATATCCAAAAAATATGTTTGATTAAAGATAACTTGGTCTCTAGATTATTCGTTGTAGTTTGATTGTTTGTCATTTGGCAAGTGTGAACTTGGACTAACAACATACATAAATCTCTGAATTTTTTTGTCGATGAGTCCACCGTGTTTAAATTGTCTTTGTTTTGCGCTTCTAAAGTTCTGATCGTGCTCCTAAGAATATTGATTAAATCTCCTTAAGTCCTTGATTAAATCTATTGATTAAATCTCCTTAAGTCCTTGATTAAATCTTCTAAAGTTCCACGGTGAGATGGCTTCGCGCCATCCCACCAGTTTCTCGCGTTTTTGTGTGTCGCGCTTCCGTCATCATCAACTCACGTTGTGAGTTTTTTCTTTTTATATTTTTTGTTGTATTTATATTTTATTTGGTTATGTGTGAACCTATGACATACGTTTGCTTATGACACCAGTTTATATTAGGGAAGGGAGTTTTTTCACGACACCATGCCCATGACACCAATTGTACCCTATGCTATTAGATTAATCCCATCAATCACACAACTTCACCTTCCACCTCAGCGTCATATCATTTTCTCTCTTCCTAACACCCCCTCCCCTCACTTTTCACTCCCAACATCACTAAGGGTGGTGGCAACACTGATCGGTATGCATTCGGCATCAATGAAACCGATCGGCATCCCCATTGCTTGTTCTTCGGCTTCGTTCGGTGTGGGATGAAAAAGAGGATAATCGGCAATCTTTGCCGATTCTACATGCAAACCAAACTAGCCGTTGCTAGTCAAATGTTACCGTTAGGCTGGAGCATCTTTGACAGCTTCCTAATGGTTTGAAGGGTTGTAGTGATCCCCTGTAGAGTCTTGAGATTCTCATCCATGTCAATGCGAGTTTTATCAAGCATGTTCATTCAGAGGCGGACCTACCTTGAAAATCTGTTGGGAACCACCTTGGCTCTCCAGGAACCGGCCAAGTGAAACCGACATTAGTTGATTAGTTCAGTTTTAGTTTCTGATAGTTGTTTTCGAGCAATTGAATGAAGAAGACACGTGAAGAAGATGATGAGTACTTTAATTTACTACTATTATAAGCTAAAAAAGATAAAGTGGAGATAGTGGAGGAGGTTCACGTGAATCAGTGAATGTATATATGAAATCTTGAGTAAGTGTGAAAGTAGTGTGAATACTGAATAACTATTTTTATAATCTTTTTTATTTTCTCTATAAAAGGTTTTGGTATTTTTTCCTTTGTCAAGAAATTAAATTGTTTAGTTAACTATAGAATAGATAGTAGTAATATTTTTCAACTTCAGTATGTTAAATTGTTTAATATAAAAAAAATAATAATAAATAAATAGATGAGGTATGAGTTAGGCATGGTTGCCACTAAAATTTATTGTTAGGTATGAGATTGGTATGGGATGAGATGGAACGATATAATTGGTGGGTAATTAGGCATGAAAAAATGGTTTAGGCATGGTTGCCACCACCCTAACTCGCCTTTCATTAAAACATTAACTTTTATACAAACATACCTCACTAAATACATCACATACATTCACAAAACTAAATAACAAATAAAAACATATGTCACTCGCAAGAAAGTGAAGAATTTACGGTGAAAAAGCTAACAAAGTTGGTAGAAGAAAAGATTCTCAATGTGGATAGTAGGGATGTAGCGACGATTTGGAACAAATGGGTTTCAAAAAAGTTTAAATAACAATTGAAAAAGTTATATAATTATAATCGTACTTGCACAAACTAAACGGATAACTACAGATCGAAAATGAATATAAAAACTATTGTAGGAAGAAAACAGAGAAGACGAATCAAGGTTGTGTACTTGTGTAGGCAAACATATTGACATACATTTGACATATTTCTATATTGTGTAAACCATGTAAAATTTTAAATATGATGTTTAAGGACTTCATACAATTATAACATGCATATTATGTTATGGGGGTGTTTGTCATTTCTTATTAAAAATAGATTATACGTTTTGAGAACTAAAATCCAGATACTCTGCTGTTTCAAACCTAAAAAAATAAAACGTATTATAAAATAATATGCTGATGTCAACAAAGGATATTTCTTCAACATTTCGAAAGTATTTTGAACGTTAAAAAGTAATCCAAACCTCAACATGAAAACAACATTTAAATGGAAATAATGATAATGAAAAAACAAGTCGAATGAATATTGCTAGTTGCATATTTGCATATATATACACAGTGAAAATGATATTTTCTCTTTTTCGTGTAATTTTGTTGGATGATTTGAAAGGTCTTTTAATATGGTTGTCATTGTCACAAAAGTAATATACGCAATAAAAGATAACCTATCAAAAAAGAAACTTGACAAAGATATGATGAAATGTGATTCGCAGTTGTATCTTATTTTCTTGATAGTTTGGTTTAGCTATCATTTTTCGCGTTTTGTTGAGCTCTGATCCAATAAAACTCTTTCTTAATGGGTGCATTTATTTGTGAATAAATGGATGAGGTTTTGCATGTTCACGATATTTGGGAAGAACGAGTGTTAACTTAAATGTACGTGGTTTAACATAAGTAGTATTCACATCCCCGTATTCAACTCTTTTCTCGCCACACTCAAATGTATACTTTAGATATCTTGTTATAGACGAATTGGATATTTTGGAAACATAAACTGATTACTGACCCTTGAATGCAAAATGGACTTTTAAGACATCGTTTGTAAGCTCATTGTAATGATATAAAAAGTTAACTATCTCACGAAGGAAAAAAAAAAAAAAATTACTTGTCTAATAAAAAGTTATCTCATTGTAATGATATAAAAAGTTAACTATCATAAAACGAGAGAATATTTGGAATTTTGAGTAATTTTCTTTTTCGAAAGTAAATGAACAACATTCGTGTCATTAGTCATCACCGACCGTTTGAATATTTTTTATTTGGTGTCTAAGACCTTGGGTTCACAATCACATTTGTTTAAGCAAATTGTTTCTTCTACAAACATGCAAAACTTATTCCACAATTATAGCACAATCTTTTTTTCTTTTTTAAATCTTTTGCAATATTCAAATTAACGGAAAAAAATATGTCAAATTTAAAGTTCCTTACTAGTTGAGATAAGATTGAGAATTGCATATATATCATTGCAAAAGTTTAAAATTACGAGTCGTAAAAGATGAGACTTATTGGCCCTAGCTAATTTGCACTATCAAAAAAGAATGGAAGGTATCACGTTGAAGAAATCCAAGGTTATAAATAGCGTGAAGCGTGGCGTGGCGGCATGATCAAACCTCTCGCCTTTGCGACTAAAGCGAAGCTATTGCGTTTATAAGGTGTGACATAAGGCGGCACAAAGTATGAAAATATTTATATATTTATATCATAATTAATATATATCGAGTTTACAAAAACATGTGCCATAAGGCGGCGTGACGGTATGGCCTGACGATATGACCAAGCCTCACGCCTTTACGAGCCTTTTAGAACAGTGGAGAAATCTATATGTTTAATGAGGCCTATTTTCTTATTGTTCATAGCTTATCTAGTGAGGATGGGACTGTAGCTGATCATGTTTTATACAGAAATATGAGAAATGTAGTTAAGCAGAAGTGTTTCTCTAAGAGCACTCCCAATCGTAACACCATAACACCAATAACACCGTCCACGTCAGCGCCACATCAGCTTTAACATTTAACATTAACATCCCAAAAAAACACCCCCAACAATAACATCCCAATAACATCAATAACATTCCCAACAATTTACAAAAACAACCCCTCATTTAGGGGCATAAATGAAAAAAAAAAAAAAAACAAAAAAAACAAACAAATAACGCCCGTTAAAGGGCTAACGGGGAAGGACTAACGCCGAAATAACGCCGGAGGTCCAAGGGTAATAACGGCATAACGCCGTTATTTTGCGCAAAAACGCCGTTAGGGCGTTACCTTTGGGAGTGCTCTAAATGGTGAGGTCAGAGATAGCTATACATGTGTCTTTTTATTAGAACTCCCATTGTTCTATGCAGTGTGATATGGACTTCGGTGATTCCTTTATAATGGAAATGTAGTTATGAGGGTGATGACGTATAGTCCGTATTCGGGTCACGAACCCGACCAATGAACTCCACTAACAAGCCCATTACGAATGGGCTAATCCAATGACGGTTTGGGCTCACGAAAGCCCAAGTCCGGAGTTATTTATGGAATAAGATATCGGATACCTCCTAACTTTGGAGATAATCATTTACCAACCGACTTAGGCGGGATACGCCGAAGGTTGGGGAACACGAAACCAACAAGAATTTCGTGTGTATATAAAGGGGACCTCATCCCTCATTAAAGGTACGATCTAAAACCCTAAATCTCCTATTAACTCTAAAACCGATTACTTACTCTCACGCCGGAAGATATCGTGGGAGACAATCCCACGATAAGCCTAACGGTGTTTTCTGTTTACTTAGTACGCAGGTCTCAAGCATCAAGATTCAATTGGTACGAGAACCGGAGTCCAAACAAGGAATGCCCAACTTTTGTATCAACAAGTGGCGCCATCTGCGGGACCATCACTAAGAACTAAGAACTAGAATGACAAAGCAAGGAAATCAAAACCAGCGATCGCATGGTGACATACACGGGAAGAAGCGACCAGTGGGTGGGTTCTAAACAAGCCTGCAGGACAACCAAAGCTATTAGAAACAAAGGATCGTGCCCAGATCCGGTCTTCCGGCGGTGGAACCACGCCGGGGACAACCTGAGCCATCCCAACCACCATCGGCGCAGAAGGTCCACTGCGCACTCCTTTTACCACTCCACTCCAATCGGTGCTAGAGACGGACCTCACAAAAGCACGAAACGCACCTGACAGAAACAAAGGTGTAGTGATAGAAACAGACACCCCTGCTCTAGAAGGGGTTGCGCCGGAATTAGCGCCAAGTGATTTCGTGTCTCAAAACTACGAAACCTTGGCTGCTCTCATGCAAGAGGAGGCTAAAAGGAGGTCTAGTCGGAGTTTGCATGCCCGGATCGACTTCGGCCCGGAATATGAGATATCCCCACCGCGTCATCAGAAGGAAAAGCGCGGAAGGGATAACCGACAACCCCCAGTATTTACCAGGATGAAGGAGAGTTGAGAATGATGAAGCAGCGGACATGCAGCACCTTGGGGAACACGAGGAAGATGGACGACGTACCAATGTCCACGCTAGGCTTGGCAGCCGCAGGGTCCATGACATACTAGGACGACGGTACTCTCCAAGTGTAAGCCCAAGTGAAAGTCCTTCAAGTGGGAACTCGAGGGCGGTCGGTATGCGCCGAAAGAGGGAAAACTCGTCCTCTGGTAACTCCTCGGACAACGAGGATAGCGAAACCGGACACTGGAAATCCAGGAGAAAATATCTCGATCAGGAGGAGGAAGACATATCCCTTCCATGGCGCCGCCAAAAAGTAGATGCATTCACTCGACGTATCAGCGATTTCTCAGAAAATAAAAGGAGGCGCATGCCCGCTAATGTGAAAACCTATGATGGAACAGGTGATCCGGACGATCACCTAAAACATTTTGAATCAGCCGCCACCATTGAAAACTAGCCACAACCTGTGTGGTGCCACATGTTCAATTCCACACTAGTGGAAACGCGGCCGGTTGAAGAAGCTTCCACGCGAAGCATTCATGGATTTGAAGAGTTGCGGGAAGGCGCCTAAACTTCACTCAAAGGAAAAGTGCGCTAAAAACCCCGTCGAACTCGCCGGTGAAGCAATGGGAATCCTGGCGCTTATGTGGGCGCTTCAAAGATGAGTGCATACAGGTTAAGGCATGCCCCAAAGTGCTGAAAATCTCAGGGTTCATGAACGACATCAATAACCCAGAACTCATCAAAAGGTTGAACGACAAGATCCCCCAAACCTTTGATGAACTTATGAAACGCACAAGGTCCTTCATCCAAGGAGAAGCCGCCGCGGCGGATAGCAAGAAAGGCTATTCAAACTATCGGTCACAGGAACAACCTCGGAGACAATCCACTGACCAGAGTAGCAACCGTAACAAGAACTACCGCGGCCAGGGGAGCGGACGGGATAATGACAGATATACCCCGCTAACGAAGACTCCAAAGGAGATATTCGCTACGGAAGGTGCGAACTTCCCAAGACCCCCACCAATGCGCACCCCAGAGGATCGGCGCGTGGGGAGTGGATACTGCGACTATCATGGACAGAAGGGCCATACTACCAATGAATGTGTCCAACTGCGCCAACTCATTGATAAACTAGTAAAAGAAGGCAGATTGAACCATTTGGTTAAAAACATCAAGGGCAAAGATAAGCAAAAGCGGGAATAAGAAAGAAGTACCCAAGGATAAGGTCGACACCATCTACATGATACAATCATGGCAAATAATAACTAAGCGTAAGATCGACCAAAGTTTTCCGTGGAAGTGAAATCACTTTCCCACCTCGACCGCAGACAACGCATGGTAGAGCCATTCACCATTGAAATTAATGCAGGGGTCATGATATCCACCGCATGTATATTGATGGAGGGCGTCTGCGGACATAATGTATGAACACTGTTTCAAGCGATCTGCGACTGAGATCTTGATGAGTGCTTATTCACTCATCATTTTGGTCAATATGAATCTGCAAAACATCTAAAACACTCAAATGCATCAAAATACTGAAAATATCTCAAAATTGTGTTTTATATGTTTCAGATGCAAAATTATCGAAAACAAATGAAAAACGAACAAAGTTTGCATAATTGGCAGTTTCAGTCCCCCAACTTTCAAAAAATGGCAACTTTAGTCCCTGTAATTTCAAAGATTGACAGAATTCACCCCTGGACATTTTAAATTAGAAAATAAACATTTTTAGTCCTTAGGTAATTCTTACTTGTCAAAATTGGTCATTTTGATAAATTTTGGAAAATTACAATTTCAGTCCTTTGAGTTTCACAAATGACAGATTTGGTCCTTGGATTATTGGAGATGGTCAAGTTTAACCCTTGGAGTATAATTTCAGAATGTTCATGATTGGTCCTTGGAAATTCAGTTTTGGCATGTTTAGTCCCTAAATATTAAATGGATTCAATATCTAATCCTAAGTCCAAAGTATTACCTTAGGCCCAAACCAATCTCCCCAACCCGGTCCAAACCCAAATCCAGACCCGGTCAACCCATTTTACCCAGTCAACTGATAAACACCCTGCTCCCCCTTCTTCTTCCCCACTTTCCCGCCCAAACAAAAACCCTGCCATCTCCCTTTTTACCACTCCCCACAAACCCTAATCCCCTTTTCCTTCTCCCCAAACACTCCACCTCCATATCATCCTTTTACCCAGCTTCACCATACCCCAAAACCTCCTTCATCTCTTTTACCCAAATAATCCCAACTCCCAAACCCACTTATCTATTTTACCCCTCCTCCCAATATCCAAGTCAGCAATCCAAGCACAAAAGATCCATGGACGGCTCTGATTGCTCCTCAATGGTACCTACTTAATTGATGGTCAAGATTGAAGCAGGAGAAACACAAGTGAAGACACAAGAAGGATTGAAGACCCTAGATTGTAGTATAAATACATGTTGTATGCCAGTGTATAATGGCACCCTTTTCTTAGTTTTAAAAAACCTGTTTTATGTTTTTTCAATTTCTGTTGTAATGATCCTTTTTAATTAATGAAAGTTGTTTTTTACAAGTAACTCTTTTTTAGTGCTTATCAGTAGTTAATGAAATCTCCAAACAAGTGAAAATTTAGTTTTATTTCAGATTTCATCAAAAAGTTCTTAGGTTCTGAGTTTGAAATTGTTTTAAAGAGTGTTTGGGTCAAGACTTTAAAGGGTAAAAAAAAACAGTGTTTTTACCCGTTTGACTTATCAAGTCAAACCACCCTTAACACATTTAGGTTAGTTCAGAAGTCTTGAAAATGGTTGAACAAGTTTGATACAAGTTTAGGTAGAATCAAATAAGTTTTTTACGCTCTTTCTCGAGCAAGATAGGACGTGAAACCTATATGTCTTTGTTCTTCGCTTCATTCTGACTTATTTGCAATTAGAAATTTGTAAATCTTGTTTTTATAACATCTTTACCAGCCCAACTCAGTTTGTGTCAAATATAGTTTGCAACTTAAGGTCCTTTAGCATAGTTTGGATGAGCTTTAAAATCTGCCTTTCCACTTTTCTTGCATCAGCATACGAAAAAAATGTCAAAAGCCATGCTGATCTCAGCTTATTTTCAAACTGAAAACAGCATGTTCTTGGCCCCCACTTGATTTCTCTTGAATCTTCACTATGCTAACTTTGTTTGTTGTAGCTTTTGATTGTCTTGGAAGCTCAGTTTCCAACTTAAAAATAAGCTTAAACAGGTCCCTATAGTCGCTTTTTTGACTACCCTGTGAAGGCATGTGTCACCCATAGTTTCTCCTTCTAGCTTATCTAGGTTTGATAACTGCTTATTAGTTATAATTTTGTGTATTTAGGTGGTATAGCCTAGTGTAGATTAGTCTAGATATTGCTTATTAGGTGCTTATTTTTCTTACCCGTTTAGTGCTTATTTGTGAAATTTAGAAGTTTAGTTTAGGATTTTCTTAGTTAGAACTTTTGCCAGCTGATTTACCCTCCCCCTTTTTGCTTATGTTAATAGCTCATTTCAATATTTAGCTTAATGGGTCATTAGAATTGATGCAACCTGTTATTTCAGCCTATCTTGTGTTTATGAGTACCTTAAGGGGTGTTTGGTTGTTTGCTTAAAAAGGAAGTTTGTTTAGTTTTTTTTTTAATCTGTTGAGTTAAGTTGTTCGTACAGCTTATTGAGGTTGCTTCTTTCAAAAAGTTTTCACAAAAAGTGCTTAGTTTGATTGTGTCTTTAAGTTTTGAAAAGCAAAATTCAAAAAAAAAATGTTTGCAAAAAACTGGCATAGCTGGGACTCGAACCCACGCCATCCAGTTCACACACAACACCTCTACCGTTTGCCTTTGGGACTTGTCTCATTCAAATAATGCAAAATCTAATACATAACCTTCCTTGGTAGTTTAGCTCATAAGGTATTTTTAGCTTATTTCTTGCTTATTTTCAATAGCAACCGCCCTTTTTTTTTATTTTTCCTAGAATCAGTAATATCTAAAGTAGTTTCTGTGAATTTTTCAGATTTTTCAACATTAGTTTAATATTTTTAATCATTTAATTAGTGTTTAATAGTTTTTAATTCGTAGTAATTAATTTAAAAGTCAAAAAAATTCCCGGTCTTTTTCTAAAATTATTTTTAGTCATATAGAACGTAGGAAAATTGATTTCACACCCGTAGCCCTTAAATTGCAAAATTTTTACGTTTATGGCTCGGGTTGTTTCCCGGTTTTTACGTTTTTGCACCCTAGGACTTAGTGTAGCTTCGTTTTATCATTCCTTAGGCTTAGTGATAGTTTATTCTTAGTTTATTAGGGTTCCCTTGCCTTAATTATCTTTCCCGTTAATTAATTTGTAGAAACGTAATTCAAATCAAACAAATCATTAAAATCCAATTCAAGTTCAAATCACGAAACTCAACGAATCCTTCCATTCACACCTCGTTGGGACACGACCCGGGGAATCACTTCTCCGGTTTCACTTTTATCACACCCGTGAGGTTTGACACGTTGACCTTTTTCCTAAAGGGTTAATTTGTCGAATTTTACGGTTAATTTGATATATTGATATTGTGTTTGTTTTTCACCACTCACTTCACAACGAATCAAATTTTGGCGCCGCTGCCGGGGAGGTGTGTTGCGACAATATCGTGAAGTTTTTGCGATTAGTGACTTGAAGAACCTTCCTCGTGAAGTTATTGTTTTCAAAAAAAAAATACAAAATACAAAAATATTTTTCTTTTCTTTGTATATATATGTAAAAGATTAAAAATACAAAAAGATTTTCCTTGTTGTTTTAAATAAATAGAAGACACAATCAATATAACATTCTCAACCGAGGTGTTATCATTATAAGTTCGAACTAAAGATTTAAAACTTGCCTTTGTGTCGCTCGTGTTTTGGTTTACTTTTATCGGTTTAACAAAGCGTGTGAGGGTATAAGGACGGCCTCACATTAAATTGCGGTGAAAAGAGACGGGTTTTAATAAGCTTCATACGACCTACAAAGTCTCTCCGCTCCTTTGTGCGTTTTACTTATAGAAGTGATCATTTCACGTGGGATTATTGGTTTAAGTTCACCGTGTTTTGCCTCGGTCTTGTTTTAATTGAAAGTGTTGTTTTGGAAGTGCATAAGACTCGCCGCAAGCTCGTGAGACGAACAGTAACCAAGCAAACGTGCCGAGATACGCATCGTCGAACAAATCACAATGACACATAACCTAGGGAACGGACCTCAAGTCCAACAACCTGGTCCACAAAATCAAGCTCCCGATCTCCGAACGATGGAGAGCTTTGCCAACCCACGATGGATGGGCGGGCGGTCCAATTGCCCGGTCAACATCGAGGTTACGGATTTTGGACTTAAGCATCACATGATTCAACAAGTCCAAAGTTTTGCCAATTTCACGGATCACGGGTGACGATGCCAACAAGCATCTCGACAAATTTCTCACCGTCACCCAAAGTATGAAGCAAAATGGGGTCACCGATGACGCCTTCGCTTATATCTCTTTCCATATTCCTTGACGCTTCATGCCACCGCATGGTTTGATCGTCTTCCCAAAATTCGATCCATAGTTTCGATTGAAATGATCTCCAAATTCTTGGCGAAATATTTTCCACCGTCGATGGTGACGAAACTACGGAATGAAATCGGTAATTTTCGGCAAAGATCCCGATGAGTCCTTATTTGAGGCATGGGAACGCTTATAAGCTTTCAATTGATCGATGTCCGAACCACAATATGTTGCTTGTCACCCAAATAGATACATTCTATAACGGGTTAACATTGAGACATCGTGACACGATAAATGTCTTGTCGGTGGTACCTTTATGAAAAGGCGACCAAGAGTGCTACGATCTCATTGAAAACATGACCGCCCACCACAATTATTGGGATTCCTCACCGAGAGGAGTGAGTCAAGAAGATCTACCACCCTTCCATCTTGGAATACGACTCTAACCAAAAGATTGAAGAAATATCCACTGCAGTACTTAAAATGAGTCAAAATAACAACAATCAACAAGTGAATGTCGTAAACAAGAGTTGTGAAACTTGTGGTGGTCCACACCCTTATTTTGAGTGTCCGACCTCCGGTGGCTTCACTCAAGAGAGCGATATGCCGCTCGGTTCCTACAATACGGAGGTAATTCCTACCAACCCTTGAGGGGACCGAAACCTTCTCACTATCGCTCTAACAATTTTCTTGGACCACCCGGGTTTAATCAAAATCGAACAATCAAAATGTGCAAAATAGAAATAATCGCTCAATCAAAATCAGAGTCAGAATCGGAATTTTCAAAATCAAAACCAAGGTTTTCAAAATCAAGGAAATTTCAATCAAAACCGATTCCAAGCTCCTCAACAAAATATGCATGCCCAACTTCCTCAAGCTTCCATTGACATTGCTAATTACATCAAAAGCAATGAAGCTAAGATGGTGTCCATGCAAAATCAAATTACCACTTTGAAGAATGATTTCACTTCCGAGCTTAGAGCTACTAGTAACAAAATTGATCAATCTCAAAGCAAGATTGAAAGCATGTTTGCTAGTCTCATGAGTCAAAAGAATCAACCTTCAACTTGTGTGCTCTTCCGAGTAATACCATTCCCAACCCAAAAGGTGAATTGAATGCTATTGCACCAAGTGGTAAATCTTATGAGGACCCTCGATGCCTAATCCTTCTCCGGTGAGGATGTGGAACGAGAAACCGAGGTATCAAAGGACAAGGTGCATAACTCAAGCCCACGGCACCGCGACAAGTCCAACCTCCGGTGGTCTTACCTCCAATTCCGAACCCGTTGTTCGATGACCACTCCTAAGCCTTCACTTCCTTATCCTTCAAGGCTTAATGACCAAAACTCCGTGATAAAACTAGTCAACAAATGGAGAAGCTTATCCAAATATTTCAAGATTTGCACTTGAGATTAGTTTCATGACCTTCTTCTTCTAATGCCAAAGTTCGTCCAACAATCAAAAGTTTCTTTGAATAACAAAGAAAAGATTTCGAAATGGCTAAAACTTCTTTGAACGAAAATTGTTGGCGGTTATCCTTAAAAGCTTCCCGAAAAGTTAGGAGACCCGGAAAATTTCTCATCCCATGTGATTTTCAAGGCATAGTTCAATGCTCCGCCTTGGCGATCTTGGTGCTAGCATTAACTTGATGCCACATTCCATGTGGAAGAAGCTTTCATTACCTCCGCTACACCTACATGTATGATCTCGAGCTTGCGGACCGTATAAGTTCTCGTCCGCTAGGTATAGCCGAGGATGTATTTGTGAAAGTAGGCAAGTTTCATTTCCCACCGACTTTGTTGTTGTCGAATTTGATGCCGATCCCCGAGTACCCCTCATCCTTGGGAGGTGCTTCTTAAAACGGGTCGGGCATTGATCGACGTTGATGAAGGGAAATCACTTTGCGGGTAAACAAGGAAGCCGTTACTTTCAATCTCAATCAAGTTACGAAATACTCCCCGATTATGGAGACAATTACATCAACAAAATTGATGTCCTTGACATTGTGTCGGAGGAGTATTCTCAAGAAATTCTTGGATTCTCGAGTGGCAATCCCGCGGTTGATCCTATTGTTGCTCTCTCTTCCCTTCCTCACTCCGTTTGAGGAAGTGACTTTATTTTGGAAGAGATTGAAGCATACTGGCTAGTGATTCGCTCCATGGGAAATTGATCACGCCCCATCGACATTGAGGAGATATTCTTCTAATCGAGAAGATGCTCAATGAAGATCCTTCATCACTCCCTCCTCAAGAACTTCATAAAGAGGAAATCAAAACGATTGAAAAATCTAATGATCCTCCCGAGGTCGAACTTAAGGACTTACCACCTCATCTCGAGTATGCAGTTTTGGAGGGTGACAATAAATCACCCGTCATCATTGCTAAAGACTTGAGTGAGGATGAAAAAGCCGCTCTTATAAAGGTTTTGAAGTCACACAAGCGAGCCATCGCTTGGAACCTTTCCGACATCAAGGGTATTGACCCGAGATTTTGCACGCACAAAATTCTCATGGAAGATGACTTCAAACCGGCGGTTCAACACCAAAGAAGGGTGAATCCTAAAATTCATGAGGTTATCAAAGCGGAAGTCATAAAACTTCTCGATGCCGGATTGATTTACCCTATCTCGGATAGTCCTTGGGTTAGCCCGCTCATTGTGTGCCCAAAAAGGTGGCATTACCGTTGTTGAAAATGATGAAAACGAGTTGATTCCTACCGATTGGTTACGGATGGCGTGTTTGCATTGACTATCGAAAGTTAAATGAAGCCACCCGTAAAGACCACTTTCCATTACCCTTCATGGACCAAATGCTTGAGAGATTAGCGGGAAACGAATACTATTGTTTTCTCGATGGTTTCTCGGGTTACTTCCAAATACCCATTGACCCACAAGATCAAGAAAAGACCACATTCACATGTCCTTATGGAACATTTGCTTACCGACGCATGCCCTTCGGCTTGTGTAATGCTCCCGGTACGTTCCAAAGGTGTATGATGGCCATTTTCCATGACATGATCGAAAAGACTATGGAAGTCTTTATGGATGATTTTTCGGTCTTTGGGGATTCTTTCCAACATGTCTCTCCCATTCGACAAGATGCTTGAACGCTGTGAAAACACTAATCTTTGTCTAAATTGGGAGAAATGTCACTTTATGGTTAAGGAAGGAATTGTCCTTGGCCATAAGATTTCTAAGAGCGGGATTGAGGTTGACAAAGCTAAAGTCGATGTCATTTCAAAATTACCTCCCCACAACCGCCAAAGGAGTTAGAAGTTTCCTTGGTCATGCCGGATTTTATCGTCGTTTCATTCAAGACTTTTCGAAGATATCCCGGCCTATGACCCGACTTCTTGAAAAAGACACTCCTTTCATCTTCTCTAGTGAGTGCATTGAAGCTTTTCAAACTCTTAAGAAGAAGCTCACTGAAGCACCAATTCTAGTTGCCCCCGATTGGGAATTACCATTTGAGCTTATGTGCGACGCAAGTAATTTCGCCATAGGTGCCGTTTTGGGGTAACGAAAATCAAAACATTTCTAGCCTATACATTATGCTAGCAAAACTTTGACCGAAGCTCAAGCACATTACACTACGACGGAGAAAGAATTACTAGCCGTGGTGTATGCTTTCGAGAAGTTTCGCCATACTTAATCTTGTCCAAAAGCATAGTGTATACGGATCACTCTACCCTCAAATATCTCTTTACTAAGCAAGATGCAAAGCGAGATTGCTCGATGGGTTCTCCTCCTACAAGAATTTGACATCATTATCCGTGATAAAAAGGAGCCGAGAACCCAGCGGCCGATCATCTCTCGTCTTGAAAATCCACATCAAGGTGTGCTCGAGAAAAGGAAATAAATGAAACGCTTCCTCTCGAGACTCTTAATGTGGTATCTCATCATGAAAATTGAGTACCCATGGTTTGCCGACTTTGCAAACTATCATGCGGGTAACTTTGTTGTGAAAGGGATGTCGTCCCAACAAAAGAACAAATTTTTCAAAGATGTTAGGCATTATTTCTGGGACGACCCCTATTTGTTTAAGGTTTGTGCGGATCAAGTCATCCGACGGTGTGTTCACGGCCAAGAAGCCGATGAAATTCTCAAGGCTTGTCATAATGGACCCACGGGGGTACATCATGGCCCGAACTACACCGCTAAAAAGGTGTTTGATTCCGGTTTCTATTGGCCCACGATTTACAAAGATGCCCATGACCTCGTCAAAGCTTGCGACTCTTGCCAACGTCATAGCAACATCTCTAAAAAGATGAAATGCCTCAAAATGCCATTCAAGTGTGCGAGATCTTTGACGATGGGGCATTGACTTTATGGGTCCGTTCCGCCTTCTCGAGGAACAAGTATATACTAAATGGCGGTTGATTACTTGTCTAAATGGGTGGAAGCGAAAGCGCCCCACCAACGACGCCCGAGTAGTTGTGAAGTTTCTAAAGTCTCTCTCACCCGCTTTGAACTCCCGTGCCATCATTAGTGATCGTGACGCACTTTGCAACGACCAATTCGCAAAAGTCATGCTTAAGCACGGTGTCACTCACCGCCTTTCATCACGTATCACCCACAAACTAGTGGGCAAGTGGAAGTTTCAATCGTGGTTTGAAAAGAATTTTGGAGAGGACCGTAGGTGAAAACCGTGCCTCTTGGTCGGACAAACTTGAAGATGCACTTTGGGCCTTCCGCATCGCTTACAAAACACCCATCGGTGTACTCCTTACAAGCTTGTGTATGGAAAGGCGTGTCATCTCCCGATCGAGCTCGAGCACAAAGCCTCTTGGGCCTTGAAGCATGTAAATTTTGACCTTAAGTCGCGGGTGATCACCGGAAAGTTCAACTCCAATAATTAAATGAACTCCGTGATCAAGCCTACGAGAACTCGTTGATTTATAAAGAAAAGACAAAGAAGATCCATGACTCAAATATTAAGAACCGCGTTTTCAACGTTGGTGACCGAGTCCTTCTTTTCAATTCTAGATTGAAAATCTTCTCGGGGAAGCTTAAGACCCGTTGGACGGTCCATTCACCATTGCCAAAGTTTTTCCATATGGCACCGTCGAGTTATCTCAAACCGACGGACCAAACTTCAAGGTGAATGGACATAGATTCAAGCATTATTTTGGAGGGACATACCATCCTTGGTTGTCCGGATCTACAAACTTTCCCATGAACAAATGAATGCGGGATCGAGTCAAGCTAGCGACTCGGGAATCAAAACAAGAGCACACTATATGGGTTTTCACCAGATTTCGACTTCTTTCTACTTTCTACCACCCCAGTGTGGGGAGTTTCCCATTGTTGTATATAAAGTTTTCAAAAAAAAAAAAAAAAAAAAATTCAAATAATGGCCGTAGTATTTCCCTTTACGTTCTCGGTTCGTGATAACCGCGGTACTTTGAATATTGAGGGCAATATTCATTTCTAGTGTGGGGGAATTCTCACTAATTTTATCATATGTATTACCACCCAATTCCCCGTTTTGGCCAACATTTTTTTTTGGAGTAAGTGTTTTGCACTTACTCGACTTACTGATTATCATCCGCCATGTCTAATAAACAAAAGGATTGGCTAATCCAGAGCAAACGGCTCTTGGTAAAGATATCTCAAATCCGTTGACGGCTTGCAATTTGCCCAAAATTGTATGGTGTCCATTCACCATATCTTTAATTAGTGAAGAGTTGGCTAGCCCGCAAGTTTATGGCTTGTGGTAAAGCGATTGGAAAACCATAATTGGTAATCGACTCACCAAAGATATTTTATCTAAGAGTTGGCTAGTCCGAAGCAAACGGCTTCGTAAAGACAAATCAAAACCGTTGAAAGTCGGTGGTTTGCTCAAAATCATATGGTTATCGATTGTACCATAGTTCTTACTTGAATCGAAATATTTGGCTACTCCGTAAGTAATGGCTTTTGGTAAAGAGATTCAAATCCATTAAGTTTTTCTCAAAAGATTGCTAAGGACTAGCAATAGTTTAGTGTGGGGATTTGATGAGTGCTTATTCACTCATCATTTTGGTCAATCTGAATCTATGAAACATCTAAAAACACTCGAAATGCATCAAAATATCGAAAATATCTCAAAATTGTGTTTTATATGTTTGGATGCAAAATTATCGAAAACAAATGAAAACGAACAAAGTTTGCATAATTGGCGCTTCAGGCCCCCAACTTTCAAAAATGGCAACTTTAGTCCTCAATTTCAAAGATTGTGATTCACCCTGGACATTTTAAATTGGAAAATAAACATTTTTAGTCCTTTGGTAATTCTTACTTGTCAAAATTGGTCATTTTGATAAATTTTAGAAAATTACAATTTCAGTCCTTTGAGTTTCACAAATGACAGATTTGGTCCTTGGATTATTGGAGATGGTCAAGTTTAACCCTTGGAGTATAATTTCAGAATGTTCATGATTGGTCCTTGGAAATTCAGTTTTGGCATGTTTAGTCCCTAAATATTAAATGGATTCAATATCTAATCCTAAGTCCAAAGTATTACCTTAGGCCCAAACCAATCTCCCCAACCCGGTCCAAACCCAAATCCAGACCCGGTCAAACCATTTTACCCAGTCAACTGATAAACACCCTGCTCCCCCTTCTTCTTCCCCACTTTCCCGCCCAAACAAAAACCCTGCCATCTCCCTTTTTACCACTCCCCACAAACCCTAATCCCCTTTTCCTTCTCCCCAAACACTCCACCTCCATATCATCCTTTTACCCAGCTTCACCATACCCCAAAACCTCCTTCATCTCTTTTACCCAAATAATCCCAACTCCCAAACCCACTTATCTATTTTACCCCTCCTCCCAATATCCAAGTCAGCAATCCAAGCACAAAAGATCCATGGACGGCTCTGATTGCTCCTCAATGGTACCTACTTAATTGATGGTCAAGATTGAAGCAGGAGAAACACAAGTGAAGACACAAGAAGGATTGAAGACCCTAGATTGTAGTATAAATACATGTTGTATGCCGTTGTATAATGGCACCTTTTCTTAGTTTTAAAAACACATTTTATGTTTTTCAATTTCATTGTAATGATCCTTTTAATTAATGAAAGTTGTTTTTACAAGTAACTCTTTTTAGTGCTTATCAAGAGTTAATGAAATCTCCAAACAAGTGAAAATTTAGTTTTATTTCAGATTTCATCAAAAAGTTCTTAGGTTCTGAGTTTGAAATTGTTTTAAAGAGTGTTTGGGTCAAGACTTTAAAGGGTAAAAAAAAAACAGTGTTTTTACCCGTTTGACTTATCAAGTCAAACCACCCTTAACACATTTAGGTTAGTTCAGAAGTCTTGAAAATGGTTGAACAAGTTTGATACAAGTTTAGGTAGAATCAAATAAGTTTTTTGGTCTTTTCGAACAATATAGGATGAAGACCTATCTGTCTTTGTTCTCGCTTCATTCTGACTTATTTGCAATTAGAAATTTGTAAATCTTGTTTTTATAACATCTTTACCAGCCCAACTCAGTTTGTGTCAAATATAGTTTGCAACTTAAGGTCCTTTAGCATAGTTTGGATGAGCTTTAAAATCTGCCTTTCCACTTTTCTTGCATCAGCATACGAAAAAAATGTCAAAAGCCATGCTGATCTCAGCTTATTTTCAAACTGAAAACAGCATGTTCTTGGCCCCCACTTGATTTCTCTTGAATCTCCACTATGCTAACTTTGTTTGTTGTAGCTTTTGATTGTCTTGGAAGCTCAGTTTCCAACTTAAAAATAAGCTTAAACAGGTCCCTATAGGCTGTTTTGCAGCCTGCAACAGCAGTGCACATGTCACCCATAGTTTCTCCTTCTAGCTTATCTAGGTTTGATAACTGCTTATTAGTTATAATTTTGTGTATTTAGGTGGTATAGCCTAGTGTAGATTAGTCTAGATATTGCTTATTAGGTGCTTATTTTTCTTACCCGTTTAGTGCTTATTTGTGAAATTTAGAAGTTTAGTTTAGGATTTTCTTAGTTAGAACTTTTGCCAACTGATTTACCCTCCCCCTTTTTGCTTATGTTAATAGCTCATTTCAATATTTAGCTTAATGGGTCATTAGAATTGATGCAACCTGTTATTTCAGCCTATCTTGTGTTTATGAGTACCTTAAGGGGTGTTTGCTTAAAAAGGAAGTTTGTTTAGTTTTTTTTTTTAAATCTGTTGAGTTGTCGTTCAGATAATTTTATCGAGGTTGCTTTTTCAAAAGTTTTCACAAAAGTGCTTAGTTTGATTGTGTCTTTAAGTTTTGAAAAGCAAAATTCAAAAAAAAATGTTTGCAAAAAGCGGCATACTGGGACTCGAACCCACGCCATCCAGTTCACACACAACACCTCTACCGTCTGCCCTTGGGACATGTCTCATTCAAATAATGCAAAATCTAATACATAACATTCCTTGGTAGTTTAGCTCATAAGGTATTTTTAGCTTATTTTTTGCTTATTTTCAATAGCAACCGCCCTTTTTTTTATTTTTCCTAGAATCAGTAATATCTAAAGTAGTTTCTGTGAATTTTTCAGATTTTTCAACATTAGTTTAATATTTTTAATCATTTAATTAGTGTTTAATAGTTTTTAATTCGTAGTAATTAATTTAAAAGTCAAAAAATTCCGGTCTTTTCTAAAATTATTTTTAGTCATATAGAACGAGGAAAATTGATTTCACACCCGTAGTCCTTAAATTGCAAAATTTTTACGCTTATGGCTCGGGTTGTTTCCGCTTTTAGGTTTTACGCTTTTGCACCCTAGGACTTAGTGTAGCTTCGCTTTATCATTCCTTAGGCTTAGTGATAGTTTATTCTTAGTTTATTAGGGTTCCTTGCCTTAATTATCTTTCCGTTAATTAATTTGTAGAAACGTAATTCAAATCAAACAAATCATTAAAATCCAATTCAAGTTCAAATCACGAAACTCAACGAATCCTTCCATTCACACCTCGTTGGGACACGACCCGGGGAATCACTTCTCCGGTTTCACTTTTATCACACCCGTGAGGTTTGACACGTTGACCTTTTTCCTAAAGGGTTAATTTGTCGAATTTTACGGTTAATTTGATATATTGATATTGTGTTTGTTTTTCACCACTCACTTCACAACGAATCAGATACGCAGTCAGTTAAGCCCTGTCACGACAGCGCTAACTCGTTTTACAGGAGAAAAGATATGGCCTATGGGACAAATACGCTTACTAGTCAACGTTGGCGATAAGGAACACTCCGCGACAGCCTGGATGAATTTTATGGTGATCAAATCCCCTTCGCCATACAATGGCATTATCGGAAGACCGGTGATATCGACCATACGCGAAGACCGCTTCACAAAGACATGGGATGCTCAAATTCCCGGTGGAAGGAGGTATTGTTACTCTCACAATGCCACCGCACCACCAGAGAATTGATGACGTACCTCCGATCGGTCGAAGGACCCCTTCGGCCTCAAATAATTTGCATTACGAATACCCAAGTCTTTTTCATAAGTAATTGGTGGCGAAACCATTCATCATTGACATGGTTACCGGTTGGGATTCGCCACCAAGGCCTATGCCGCCGGTGTCTTCTCTCAAGATGCCAAGACAAAGAAGAACCTTGACTTGGTCTTCCCCACGCTCCCACTATTTCCTTAGCTTCCCGCCAAGTCCGAGATAGTGGGGATGAAGCCTAGCGGTTACCACAAATCGGGGACGCCCCATGATCTCCTAAACGTGTGCTAACACTCTCCAAGCTATTTTCATCGCCTATAAATAGGTTGGACGAGTCATTCAATGGTAGGTTCATTCAACACAAGATTTCACATACTCCATATTATTTACAACACATATCACATACTTACTCTCACGCCGGAGGTGGTTCGCAGGCCCAACCCCCAAGCAATCACTTAACGAAGTGTCTACTATTTCTTATTGCAGTTGGCTACAAGTTTGGCGAAGCATATCACTTCTCATACCCTTCGATCACCATCGAAGGCCTGGTCGTATGAATTATTGTAGAATCAGTGGCGTCATCCGTGGGACCCGCTACTATTGGTCTCGTTATTCCAAACTTACACCCGGTCAATCACTCTCACTAGTTTCACGACATGAATCAAGGAAGAGAGGATACACCCTCGGGTTTCTCGACCTTGACACCAATCCGCATAATGATCCTAACAACCTTCCCAATATAACCGCATCCACCTTTACCACACGATCGCACTCGAAATAACTCCCAACAACCATGCTTCAAACTCGCTAACCCCGAACCCAGAATCACCCAACGTTTGTTGAAGCTAACATCAAGCATTAGAATCTTTCTTGAGGGCTCAAGGAGGAAAGCTCGAAATGTGGAGATGCGAAGGAGTTAGAATACTCAGCGATGAGTATGACGAAGAGTTGAAATGAAGGCTAGGCCTTGGCTCACCGGGCTACGCTCGATTAAGGATAGGGTCTCCGAGCGTTCGCAGCCGAGTGGAAGGTCGGTTGGTTTGAAGATGTTCCGAGAGGGCCCGACTAGGCGGAAGGCGTTGAAGGCTCCAATGGAAGGAGTCACCGAAAGGGATACTACGGAGGTTAATTTGCCACCACTTTTGGCGGCTCACCGGAAGAAGCGGGGGGGGTTGGTTGCCCTTCTCACGCATCCCGTGAAGGCAATCCATCTCAATGAATGGAGGAGGAAATCTTCCTCCTCATGGTATGTACCTCCTTTCGTGTTCAATCTTACCCTCGCGGGTCTATCCCCACCTAATGGGCGGGCTAGCAACCCCGTTTACTCAACCATACGGAAGCATGCCCTATGGGCGCCTATGGTACATCCTTCGACTCGCCTAAGTCACCCCACTTACATACCTACCGCTACCCTCAATATGTTAACCAAAACCCCGTTGGAATACCTCCAAATCATAACCCGTACAATGCTGCCCCTACCTACATGACACCTTATAATCGCCTTATTCGAGCCCATGGGCTCCACAACACCCTTCGTAAGATGGATAAAAGACTACCCTTTGCACGATGGGTTAAAATGCCGCGCATATTGGTACTTATGATGGGAAGGGGACCCGAATAACTTCTTACACTTGTTCAAGGGCTATCGAATGCGAAGTGGGTTATGCCCGTTGCTTGCCACATATTTACATATACCCTACGAGACTCTTCTCGTATATGGTGGAACAGGAAAAACCGGTAGCATTGTGAATTTGATGATCTCAAGGCCAAGTTCATATCACATTTCACCAATGTAAAAGTTTACAAGAACGCACCTAACAAAGGCACAACATCAAGCGAAGGAAAACGAGAGCACCGGGCTTTCATTACCGGATACACCGATGACACCTTAGATATAATGGCTTGCACGAAGACCAACGATCTCGTGTTTCGTGCATGGCCTACTGAACGAAGTTTGGTTGAATTCCTCTCCACTGATCTTCCTGCAACCTATAAGGGTTTGGTGGAGAAGGCTTACACCTGGATCGAAGCAAAAGAAGTATCTACCAACGGGGCTCCGGTCGAAAATAAAGAAAGTCACAGCAAAGTCCCGAAGCATCCTTCGTGGGAAGGGTCAAAGAGCAGACACAAAGGAAGAGACAAGTTTACACCATACCATAAAAACATCAACCACGGTCTCTTGGCTAATCTGTCCAAATCTCCAAGGGAGATACTAGCTACGGAAAAGGCTGCGAAGACCTTTGATCCTTCTCCTCGCTTGGAAAATAGAGGAAGGCCCAAAGATACTTCCAAATACTGCTACTTCCATGACGATTACGGACACGACACCAACAATTGTAGAGAGCTCAAGAAACAGATAGAAGAGGCCGTTAAGTCCGGCCAATTGGGTCATTTGGTGAAGGGTATAAAGAAAGGTAAAGAAAAGGTCTCCGACACACAGTTGGGAAAAGACACCACACATGTCGAAGTACCCATCCTCATGGTGTACTAGAATGACTCTGGTTTAAAGAGGAAAGAAGCGGAGGAAGCATTATACGGAGTAGGAGATGTCACTTTTCCTTCAATCACAGGGAAAGTTCTTTCAAATGACCCCGTGGTCATCAAGGTCTTGATCTCCAACAGAGAAGTAAATAGGGCCTACCTAGACTGCGGTAGCTCCTGTGAAGTAATCTACGAACGTTGTTTTCTAAATCTCAAGCCTTCGATAAGGTCGAAGAGAGTAGATTTAAAGGTACCCTTAGTAGGGTTCTCAGGGGAACACTCATGGCCCTTGGGAGAAGTCCCCAGAGGTTACGATCGAGAAGGAAGGCTAAAAAGAACGAAACTCGGTTTTCACGATCGAAGGTCCGAATCTCCTATAACCTATTGATAGGGAGAACGGCAATCGTAAGATGGGCATCGTTGTCTCCACCATACATGCCGCGATCAAATTCCAAATACCCTTCGGTATTGGAACAGTTTTCTCCCGGCTATAACGTGAAGAAGCCTAAGGAAGTAGGCGAACGATCAAACAGTGTCGGAAGAGCCTCAAGGATGTTCTCGGTTGTAACCGATCAAGAACGATTGTAGTAAATGATCTCTACCCTGATCAGACGGTGGTAATCGAAAAGCAGCTCTCAACCTCCTTTAAAGCATAATTGGAAAAGGTACTACGTGCTAATGCAGATGTCTTCGCATGGACCTACTCTGACATGACGGGGGTCCCCAGAACTCTCACCAGATGGAAAGCCCTTCGGCACTGAACACAAGCTTAATGAGTTCAAACATATTGAACCCATCAAACAAAAGCGTCGAAGCCTGGCTCCCGAAAGAAGTGTCGCCGCATGCAAAGAAGTGGACGAGCTTGTAGCAACAGGCATACTCAGAGAGGTGAAGTATCAAACTTGGGTGGCCAATCCGGTGATGGTCAAGAAGCACGATGGAGGATGGCGAATGTGCGTGGACTTCACAGATATTAACAAAGCTTGCTCGAAAGACTGCTATCCTCTGCCAGAAATTGGTTGGAAAGTAGAATCCTCGTCGTGGTTTCGATCAAGTGTTTTACGGACGCTTATAAGGGTTACCATCGATACAAATGGCGGAAGAGGGCGAAGAGAAGATGCCTTTTCACGGGAAAAGGCGTTTATTGTTACAAAAGATGCCTTTTGGTTTGAAAATGCGGTGCCACCTACCAACGTTTAGTGGACAAAGCCTTCCACAAGCGGATATGTAGGAATCGAGGCGACGAGACGATATGGTCATAAAGAGTAGAATGTAAGAGGACATGCTCTCCGACATCAAGGAAACCTTCGACCGCCTTGGCGCCATCAAGATGAAGTTAAATCCCAAAAATGTTCCTTCTGTAGAAGAAGGACAATTTTGGGGCATCCGATCACCTAGCAAGGTATTAAGGCCAATCCTTCAAGGTTAAGGCCATCACGGATTTGCACCTCCTAAGTCCCTAAAGGAAGTGCAAAGTCCGAACGGAAAGCTAGCGACCCTCGGAGGTTCTTATCTAAGGGTGCAGATGATCTTTGCCGTTCTTCAAAACAATCAAAGGATGCACGGACAAAAAGACGTTCCAATAGATATGATGCGAGCGGCCTTCCAAAAGCTCAAGGATTTCATGGTTATTCTACCTACACTTACGCCCAATCAAAGGCGAAGTGTTGTTTATGTATATCGCAGCCTCCTTCGAAAGCTTGTTGTGTGTTATTAGCGTAAGGAGAAGAAGCAAATCCCTATCTACTTCGTTAGCGGTGGTTCTCTGGAGTCGAGCTAAATTATCCAAAGATTGAAAAGCTAATTTTGGCCTTGGTCCATCTTTGAGACGCATTCAAGGTACTTCCAAGCTCACCCCATAACCGTATTTCATCGACAAACTAATTAAGCATATACTTTCAAAACCGGAGAAATACGGAAGGATAGCTAAATGGGCTATCGAAATGGGAGAGCACGAAATTGAATACAAGGTAGAAATTCGGTCAAAGGCGTGCAGACTTCTTAGCAGAAACACCCTCCAACCAAAGCATGAAACAAAGGTTCTTTGAAAAGAAGCGATAAAGGCGATCGAAGGGTGGAAACTTTATACTGACGGAGCCTCTAGCTCCGACGGTTCTGGCGCATGTCTCATGCTTGTTGACCCCAAAGGGAAGGAGTACACTTATGCACTCCACTTTGAATTCGATGCTACAGACAATGAAGCGGAGTACGAAGCCTTGCTAGCAGCCCTCCGATTGGCCAAGGACATAGAGGTAGAAGACTTGGCTATTTTCGTTGACTCGCAACTGGTGGCCAACCAGATAAAAGGTTCCTACGAGGCGAGACAACCTGTGATCAAATAATACCTGGATAAGGCTAAGGAAATGCTCGAAGGGTTCGCATCCTACTACATAGAGCATGTTCGGAGAAAACAAAACAAGAAGGCGGACGCCCTTAGCAAATTGGCGTCAATGGCATTTGCTCATTTAACTAAAGAAGTTCTGGTCGAGGTGTTGGCAGATAGGTCCATCGTCCGAAAGGAGGTGTCGACGAATACGAGGAGGAAGACTCGAATCGATGACTCAGATTAGAGAATATCTAATAAGTGGTATACCGCTTGGGAAGATCGGTTAGCTCGAAGGTCCGCATCAAAGCACCACAAGATGTAATCATGGGAAATTATCTATCTGTAAGATCCTTTCGTCCCCATGGCTTCGTTGTGTAGGACCTAGGCAAGTCGCCAACATCATTCAAGAAGTGCATGAAGGATCCCATGGGCTTTACGCAGACCCCGCTCCGTCGTTTCTAAAATCATGAGGATCGGATATTACCGGCCTTCGATGCATGTGGACGCCGTCGAAATCATTCGTAAGTGTAAAGCCCATCAAGTTCACTCAATGGTTCCAAGGCTACCAAAAAGATATGACTTCTGTAACGTCCGCATGGCCCTTCAGCCAATGGGGGATAGACATCGTAGGTCCTCTGCCAATTGCTCCAGGAGGAGTAAAGTTCTTGGTAGTAGCCATCGACTACTTCACTAAATGGGTGGAAGCGAAGCCTTTAGCATCCATCACAGGAAGACACATGGAAAAGTTTGTGTGGGAGCATATTATCTGTCGGTTCGGAGTACCTCACATCATCATTTCATATAATGGAATGCAGTTCGCCGAAGGGGTATTCCCAGTGTTTTGCAGAGGACTGAATATCAAACAATCCTTCACTTCCGTCTACCATCCTCAAGGTAACGGACAAGTGGAAGTTACTAACAGTGATATCATACAAGGAATAGAACGAAGGCTAGGATACAGTCACCACGGTTGGGTAGATGAACTACCTCAAGTACTTTGGGCTCACAGAACGCATACAAAGTCAAGTCACGGAGAGACACCTTCTAGCTTGACATATGGCACAGGAAGTCGCCATCCTTCTAAGTAAGCGCTAAACCGAAGGGTCATGAACTTCAAGCGGCAGAGCAACGAAGAAAGACTCCATAGTAACTGGACATACTCGAAGAACGAAGGAAATAGCCTCAATTAGAGAAGCTATCCATAAGCAAAAGATTGAAAGGTACTACAACAATCGGGTTCGGCCTTGACCTTCAAACCGTGGGAATACGTTCTCCGACTCAACAGTGCAAGTAAAGTCGAGTACTGTGGTAAACTAGGACCTACATAGGAATGGCCCACGTTATTAAGGAAGCATATGGCAACGGAGCCTACAAGTCGGAAACCTTGGATGGAGACGCTATTGCTAGAACTTGAATGGCACTACCTTCGTAAGTTCTACGATGAAACTTACAATGTCCGAGGACATTTTTATTTTTGCTTTCAATCAATGTATTTGCATTCTTCTCACTGGGAAAGAAGCATTAATGGTAGGCGCCTAGTATTCATTTCTTAAAATGATGTAATCCTCCCTACCCACTTAATGATATAACGATTTCCCTCAAATATCTTGTTTCGTTCAATACAACAAAGATTTGCCCACCAAGTCGCTTTATAAGTTTCAATGTCGAAGGGATGTACAAAGACTAACAACATGTCTTGCTCATATGCATAACATCCATCTCAACTTCACATTAACTTTCCTATATGGCCTTAAGGTATTTTAAGCCTTTCGCTGCCCAAAGGATCAAGATGGAGTGGGTCGCGACCCTCTGTCATCAATCAAATTATACGATTGCTAATATTCTTGGTGAAGTAACTACACACAATGAGGCTATGCATCTACCATACACCTTAGGTTGTAAAAAAAATTTTACGCAAGTAAAATAAAAAGAGAAGAATCACACATGGCAAAATTCAAGCCCTAGTGGCTTTAATGTAGATTACTGACTAGTATAACTAGTCTAAACAGGCCGTAGCCTTAACGATCCAACCAAACAAAATATTGTCTTAGGCCGTAGCCTACATCACACATACCACATTTTAATTGTTTCATCAGGCACGAAGCCTGGAAAGGAACACAGACAAATTGTTTTAAACAAGGTACATACCACCCTGGGGATCAAATTACAACCACATGGTTGCCTTCATCAAACTTTGGAATGAGTGGGATCAGCTAAACATGGGGAGGGAGCTTTAGGTGACTGAGTCTTCTTCGAGGAGACTGAGGTGGACTTTCCTTGGCTTCTTGGCAAGATGTCCTCAATAGAGGTCACTGGGTCCTTCGTCACATCTGTAAGGAAAGGGAACTCTAAAGCAGTTAAATGATTACCTGCATCATCATACTCTTTCTCATGAGTTGCCCTATAGTAAGGAACTCCCTCCAGCTTCACAGGTTCCTCAGTCGCAACTATCTCCTCCAAAGTGGTACACTTGCCATGGAAAATGGCCGCATTCACCAGATTCCCAATTGCAATTCCCACATCATCGCTATGGTAAAGTTCCATAGCAACATAGGGGATCACCTTGGTTACCAAGTCCACCCTGTCCTTCTTCAGCAATTTTAGAGGAAGGTTTAACCCATCGACCTTTTCTCTGAGCTTGATCTCTTGGTCCAGCAACTTCGCCCTCTCTTGTTCGAGGCCTCCACACTTGGATGACAGAACATATATCTGCTCCTTATAGCCTACGACCATTGAGCCTTCGACAGTCAGCCTGCTGCATTCACCTCGCTTCGTTGCCGATTGACCTTTGAGCTTTTCATTCTCGGCTCCGAGATCTTGCACCAAGGGTTCTTGTCAAAATCCTCCAAGACATCCTCACACTTCTTCTCCAAGTCTGCATACTTCTGATCCCTAGCCTTCTCCCTTCTCAACATAACATCCATTTCTTCTCGAGCTTTGGTGACAGCACGGAGCAGTTCCCTTGTCCTAGCATTGAGTTGGTTGTCTAGCATACACTGTCGGACATAACTTTTGTCATGAAGGTCGCAGAGCCTTTCTATGGACATGTTATCCATCTCCCCCTTCCACTTGGGTGGGATTACATGGCTCACGAGTTGGTGACAAGCTAGAGGAGAGGGAAGTTCTTTCGTATCAGGAAGTCCTGCAACATATGTAAATTTGTTAATATATTATTACTGGTACCTAATTTTTGTTACAGGCAAGAAACATTACCATGGATATCATCACCACTGGGCCCTTCGATGGTCGGAAACACCACACCTTACCACCGACACTCTTTTGCCGGGTAGTTCGAGAGGGTGGAGTAGGTAGGATAAGCTTACTCTTGAATCGGACTTCACAACTTTTGCACCGGTATTTTTCGCCTTGGACCCTCTCACCAATGCCGAGGGTCCCACGATGACTCTCGTCCTTCGGAGACCGGTTCATCGAGTCAACAACATTCTCTACAAGTTGATCTTCCACGCCTACGGGTTCCTTTGACGGAGGAGCAGACGACTGAGCTCGATGGGTTGGGCTTCCACATCATTGTTATTTATGGAAACTGATGGGGAGCCCACGCCATAACTTGTCTCTTGGGGATTCTTTAGAAGGAAGCTTACCTCCTTCGCACCATCAGCTACCACAAAGTTCCTGAATGACATCTCTGCACGAAGGAGCAAATAAGATAAATATCAGAAAGATAAGTTTTTATTTCTTATTTTAATTAAAAAATTACATACTTTCTCCATCACAAATAATCTCAGGTACCAAAGGAGACCCCTCCCATCTTTCAGCAATGCCGGCCATGAAAAGGATTGGCTCGGGGAATGTTTGGCAATCAGCTGGATGACGAGCCAAACGCTGATACAAAGGGTTTCTTCTCACAGTATAGGGCAAGGGATCGTTGAACCTTTTTTCGTCATATTGAAATTCTGGGTTTAACAATGCAGAGTATGCTGGAGGAATAATGGTGTTCTGGATATAAAAGAATTTGCCTTTCCAGTTGCTTATGTTCGTAAAAGGCCTATCTATCAGAATGGGCACATCCCTTTCACCCCTCTTTGCTAAGGTTAACCAATCTCCTCCCGGGTATAGATTCAGAAAACCCCTAAGCACAGTCAATGATGGTTCAAACCCATAAGCTTTGCACATCACGATGAATGTCGTAAGCTTGGCTAGGCCAAAAGGGTTGAACCTAGAAATGTGTACCTCATAATACCGGAGGAATTCTAAGATCATAGGGTGCAAGGGTATCCTAAGGTTGGAGGTGGTGAATGCATGGGTATACAGGCCTACATAGTTTTCAGGGGCATCAAATATCCCTTGGTTTCTACTAGGTAGCATGATTTTATGTTCCTTTGGAATCGGGTAATCAGTGAGGAACGCTTTTAGTTCCTCCCTTGTTAATGTGCAACCTTGTTGCTTTATTACAAATTTTTTATTGGTCGACATTGAGCCTTATAAAATCCACAATAACGTATTTGAAATGCAGATATGAAGGAGCACTTTACCTTGTTTGATCGAAAGCTTGATCGGAAGAGGTTTTAGTAGGTGAAAAAACTTGGGCGAGAGATAAAACTTTGTTAGGGTTTTACTGTTTTTACATTTTATATACCCTACAACTGTTAAATCTCAGCCTTACACGTGTCCGGACTTATCCATTTACTACCGGATTTCAAACCATTTTTAAATTTTGAAAGGATGTTTACTTTTACCGAGGAAAGGGGAGTAGTTAGGATTGGTTTTGCATTAATTATGGTCAATAACTACAAGACTTTTCATCTTCGTTCGTTTTTTGTGACAAAGAGGAGGTTTCGTTTTTATTTCTGAGTCGTAAGCAATATTTCTTGTTCGTACATATCACTTTCGACTTGGGGCTTGATGACGCATCTCCGATCAGTCAAGGACCCCTTCTACCTCGATCGAATTTGCATTACGAAGACCCAAGTATTTCTTCATAAGTCATTGGTGGCGAAACCATTCATCATTGACATGGTTACCGGTTGGGATTCGCCACCAAGGCCTATGCCCTTCGGTGTCTACTCTTGA
This sequence comes from Chrysanthemum lavandulifolium, assembly GCA_022545495.1. Classification (NCBI taxonomy): domain Eukaryota; kingdom Viridiplantae; phylum Streptophyta; class Magnoliopsida; order Asterales; family Asteraceae; genus Chrysanthemum; species Chrysanthemum lavandulifolium. The sequence goes on from CM040245.1 coordinate 19,630,730, forward strand.
AGATGCCAAGACAAAGAAGAACCTTGACTTGGTCTTCCCCACGCTCACTATTTCCTTAGCTTCCCGCCAAACCGAGATAGTGGGGATGAAGCCTAGCGGTTACCACAAATCGGGGACGCCCCATGATCTTCTAAACGTGTGCTAACACTCTCCAAGCTATTTTCATCACCTATAAATAGGTCGACGAGTCATTTCAATGGTAGGTTCATTCAACACAGTATTTCACATACTCCATATTATTTACAACACATATCACATACTTACTCTCACGCCGGAGGTGGTTCGCAGGGCCCAACCCCTGCGCAATCACTTAACGAAGTGTCTACTATTTCTTATTGCAGATTGGCTACAAGTTTGTCTCAAGCATATCACTCCTCATATCCTTCGATCACCATCGAAGGCCTGGTCGTACGAATTATTGTACAATCAAGAATGTAACACGATTACATGTGAGACGGCAGACAGTTCAGAGCAACGCGCACCTAAAGTACCAAACCTAAGGATTGCATTCATCCCGACTACCGGATCAAGAAGTATCGCTTGGGGATCGCCGTCGATAAAGGTGGCGGCCGTGCGCACTCTTGCAAAATAATATGGATATCTTTGCATGGGAACCAAAGCACATGACCGTGTACCACGCCAATTACGTAACACAAGTTGAGAATCAAACAAGGATACTCTCCAAGACGCCGTAAGAAGCGCGGCCAGAGCTCGGAGCGCACACAAGCAATTTTGGCGTAGTGCACAAACTTGTGGACGCAGGTATCATGCGAGAGGTCTATTACCATGACTGGCTGTCCAACCCAGTAATGGTCAAGAAGAGCGATGGTAGTTGGAGGATGTGTGTGGACTTTACAGATCTCAACAAGGCATGTCGACAAGACTGCTACCCACTACCTGAGATAGACTCGAAGATAGAGTCTTTGTGCGGATACCCACTTAAATGCTTCCTAGATGCATACAAAGGATACCACCAAATCCAGATGGCTAAGGAAGACGAGGAAAAAACGGCCTTCCACACAAGCCAAGGCGTCTATTGCTACACCAAAATGCCCTTTGGCTTGAAGAACGCAGGCGCCGCCTACCAACGACTGGTAGATAACGCATTTGAAAACAGGTGGGCCGCAACCTAGAGGTTTACGTGGACGACCTGGTCATAAAAAGCCATGCTGAGGATGAATTGGTGCGTTACATGAAGGAAACGTTTAAGACTCTACGAGATATCAACATGAAGCTAAATCCTAAGAAATGCACTTTTGGCGCTACAGAAGGCATGTTCCTTGGATATTTGATAGAACCCGATGGCATTAAACTGTGTCCAGAGAAAACTAAGGCCATCATCCAACTTCCTTCACCACGCACGTTAAAAGAAGTCCAGTCCCTCAATGGAAACGCGGCGGTCTAAATAGATTCTTGTCCAAATCGCAGACAAGTCACCCTCTCTTCAAAATACTCAAGAAGTGCATAAAAAGGAGATTTCCATTTGGACTACGGAGGCGAAGAAGCCTTTATACTGGTGAAACAACACTTTGCGGGCTCCCACGCTCGTAGCACCTCGACTGTGGGAAGAGTTAATTATGTACTTATCTGCGACTCATGGAGCGGTCGGTATGGTGTTATCAAGGATAGGAACTCAAGACAAACACCGTGTATTTTGTAAGCAAAGCGCCGAGAAAACGGAGATTAACTATAGCGCCATGGAAAAGTTGGTCCTAGCATTGGTATTCGCCGCCAAAAGATCGCGCAGTATTTCCAAGCGCATCCAATAGCGGAATTACAAATCAACCTATCAAGCAAATCATCTCCAAACCCGACGATCAGGCGACTACGTAGTGGAGCGTGTTGCTAGTGGGCACAACATCTCCTATGCACCACGATCGCAAAGAAAAGGGCATATACTAGCGATTTCATCATCGAAAACCGAGACATCGATGATGCACCCGCACCAAGCAAGAAGGAACTACAAGATCCATGGATCTTGTTCACGGATGGATCTTCGTGCGTGGACGGGTCGAGCAGCCTCATCCTCGAAGTCCGGAAGGAATGGAATTCACCACGACCGCTTTGAATTCACACGACAAACAATGAAGCGTAGTATGAAGCCCTAATCGCGGACTACACATTGCACTCGAATGGGTGTACGCAACACGAAGCGAATGTGGATTCCGGCTAGTAGCCAACCATGTGTTGGGCGATGCGTGGCTAAAGAAGAAAACATGATCCAACACCTCGACAAGACCATGTCACTAATCCAAAGTTTCGACGTGTTTACAATCAAGGTGTTCCTAGGGGAAAATCGAAAGCGGATGCACTAAGCAAGATTGCATCCACAAGCTTTGCCCACCACAAAACAAGTGTTGGTGGAAACGTTGAAGAGCAAGTCCATCTCGTAGATGGAAATATCCATGGTAATAGAGAGGAAGGTCCCACGTGGATGACACCAATAATGGAATTCATAAGGCAGGTATTGCCCCAAGAGCATAAGGAAGTTCAAGAATACGACGCACAACACGTAGGTTTGAACTTCGAGACGGATATTATATCGACGCCCTTCCTGCAACCATGGCTCACTGTCGCGCCTACCGCAAGCAAATTATGTACTCCGGAAATTCACAATGGATCATGCAAAGATGTATTCGGGACCACGGTCCGTGGTGGCGCGTGCTTACGGTCCGATACTATCGCCCACCATGCACCGTGATGCGCGAGACTTAATAAGAAAAGCGTGCGACCGCCGTCGCGGACCGCTCCATGCCAACCACAGCGGTGTAACACCGCTTATCGACCGCATATTGTCGCTTTGCGCAGGCTCAAACTTTGTTTTGTGGCCTCGTTTGAAGACTTCGGCAGTCACCTGACTAGTACTACTACACATGAGCACGCTTAACCGCCAGTTCTAAGAACTCCACCGCAGATGAACACAAAGCGCGTTGTGTCATTGTAAGGCGAATGTTATCTTATGAGCCCAAAGATCTCTCCAGCCACACCGATGCGGATTTGCCTAGGTGTCACAACCACAATATTCCGGGCTCATAAGATAACATTCGCCTACAATGACACAACGCGCTTTGTGGTTCATCGCTGGTGGAGTTCTTAGAACCGCGCTAAGCGTGCTCATGCGAGAGTAGTACTAGCTTGGGTGACCACCGAAGTCTTCAAACGAGGCCACAAAACAAAGCCGTGAGCTCGCGGCAAAGCGACAATATGCGGTCGACAAGGGTGTTACAAGTGGTATCGAGCCACTCCGAGCCGCTCGGGATGGTGGGGCAAACCTCATCGAGGACGATGAGTCCCTAAGGGGGTGATTGTGACACCCTAGGCAAATCCCACATCGGCCGTGGGCTCGAGAGATCTTTGGGCTCATAAGATAACATTCTCCTTACAATGACACAGCGTTTTGTGGTTCACTCGGGTGGAGTTCTTAGGACCTGGCGGTTAAGCGTGCTCATGTGAGAGTAGTACTAGCTTGGGTGACTGCTGGGAAGTCTTCAAATGAGGCCACAAAACAAAGCCGCGAGAGCTGCGGGCAAAGCGGACAATATTGTGGTCGAGCAAGGCGGGGTGTTACGAGTGGTATCGAGCCACCCCGAGCCGCTCAGATGGTGGGGCAAACCTCATCGAGGACGATGAGTCCCTGGGGGTGATTGTGACACCCAGGCAAATCCCACATCGGCCGTGGCTGGAGAGATCTTGGGCTCATAAGATAACATTCGCTTTACAATGACACAACGCGTTTTGTGGTTCATCGCGGTGGAGTTCTTAGGAACCGCGATTAAGCGTGCTCGTGAGAGTAGTACTAGCTTGGGTGACCGGTAAGTCTTCAAATGAGGCCATTAAAACAAAGCCGTTAGCACATGCGCAAAGCGACAATATTGTGGTCGATAAGGAGGGTGTTACAACAGAGCTAACACCTATTACGGCGCCATGGCCATTCTACAAGTGGGGTATCGACATTGCAGGTCCCTTACCCGTTGCAGCATGAGGATTGAAGTTCCTCATAGTGGCCATAAACTACTTCACCAAATGGATAGAAGCAAAGGCGGTTGTAACAATCACGGCAATCAGTGAAACGCCGTTTGGGAAAATATTGTATGCCGCCGGATTACTGGGAAATCATCTCGGACAACGGAAACAATTTTGTGACAACCCTTCAAGGATCGGTGCGAAAAGTTGAAAATCACGCAAGACTTGCGTCGGTTAAACACCCATTAAACCAACGGCTTGGTCGAACGCGCAAATCAAGTCGGGTGAAGGAATGAAGGCGCGATCGACAAGCATAAAGGAAGGTGGGTGGAGGAATTATCGCATGTTCGCGGGCACACCGTATTTCAATCAAGGTTAGCACGGAGACACTCCATTTTCTACGGTCTATGGGACGAAGCCGCCATACCACCGAAATTGGGATGCCAACTATTCGACCGCCAAGTCAATGTTTCAACCAATGACAATGAGCGGCGATCGACTTGACCTATTGGAGGAAAGACGCGAACGCGGCTATATGTGAAGCAAGAGCTAAGTCAAAATGAAGGGATACTATGACGCTAAAGTACGAAGTGTTTCATTCGCATCAGCGACTTCAGATATCGCGCCAATGTCATGAGCCACGCAGAAGATACAGGGAAGCTTGGACCGAAATGGGAAGGACCCTATGAGGTCGTTGAAGCATTAGGAAAAGGCGCGTACAAGTTGCGTGACATGGATGGTCGTGAGCTACCACGCACATGGAATATCCGCAATCTCAAACGATGCTATCTCTAGGAAAGGCCACGGCCCAACGCACGGACACTCTCGCACTTTAATATAGGGCTCAAATAAAAATCCGTGTATTTACATTTCATTTTACTTAGGCAAATGTCTTATTTATTTACTTTCACAAAAACTTGCAAGTATTAATAAAATGTTGCGGTTTCTAGCTAACTCCGTGACATATTTCAACTTGTTATTTCCATATACTTATGTCTTAACATTTTTTATCTTTTGCCTACATGGCGTGCATGCACTTAATAAACCCACGATGTTAAAAGGATGAGTAAACCTACTAAATAACTCGTTGAGTAAGAGGGTTGCAAACCCATCAACGGTGGATCACGATCCTTGTTAAACACCTTATTCTCAAGACGTTGAATAAGCTAGTGCGCATCCCACGATGGATGCGCAACAATGCATATTATCGCGTTTAACAAATTAGGAATCAAGACACTTGGCTCCTTACTATGATATTTGCGAAGACGTCATGGATAATAACATACACGACTATGTTAGAAATACTTGAAATTTTATATATGATAGTTCATAAATAATTATGAACAACAAAGATTAATCGCTTATACAACAGTTTGCTTTTAGACAATACGCATGTTTTTCATGGAAAGACAAGTAACTAAGTACAAATATTATAAGTCGCAACAACATTCAACAAAAGTAATATTTCATTAAGTACCATGCGTTCTTACAAAATGATATTTACAATAAAAGTTACTATCTACATACTCCTACAACGCCTAAGAGATTTAACTCCCACACGACTTGCAACGTCCCCAATCTCGCTCAACTTCTTCAATAGGTCGAGTCTTGGCGAGATACCGTGGCAACACTAACCGGTATCCCGTCGATCTGGGAGATGATTGCGCCAATACCGCACAAAATGGCCTTACCTTTAATCCTTCTTTTCGGCAAGTCTTGTAGCATGCGCCCAACACTTGCTTTAAAGGCACTTCCTTCTCCGTGAAGGATTCAAGATATCCTTGGGGCGAGCAAACACAGCACTTGAAGTTGGGATTCGTCGGGTTTCAAAAATAGTCAAGTCGCTCTTCCGCATTTTCGGTAGCGATGCCGAGCTAAGGTCAACCCTCCGAATGACCCCTATGGATAATCCCGTCGCTCTCTAACTCAAGAATCGAGGAAGCTCCAATAACTTCATCTTCTCCATAGCACCACCGGATCATCGTATGAATGCGCATTATAACCGGCACCTTATCGCCAGACACCTTCAACAAATCGCCTCAAGATCCTCAGCGACCGCCTTACCCCGCCCAACGCGCATTGAACAACTCCCCAAAAGCGCCCACTACTTCCTGCGACTCCAAGGTGCCGAGGCGCAAGTCGCAGACCATGGCCGATGAGCCACCTGCGCCGGCGATAGTAGGCAGGAGTGGGGATATAACTCCTCATCATACTCCTGGCCGAGCTTGAACTTCATCTCTGCGCTCCAATGAGCACTCACGGTGGCACCAAAATTTTCCAATCATGAACAACTATTCGTTGCCTTCTCAAGATACTTGCCGCCCGAGACACGAAGCCTTATACCCGATGACGCAAAGACACTCGATTTATTTGACCCAAGACGCCATCTTTTCTTCAAGAAGCTTTTTGGCGACGAGCTCAAGCCTCCGCTTCAACCTTGGCACTAGCCAACTGCGCCTCTAGCAACGCAATTTGTTGATCCTTTTGAGCGCTCTGGCTGTTTTCTCCAGAGTGCTTGTCTTTAGCTTCTCCACCAGTGAAGCTTGATGCGCAGCCGCCAGTACCAACTCTTCAACAAGCTGATCCATTGGCGCATCTCCAGCCTCCAATGGCTCAGCGCTTTGGCTGTGTGGCTCGGAAAACGCAGAGCGTACAGGACTATCCCTGGGGGGCGACTCCGCAGAGTGTTCAAACCTGCACACAAGAAAGGGAATTAGTAATTGTTTCTCACATAAACAGGGGATGCGCAAAAAATTTGATGATATTACTATCGTGGACCCGGTGGTATCGGTAGAAGGGGAGGCGACGCAACGCCACTCGATGACGATTCCACCACCGTGATAACGGGTGCTTTTTCTCGATGAGCTCGCGCGTCACCTTCAGCGATCTTTGCGCTCAACCCTTGGTCATCCTCCTCCTCCTCTTCTTCCATGTGCTCCGCCACTTCTACTTGCGACGGCCGCACTAATGGGGTAGCACCCTAGGGCTCTGGATGCTTGCGGTGGGGTTGCTTCGCATGACGGATGAGCTAGCCTCGCTTCTCCCATTTCCATTTCCACGGACGCCTGTCAGAGCCTCTAGAATGGGCTCTTCCCTCTCACGGGCGGCGTCCCTACATTAACTTGGCGCGGCTTCGCCAATTGCACGACTCAATAGGTCCATTTCGCAACAAAAACAAACAACAAAACAGATCACAACAAGTACAAAGAAGAAAGGAGAAAGCTCACATTAATATAGCACAACGGAATGCAAAGGATGAGCACCCCACCGCCATCCGCGCTAAGAAGATTGGAGCCTCATCAGTCTACCAAAATAATTGCGGCTAATGCCCATATGCACCAAAAATTCCTCGGGTAGGAACCGGTGGGGATGCGATTGGTGTTTATTGTAACCGCATCCTCCGTGACCGCACGATCCGGGAGGGCGCCATCCTGGCAATGAACCCAGGTGAAGAAGTCAGTGCCATGGAAGCACGCTTCATCGACCCGTAAAAATGTTTCTCTCAATTCCTAAGCGCGCCTAATTTTTCAAGATAGATCAAGTCGCCCGTAGCGCTTAGCGAATGATACCCACCCGTTTGACCACGTTGTGTGGTAAAACGCGCGAAACAGTGGATAGTCGGGTTAATTGCCGCAGCGCAATTAACCTCAAAGTTGATGATTTTAGCCGCACCTATGCAAAGGTGGGATATATGCGACGGTAGTAGTTTAACACTTCGCTCAAGAATAAAGATACGGGCACGCGATTCGCGAACTCTAAAAACGCGCAGATACCCTACTTTCCTTCGGGAAGTCCGCAATTGACGCCTTCGCACCCGGAACTTCCGGATGCACCGCGAGGGGAATATAATAATCAGAAGCGAACTCTAGAAGTTCGTCCTCCGTTATGTCGGACGTGAAGTCAGTTAAACCACGAACCATGGTATAGTTTTTTTTTATGGAGCACGCGCGATTACCTTTGGTATAATAAGAGTGTTATGGGTTGCAAGTTGAAGGTTTGTTCACAATGGCGGATTTTTTTTACTGTGATAATCACAGTAAAAGGAAGGTAGACGGTTATATAGTTTTTGTTATCCACGCAATGCACGACACGTGGATCCCACTAACTCTGAATAAGTGGCTAGGATATGTTGAGATGACAAGGGGCAGTTACTTTCCCCCGAATTCCGAGGCATTCGTTTGAAGATATCTGGACTAGATTCACCGTATACTCTTCAAGGCGGGAAACTTCTCCGCTACGCTATAAGGAATTTAAATGCTACAATTCTTAGTCTAGCATCCGCAGTTAGTCACTGCGCATACTAGACTGGGGGGACATGATGACGTATAGTTCGTATTTGGGTCACGAACCCGACCAATGAACGCCACTAACAAGCCCATTACGAATGGGCTAATCCAATGACGGTTTGGGCTCACGAAAGCCCAAGTCTGGAGTTATTTATGGAATAAGATATCGGATACCTCCTAACTTTGGAGATAATCATTTACCAACCGACTTAGGCGGGATACGCCGAAGGTTGGGGAACACGAAACCAACAAGGATTTCATGTGTATATAAAGGGGACCCCATCCCTCATTAAAGGTACGATCTAAAACCCTAAATCTCCTATTAACTCTAAAACCGATTACTTACTCTCACGTCGGAGGATAATCGTGGGAGACAATCCCACGATAAGCCTAACGGTGTTTTCTGTTTACTTAGTACGCATGTCTCAAGCATCAAGATTCAATTGGTACGAGAACCGAAGTCCAAACAAGGAACGCCCAACTTTTGTATCAACAGAGGGTATTGCTGATGATTAAAGTGGCAAATATAGTCTTGTTTGGATAAACAGAATAGTCTACACAGAGATTTTTCTTTACTTTGTTGTTTTTGCTTGCAGTTTGTATTCAATAAGGTTAGACATGTCCAATCCTTCTATGTTATTTGTTGTATAAGGTTGGGTTTTAATATTTATTCACATTTGTCACCGGATAAAAAGCTTAAAATTACGTATATATTTAACTTAAATTTACAATTGCATATATGTTTTTTCAAAGGCTTAAAAATTGCATATATATTCAACATAAACTTATAATTACATATATATCATTCCTAAACCCTAAATATGTCATGTATATATATCCACATAACTATTTAATTTAAACGTACAACTCTAAAATACATGGCAACTATAATTATAAAAAAATGTATTTCTTAAACATATTTTTTCTTTATTTATAAACTTATTGGCAGTAGTATATACACTTTTATTATAAACATATTTTATCTATGATGTATAATATATAACAATCACAATATATTTGTTGTGTTGATTTCATGTATTTGTATTTATATACAGTATGAGATAAGGTGAATTTTTCATGAGGTTAAACATTGTCTTCATATATTGTTTTTGGTCATCTAGTTCATTTGAACCTTGAGATACCGTACTTTTGAAACAAATGTGATTGTTGCTATTTTTAAAATTATAATGATTATAACTTAGAGTTTAAAATAATATTAAATATTTTTTTTTGATATATATGATATATTAAAAGTTTAAAAAGGATATATATGTAATTACGTATGTTTAAAAAAGATATATATAATTATTAAGTTAAGTAAAATATAATATATATGTAATTTTTAAGCTTTTAAAATGATATATATAATTATAAATCTAGGTTCAATATATACGTAAGTTTTAACTTTTGAAGGATATAGTTACAACTCTCCCAAATAAAAATGTCTGATTCTCTATTACCCGGTCAGCAATGAGCCAATGACACATTGACACATGAAATACGAAAAACGCCCTTCTTTAGTTGACTTGATCATAAAATACGTTATCAACGTCTTATTTAATAACAATATCCATTCTTGTATATTGGAAGCTGAAAATAACATAAGTGGTTACAAAGAAAGATTTAATTTCTATACGTAGATAAATTATCTTATCAGGATATCTACTCACGTGATGTCGACATTTGTTGTATGAAAATAACATAAAGGTTATGTAACATTGACAAATATTGCCGTATTAGGTTTTTTACAAGGCAACATTTTATAAAAAATCACACGGGCAACATATATCGTCGTATTCATGCCTATAGACATCTGACATCTCTATTTATACCACTTTATAATGCATTTAGGCCTTCTAAAATTAGAAGGCTTAAAAATTCAGACTTTTTTACTTGCTTATTATGGAAAGAGTTTTTCTAACCAAAAATTAAGATAAGGAGCCCAATCGTATTGAGATGCCACACTTAACAAACCCAAGTTTAACTTCTAACAAACTCCGAAATTTAACTCCTAACCACTAAAAATTAAGATAACAGTCTAATTATAAAACGACGTATATTATTTCTCAACTAAAATTCATCTTTATTTTTAAATTAAAATATCTTTTATCTACTTATTTTTTTATAATCTAATTTCACCATATTTTCTAAAATTTTACTTTCTTTAATTCAACATCCATTTTGATATATTTTATGAGTTTTAGTTTTATATTTTTAATGGGTTTATTTTATTTTAATTCAAATTTTACAACTTTAACCTTTATTTCATTTATTTCAATCAATATAATCTTGATTAAGTCAAAATTATATACTTTTGAGATCGCTTAACGCGTAAGAGATCATGGGGTATTTCTATACGGGAATAATGACGTCATGAGAAAGCTACGGGAAAGTTACTTTAACCCAAACAAACATTTACAACTAACACATATACATTCGAAGTGTTGTGAAACGAATTCACTAAACGGTAAGTTAAACACATATAACTATACTTATCACCGACGTACATGGCATCTTTATTAGTTTGTCATAGAACCAATAAACCAATCCTACCGCCATTTCGTTTTTTATTAAAAAATGGTCATTTGCATATATATCCTCCAAAGACGCGAAATCGATATATATCCTTTCAGATGATAAAATCATCAGTCTTATGCGATTATACCATCTCGACTTTTTGAAAATTAAATATCTCACAAACCAGAATCGTTCGAAAAAATTATATTATTCGACGAATTAAATTATCTTTCATAGATATGCATTGTTATATACTGAAGAACTTTAATTTCGTCAGGAAAAATCACACGCGATTTGTAAAAATCACGTGTGATTTGATTTTTACGAATCACACGTGATTTTTACAAATCACATGATTTTTTGGCTAAATTTAAAAAAACTTTGTCGAAAGATATAACAACGATATCTATAGAAAAGAATTTAATTCTCGTCACGATAGATATATTTTTTAACGAATATTTACCGTTCATAAAGATATGTTGTTTAAAAAAAAATGAAAATAATTTTTATTAATTTAGATAGAAAACGAATGACTATAATTGGTTCATTGGTTCTATGACAAATATGAGTTCTATATCGATCTCAAGTCTATTGCCGTATTAATTTTTTTTAAAAGGCAACATTTTATAAAAAAATCACAGGCAACATATATCGTCGTATTCATGCCTATAGACATCTGACATCTCTATATTATATTTGTGTAGCGTGCTGACTTGCACACTTTCTTTATTAATTGGGACACTCTAAATTAGAGTGTATTGACACTTATACCCTCACATGATTTTTACTCATTTTCACTCTGTAAGGGTATAAACGTCAAGACACTCTTAAATAAAGTGTCCCAATCAATTTGAGGAGTGTGCAAATCACCTCCATTTGTTTATGCTGATGTAAGAGAACTCCCACTCGTAATATCATTTTACCTTCTATATCAACGTCACATCAAATTTCTCTCTACTTTCACATCATCTCACTTTTCACTCTCAACCACTTCACCTTTTAACTCATTTTTTAGTTATTAAAATACCACACTAAATATCTCACATACGCTCACAAACTAAAAAACAAATAATAAAAACATTGAGAACCCACCATGGCACGAGCATATAAGGTGAAGACTTCACCTTTCGTCTCTTGCCGTCTTGCCTTGCCGACGTGACACAAATGCCTCTGAGTGGGCTTGCCGCCGTGAGAGTGCTTTTGCCGATGCCTTGCTACTCCCACTTAGAGCAGTTTAAGGCTGCCCAAAATGGTTAGGCATGTCTATTTGTGAGAGCCTTAGTCACGCACGACTCTATTGTGTGAGCCATTGGTCACGCGTGAGCAAGCCAAAATCAAGGGACGAACAATGACCTGCTCACCTTTCGTACACTGTGTATTTGTGGGCTTCTTGAGGTATTTTTTATTATTAAATATTTGATTTGTGCGTGTGTGAGTTATTTTGTGAGATAGATTTATATAAAGTGAGTATTTTATTGAAAAATGATCGAATGGTGACCATTGTGGGTGAAAAGTGAGAGAGAGAGAGAGAGAGTGAAGGGAGGTAAAGAGCGAGAGAAAAATGAGATGACTCTGAGATGAAAGGTGAGGGCGCGTGACCGTAATCTAAACTCTTCAAATGATGTTTAAGGACTTCATACACCAACGAAAAAGTACTATCTAATTACAGTTTCTTAAGAATAAACGAAAAACCTCATAACCTTTATGCTTGGAGCTATCTACATCTATCTAGGACATAAAGTGTTGCAACTTGTGCGAGCGTATAGTTTTAGCTTAAAAATCCAAGTATTACAGCAGCTTGAAAAAAGTGGTACTTCCTATCGAGTTGCTTCAATCTTTTCGAATTCGACAAATGTAAAGAAATCAAACATCAACTAGAGTAACAAATGTCAATGTCGTAAGAAGTTTCATAGAAATTTCCAAAATATTCCGAACGTGAAAAAGTAATCCAAACCTCGACATGAAAACTACATTTTTTTTGGAAAGATTGATAATGAAAAAACAAGTCCAATGAAAAGCGCTAATTGCATAGATGTTATATACAACATGAAAATGATATTTTCTCTTTTTTCTTGTATCTTATATATATTTGAAAGACCTCTTTTATATATATCAGTCTTGCTTGTTTTTTAGAACAACAATTTTAGTTATCTCATAATGTTTACATTATAGATCTATCTCACATGTCATAAGCAAGACTTGAACCCACAACCATATAGTTGATGAGCTTCTCACACAATATATATTACCGTTAGGACACAACAACTTGGTTGAGCTCTTATAATACATACTCTCATACCTTTATTTCCTACGATTGTTTTTTAAAGCTAACTTTTCACAAAATATTAGGACATACGATTAAATAAATATGCATTTTCGCTAACATGACCAATCGAGTGAGTAACTTATATTTTTGTTTTCGGAATTCTAAAGTGGTTAGTAGTTATTGATGATTTTGTTTAGACATTGCTTGTTGTCTCAACTAAATTTAGATAAATACTTGTTAATTAACAAAAATTTCAAAATGTGTTGTTAGCAAAATCCATTTATAAAAGATGTAATACGAGATGGCGTTTATTCTAGGGCAAATCACCTAGAAATGTAGTTAACTTGTCACTTTTTCTCATTGTATGTAGCATTCTTTTTTTTTTCTCATTCTGTCAATAAACTTCTTTCGTTAGTCCTTTGTGTGCACCGTTACCCAAAACCCGCATCGTTAGTCCTTTATGCTAACGATCGTTAATAAATAACTTAAAATTTGGTTATCTTACGCTAAACTTGCGTCGTTGGTCCTTTATAGTAACCATCGTTAAAAATAACTTAAAAGTTGGTTTCTTACGTTTCCGTCTGTTTTTTCACGTTTTCGTTCGTTTAACACGCCGTCGTCGTTTTTCACGTTTTATCCGTTTACACGTTTTCATTCGTTTTACGCCGCTCGTTTTTCACGTTTTCATATGTTTTACATGTTCATCCGTTTTACATTTTACCGTTTTGCACATTTCATTCGCTTTTACACGATTCGCCCGTTTTACACGTTTTCCCGTTTTGTTTCACATTTTCATGCGTTTACACGCCATCCGTTTAACATTTCGCCCGTTTATGCACGCCATCCCTTCACACGCCGTCCGTTCTAACACGTTTTCGTCCGTTTTCACGCCATCCGTTTTACATGTCTTCATCCGTTTTACACGCCGTCCGTTGTTTAACGTTTTCGTTTACACGCCATCCCTTGTTTCATGTTTTCGTTCGTGTGTTGCACATTTTGTGTAAAACGGATGAAATCGTGAAAAAATGACAAAACGTAGAGACTCGATGAAAACGTAAAACAGAGGAAAACGAAAACGGGAAAAAAAAAAAACGTGTTAAAACAAAAAATTGTGTAAAGCATACGAAATCATGCAAAAACGGTCAAAACGCAAAACGGATGTAAACGATAAAACGGATGAAATGTGAAAACGGATGTAAACGTAAAACGATGAAAACGTGAAAACTTACGAAAGCGTGTTAAAACGGACCAAAACGTAAAGACGGACGAAAACGTGAAAACGGACGAAAACGTAAAACGGATGAAAACGTGAAAAGGGATAAAACGCAAAACGGATGAAAAAGTGTAAAACGGATGAAAACGTGAAAACCGATGAAAGCGTGTTAAAACGGACCAAAACGTGTAAAGACGGACGAAAACGTGAAAACGGACGAAAACGTGTAAAAACGGATGAAGACATGTAAAAACGGATGAAAACGTGAAAAACGGACGAAAACGTGTTAGAACGGACGAAAACGTGTTAGAACGGACGAAAACGTGTAAGAAGGGATGAAAGCGTGCATAAACTTACGAAAATGTGTTAAAACGGATGAAAACGTGTAAAAACGCATGAAAATGTGAAAAAACGGAAGAAAACGTGTAAAAACGGACGAATACGTGTAAAAGCGAATGAAAGTGTGCAAAAACGGACGAAAATGTGTAAAAACGGATGAAAACGTGTAAAAACATATGAAAACATGAAAAATGACGAAAACGTGTAAAACGAATGAAAACGTGTAAAACGGAGAAAACGTGAAAAACGGACGAAAGCGTGTTAAAACGAACTAAAACGTGAAAAAATGGACTAAACGTAAGAAACCAAATTTTAAGTTATTTTTAACGATTGTTACTATAAAGCGACCAACGACGCAAGTTTAGTAGAAGATAACCAAATTTTAAGTTATTTATTAACTATCGTTAAGATAAAGGACTAACGATGCGGGTTTTTTGGTAACTGCACACACAAAGCGACTAACGATAAGTTTATCGATGAACGAAAAAAAAAGAATGCTACATACAATTTTAAAAAGCTAAAGTTAACTACATTTCTAGGTGATTTGCCCTTTATTCTATAAGACTTTTAGAATGATACTCAAAAGCATTTTTGAAAACATATACTTGAGTTGTGTTAGCTTACCAAGTTGTACATAGATTGTGCATAATAAGAGAGTGACGTTTAGATATATTTTTAAGTCCATGTCCAATAGACAATAGTCAAAAAGCAATCATGATGTTAACTACTAGCTGTAACATAACTATATCAATAACGTTAAAAAAATGGAAATTGTCTTTATAATATGATCTTGACATTTTGACATTTGATATACTTTTAATTCAATCAAAATGTTAGCTGCTAGTTGCCATATAACCAAATTTAAAATGTTAGTGATTTTGTGCACAAATCCTCTTGCACATTAAATTAAAGGGTTCAACTTTTATTTATATATATATATATATATATATATATATATATATATATATATATATATATATATATATATATATATATATATATATATATAATAGTTGTAGATTTATTATTGTTACTTATCATTGACAATTAATAATAGGAAAAATTAAAGTTTGTAAACGAACTAGTAGGTTAAAGATGTTTGTGTTTAAAAAATGAAAGCCCAAAGTGAAGTTAGTTTTGGGTTAGGCTTAAAGAAAAGAAGCCAAAGCCCACGGGAAAGAAATAAATCTGTTTTTTTGTGTGTTAAAAAATTAGGATTCCCCCAATTCTAAATCTAAAAAGAGAAAACCCTAACTAACGGAATGTTTCCGTCATCGTCACCGGCTGAGTGGAATAAGTTATTGGCAAAACAAGTGGAGGCTGCTAGGAAAATCAGCGATGAAGAAGAGGCAGAAGCTGTGTGGAAAGAGATTCTGGCTAGGAAAGGTTTGCCGTTGGACACGCCTTACGAGTACGTAGATACTTGCGATAAGGCCTATGACGAATCCTACTGCGATCGCTTATTCTTAACTATTCGCGAGAAGGAAAAGAATCCAGAAGCAGCTAAATCATGGGGAGACTCGGCTTTTGAATGGCTTCCTGCTCCCGCTTCTCCTCCTAAAGCTACTTCATCAAATCTTTTTCGTTTAACTTTTGATGAAAGGAACCCTCAGAAAAAAAAGAAAAAGAGCATCAATCGTCTTATTTATGAAGACGACGTTTCTGAACAGAAAAGGATAGATTACTTGCTCAAACAGAGACAAGAGAGCATAGAGTGGTTTAAGGAGAGGGAAGCTAAATTCGGCCCTCGTGCTGATAATCTCTTTAGTCATTAACTCCATCATCTTGCGACGCTCGCTTTATTAGTTAATTTATGCTCTTCATGTAACTTATTATGACTCTCTCTTTATTTATGTTGTATGGATTATTATTATTATTAGTTTTTACTAGATTTTCAATGTTTCCGCTTATAAATCCCCCGTTATCCATGTGCGTATCAACATCCCCGCCTTTTAAGATTTTCTTAAATCATCACAAACATGTTTCCAACCTTCAGCATTGGCAGGTTGTCTTTTCTCTTTTAAATTTGATTTTTTTATATCAATTTCCTTCAACGTTTATGTCTTTTAAATTGCTTGTTTGCTGGCTGTAGGCTGGTTCTCATGTTCATTCTGCAGCCTGGCTTTGTGGACGGTTCTGGGTCAGTATTTCGTGCAATTTCCTTTCCTATCAGCTTCGCATCTAATTCATGTTTTGATTTCTGAACTACAGACCACTAATTGCCTCATTTCAACATATGATCATCATTTGTTTTCTTATTGTGTTAACTTACGATTTGAATACTAAATAGTTTATCTTTTGGTTATTTGATATTATAGTTTTTTCTTAAACACCATTTTCATTGTTTTATCAGTTTCTTAAAACACTTGACCAGTTGCTATTTGCTAATATCAGAATGGTCCTTTTGCTTGATCCAGGCTTGTTTGTGTTACCCGACCGCACACACCCAGAGCAGAACAGTTTCTGAGAATTGGCTTTTAAACCGGTCTTTGAGCCCTCAAAGGTAAAAAAAACAGCTACCCCTACTGCATTCTCAAAAGTAAGTTACATATGTGATCCGTGTGGTTTGCTCAAAATTCTGGAAGTGGTCCCTCTTGACTAATTACAGCGAGAAACAATGGTTGCTTTTTGTATTTGTTCCCTCGCTCTCTACAAGGGACCAAAAGCAAAGCTAATTGCATACTCGAGGACAATATGATCCCTAGAAACACCTCTAAATCACAAAGTATGCTGTTTATCTACTCTAATTGACCAACTCAAAATATGAGTTCAATCAAGTAAAAGACACACATAGGCCAGCATGTTGATAGTAAAACAATGGTCATTGCTCATAACACATGCAATAATCCCAAACCTATAGTACTTCATTTACTTGTGCCAAACATACTTGGTCCAGATGATGTCCCTGGTGTACCAGATGAAGAACCAGTGTTGTAATACGACGAGGTTGAGTAATTAGAAGCATATATATGGATTGCAATAATAGCCCGAAGTTGGTGCCCATGGTGGCGGAGATGGATTGGATGAAGCAGTTTTGTCGGTTTCAGACACTACAATTTTTCTCTCCTTTGCAAACTCGTTTAGGTGATGCATTACAATAATAAACTGTATTTTTCTTGGTCTAACGAGGTACTAAAAGATGACTACGTGTCCTATTCGAGTCGGTTTTTTTCTTTTCTTTCTAAATAGTGTTGATAAGAAGTGTTAGAAAATGATCCAGACGGGACGCAAAACAACCTTATAGTGGCTAACTTCTGATTGTTGATAAGAAGTGTTAGAAAATGTTGGTGTATAACTTCCGAGTTCTTAAAACTTAAAATATTTGTTTAAGATGATGAAGATGTAGCTCTTTTGAAGCACTAAACACCAAAATGTCATCAAAGTAAATAACAATAAATTTACCAACAAAAGCTCGAAAAACCTGATTCATCAATCTCATGAAAATGCTCGGGCCGTTCGATAAACCGTAAGGCATCACCATCCATTCATATAGGCCATCACTCATCTCCTGGACAAACTCGAATTTGATGATGGTACCCACACTACGTAAGTGGATCTTTGAAAACACCGCTGCTCCGTGCAATTGATCCATTAAATCATCAAACTGCGGAATTGGAAAACGGTATTTGATTGTTATCTTGTTAACCGCACGTCTATCCACACGCATCTGCCACGACCCGTCTTCTTTGGAACCAATAATACCGGTTCAAGGGCTCATGCTTTTTTTAATCGACCCTTTTTCGAGTAACTCCCGTATTTGCCTTTGCCCCGGGTACAAAAGTCGATGCAGTGTTGGATTTCCCTCATTGGAGGCAGCCTGGTGGTAACTCATCAGGCACCACATCTGCAAAATCCTCAAGTATAGCTTTCACCTCATAGTGAACGTCAAAATTGCATTCATTTGATTCTACTACAACAAAAGCGTACACATTAGTCGTTTCTTGTGCCTCTGCTAGGAATTCTGCTTGAGATAACAACTGGTTCTTTTGACTCCTTTCTTATGTCAGATAGGCCAAGTATAATGGTTTCACCATCCATCTTGAAACTGCAAGTGTTCTTATATCCGTCGTGCTTAGTCTTACAATCGTATTGCCACGGTCTACCAAGCAACATATGACACGCATCCATGGGCACCATATCACACCAAACTTCCTCAGAATACTTTTTCCCTATAGAGAAATTAACTAAACACCTTGTAGAAACCCTTACTTCATTACCCTTTTTGAACCATGACAATTTGTAAGGATGTGGATGTTCTTCGGTCGTCAAGCTCACCTTACTAACCATTGTGGCTAAAATAACATTCTCGCAGCTTCCTTTATCTATGATGATATTACAAACCTTGCCTTTACATGTACACTTTGTATGAAAAATAGAACACAAACATGGCACACTCCAAAGGACCAGTTCACATGAGGCATATCATCTTTCTAAATTGCTTGTGGTTCATAGCTACGTGCACCAGAACCTAACAAAAGAACACCTTCACAAGTAAATAACGCAAATTTAACGCGTACAAAGCACTAGTTATACACATGAAGCTCGTCTATTAATACTTAATATTTCATTTATTCAGTATTCATTCACAAGTACCAAATTGTGCTTCTTCAGTCACAGAATGTGCTGTTATCTGCTCTAACTGACCAGACACAAAATATGAGTTCAATCAAGCAAAAAACACATTTCCTTGTGCCCACAGCAAGCTAGGTTTAGGGTGTTCCACTTTTCCTAAAGTTACCAAGAACATTAAGATTATCAAACAGTGTGTAGGAAGGAACATAGTCACATACAGGTTCAAATCCACAGCAGATAAAGAACCAATGTTGTAATACGACGAGGTTGAGTAGTTAGAAACATATGGATTGCAATGATAGCCTGGAGTTGGTGCCCATGGTGGCGGACATGGGCTCAGGGAGGCAGTTTTGTCGGTTTCAGACACTACAGTTTGTGTCTCCCTTTGCCTGCAAATAGTATCAAAAGGACCGGCAAACTTATTTAGGCGATGCATTACATAATAAACTGTATTTTTCTAGGTCCAATGAGGAACTAATAGATGACTTTGTGTCCCATTGGAGTCAATTTTTTTATCAAAGTATGTGTGATGATAAGTGTAACAAAATGACCCAAACTGGACTTGTTTTTGGTTACTTTGTTATCCAAATGAATCAGTACCTTTGTTTACATGTGTTAGTGCCCTTATGTACCCAAATACACTTTCTGTATTAGTATGTTCCACTTTACGTGTCAAATACACTTTCTGTATTAGTATGTTTCACTTGCTTATTGACTTATGTTTGATCTTATTATGTTGTTGTGAGCCAAATGCTGGAAGTCAACAGGAAAAAGTATTTTGAAAGAATACCATTAGGACGAAGGCTGCTTGTACATCTTATAATAAGGTGTTAAAGGCCGATGCACATGGAACATCCAATATTCGGCGTCATCTACGTAAATGTTTTAATGTTGACCTGTCTAACAAGGAGGATGCCCCGCCGCCGAAACATATTTGTTTAGATCAAGCTAAGTTTAGAGAGAAATTGCAGTTTCTATTATTAAACATAGTTATCCGTTTAGTTATGTTGAGCACGAGGGAACAAGAGACTTGCACAAGTTTTTACACCCGAATGCAAAACCCATATGCAGAAACACAGTAAAGGGGGAAGATTAAAAAGGAGTTAGAGAAATGAAAGGTAGAATTTGTTTCTATTACTAGTGATGGTTACATGACATTGGCTGCCCATTACATTGACGAAAGTTGCGTTTTAAGAAAGAAAGTGTTGAACTTTAGAGTGATGGGTCTGGTTGAAATGGTTATGTTTTAAAAAAGAAAGTGTTGATTTAGTTATGTTACAGCTAGTAGTTAACATCATCATTGACTGCCCATTGCATTGGACTCCAATATGTTTAGCCCATACAAATATCAACGAACCCGGTCATCCTTTGTCGCCATTAAATTGCCAATTAGGGTGTGAAACCATTCGTTTGTTATTTCGGGTATTATTTCTTAGACTCATTACGGTTAATCATATCCATGGATTGATTTGCATTTCTACTAGCTATTATGAGAATTGTTTGCGGGTTTATCAAGAGTCATATTTTTGTTATGAACGCCAACTGTTTGCGACATTTACGGTATCAAACCATTATTAAGCATACATACACTTTAAACAGCAACAACTCTAGCTGGTGTGCAGGGTAAAGTGTTATAGTAAAGGTATAAATTACAGCATTAAAAACTACCGGACCCTAATCAATATTTCTTGTGATACACAGTTACTTTGAAGATCATGTCGTCCATCACATCTATCCATCGATCAAAGACTTAACAGGAAATGTGATAGCCGATATTCTCACAAGGCTTCCTGTTAAGACAATAATCCATTGCAAGTCTGTATGCAAGAAATGGCTTGAATATGTTTCAGAATCTTATTTTGTCAACCTTCACCTCTTGAGGTTACCGGCAGGCGTCATGATTCATTATACATGTCTTAGGTACGCCATTGTGAAAAAACCAGGGGTTTTAAAGTGGTTGGAGATTGAACGCAAAGGTGATGACACACGTGTACACCATGATCATGTCACAAGTGTTGATCTTAACCTTGCACCTACTTTTCAAAATACTAGTCTACTTCAAGTGGGTTCTGTTAACGGGGTAGTCTGTTTGTGGAAATATTATCATGACAATACTTATATATGCAATCATCAGAGAATATATGATCCTTCCTAAGCAAAAATACTATAAAGAAAAATGGGCAACAATCGTTTATGGTTTTGGAGTCGGTTTACTGACAAAGGAATACAAAGTGATACAGATTTTCCAAACCGACATTCAACCATAACTTACCCCAGTTCGGCCTCGTCTATTAGAAGCTGAAATTTACACCCTTGGCACACGCCAATGGAGAAGTCTTGGTCATGTTCCTTACTGGCTTACGCAGATCCATGGACCTTTTCTGAATGGGTGTGTTCATTGGACTATTCGTGATGAATATTCTCCTGAAGGGTTTTATGCTTTTGATTTCGACAATGAGACCTTTCATTTATTCCCATCACTCCCTTATGAAGAAATCCACGGTAATATTCGTTGTCAAAGGTTGGGAGTCTTAAAAGGTTTTTTTATGTCTGTGTGATTCATCCGCTATTGAATTCACGATTTGGGTTATGAAGGAAAATGGGATCAAGAAATCTTGGCATAAAGAGTTGGTGATCAAACACAGTATTATGCCTGATCTAGGTTGGTTGATAAGTGAACATGTGACCGTACTGGAGGGTTTAGAAGATGGGACAATTTTGATGATACTTTGAGAGGACTGTTTGTTGATATATTGTCCTTGCAAAAAAATAATTGAAAAGCGAGAAATGTCTAGAATATATTTCACTGGAATGGCTTATCGTCCTAGCTTGCTCAAACTCCAGACATTCGAATCAGAAAGAGTACACGCCCTCTAAAGGTTAACAAAATTTTCACCCCAAACTTCCATGGTTGTGTTTGTATAAATAAATTTTTACTTAGAATCCAACACGCTGATTACTTCTGCGTTTGAATTCGATAAGTGACTTTCTATTGTTTATCAAAGGTGATTCATATTGTCTTTAACTTTTCTAGTAGATCAAAGTTTTTTATTAGTGAAACATATTGTTGTCAAATTTGTAATAGAAAACTGATTCAAATTGACTTTGGGATGTAAAAGTGTATCTTTCTTGACGCGCAATTGAACAATTACGGCGTTCCAGATCATCAACTACATATGAATGTATATTAGTTGCAAATCCTTTTTCTCCCTGATGTTACTCTGTTACACTTTATCAGGGTTGGAAGATGTGAGGAAAGCACGTTCGACAGACCCCCTTAATTCGTTAAATAATGTCATCGTTGTACTTTATAAACTATTTACGTAAAAAGTGACATCCTTTTAGCTTCTTTTGATGCAAAATATTCAATCACACATTGGTTATTAATTTGATCTAAAAGTATCATTTCAGTTGATATCATTACTAATATTGTTGTATGTGAGTACGGTTTTAGAGCCCTTAGAACTTGGGGACCTTAGGCACTTGTCCACCTCGCCCGCCATCAAAGATGTCACTGAATGGAACACAAAGTACAGTTGGTTTTAAAATTTACAAAGCGGTTACTTATATCAAAAAACGTACTTTTACATTCAGTTCATACTTCATACCATTGATACAATTCATACAATTAGTTTCTAACGTATCTTATCCATGCAGCAATGTAAACTGCACTTAAAATAGTTCATACTCCAAATAAAGATTAAAAGAAAAAGTGTCTTCTGGCATATACTGTTACAGATGGTAAAAATAATTGATTAAAAAGTATATTTGGCATAGTAAAATTTGCGTTTTGGGGTGAAGAATGCATCTCGGTGAAGTCTCACTGAACATGTGAAAATGTTTGAAAAACACATAAATAGAATGTGTTCTGGACATCTGCAAGTGTTTTCTACAGGCCGTAATGTTACAGATAAATGAGTACGCTCTTAAAAAATAGATGTTAAACATATGGATGGAATTTAAGAAGTTAATCTTACATCCTCGCAATAGACTATCTGTTGTCACGACGATTCTTCCTAAATTCCCATGGTTTTTCAGGATTCGCTGAAGCCCACAGGCCGACTCTCTTAGCTCTCGCATCTTTCTCCCACTGTTGTTACAAACAACGCAATCATTTTCAGAAGATTATTTAACAATCATATATGACATAACAGAAAAAGGAGATGTGATATTACTAATTACCTTTTCTAGTTCGGGTCGTTTGTCATAAGCACCATAGTGCCATACCAGTCCTTTCTTCAACATCCGTTCCTGTTTGTTATTCATAAACTCATATGAGTGTACACTTCCCCTTGCAGTAATATTAAATGGGTGGGGCGGGACGGGTATCATATTAAAATGGGTCATTTTAGTAGGAGTGGGTTGGCCCAAAACATGCCCTACCCATTCATTAAAGTCGGTATAATAATAGTTACTGTGTCAAGTATGATTACAAAAATCACATAACTTCAACAACAATCAATTGTTGGGATATACTGTATATAATTTAGGTGGCTTAATGAAGTTAAAATACTCTATGGGCGATGGGCTAGAATTGACACATGCATGCATTAACCTATAAAAATTGCAAAGATTACTATATATGAGATCTACCTGGACAAAGATATTATTGCAGTAAACATCACCAACACACCGGCCATAACGATCTTGATCAAATATCAAGACTCTCAAAGACTTCCCCACAACCATCTTAAGCAGTTCCTCCTTTGCCTCTTTCCCATAAGGCATTGTGCTTTCCGGTGCGTCTATTCCCCTGTCCCATAGTTACAAACACATCATAAGTCATAATTCATAGGTAGAGCCCGTAGTGGGGCTGTGGGGGAATAATACTAGAGCAGGTTGGGTGATCGGATAATGGGTCAAAACTTGTAATTATTAATTGGGTAAGTTTGGTTTAACCTGCAAACCCTCTCTTCTCTTTTCTTGAGTTTGAAATTTACAGATAATCAATGTTCTTTACTTTTTAAAAGCTAGATTGTCACAGTGATGGTTTATAAATTTTTTTAAATCAAACTGATTGAGGAGCTTTTATGTATGCTGATACAGTTTGGCTGACTTTTGGAGTTTTGGTGCATTTGACGTGCTTAGCCTGTTCAACTCGTTTTTTCATTAATACTTCAAATTTACTATGTAGTTTACCTTAGTCTAATTCGATACTTCCGGGCTAGAATTTCCTCATTTTGGATATTTAGCATCCTGCATCATTTGATATTTGTTACTATGCAAGTTAGATATTTTGTTAGTTATGAATTTTAAAAAAGTTTGACCATTAAAATGTATAATACCGATAGCCTGCATCTATAATCTGCTTGTGAAGCGCATCTGCCTTAGTATAGTTCCTCTGAGCACGAGCTTTGGCTCTTTCCACTGCAGCTGCTTGTACGTCTTGTGGAACACATGCTGCCTCCCTAGGAGTTGAGGTACTAACGTAAACCGTAACTGTATCCCCATCTGCTACAGCCTTTTCGTCCACCTTTGTATATTCAAGAAGATTTCAAACCACATTTTAAAAACTAAATTTGCAATAAGAAATTGATGATTCAAATTAGAATTTCTTACAGGAAGTGTGTTTAATTCGTACTTGAGACCAGGAATATGTTGTGTGTGGCCGGTTCCATTTGAGGTCTGAACCGTGGATTGAGTGTGGCCGGTTCCTGTTGAAGTCTCAACCGTGGATTGAGATAGAGGGAGACCATAAAATGATAACAAACCCTTCACAAAGATCACAAAAGTACCCAATTCAGAATCTTAGTTGCATGTTTTCTTTTTCAGTTTTAGTATCCATAGGTGCCAAAAATGGGGATTAAGTAGCGGTTTTAAAACAAGTCAAGTACGGAGTATTAGGATGATTCAAAACAAGTGAAGTTCTATTTGTTTCACGAATTGTTGATGACTTTTTCGTTATGTCTTTTAGAATTAACCCGTTAGCAATAAAACATATCCCAAATCGATCCATTTACACATAAATCGGGCTAAGATTGTGTCCCCTCTTATTTATAGATAGTTATTCACACACACATACAAAGAGTGAGACAGTACCTCGACATCGGCCTTTTTGTGTCTCTTTAGCGTGTTAACAACAAGCGTAGAAACTTCTTCAGGCGATATTGGTTGAGGCTTTGCTTGTGCCCACGCCTCAGAAAGTTTGCTATACCTACAATTTCCTCATTTGCAACAACTATCAAAAACCAACCAAACAACATTGCAAAAGTACTTATATACAAATTTTCTTATAGAAATCTATAAACGAAAGGTGTCAAAAAACTTACCAATTAGACTGAGCATTCTTGGATGAAACCACATGCTTACTCAATCCTTCAGGAACCTACAACAAGATTATGATAATTATATCAAAACTAAGTAAATTTCACACATATATTCAGTGTCGTAGCTCAGCGAACGGAGGCCCAATGCGAAAGCTTATATGATAACTAAATGCGATGATCAGAAAATATTATACCAACTATTGAAACCAAAAACATAGTATTATGATGATCCATCTTAAGTTTTTAGACATAATGACATGTTCACAACACAAAATTGTACAACGTTAACAATTTTTGTTGGAAGAGAATTTTGAGGCCCCAAATATGTAATGGGATATGAATTTTGAGGCCCTTATACTTGAGCAGGGGCGGACCTACATGGATGCTGGGTGTGGCACGGGCCGCGCCCAATTTTGGGTCACGCAGTATAAATTTTTTCAAAATGTGTTGTGTTTAGGTATGTACAACCCTCAACTTTACCTTGGCTAAAAAAATTCTTTATGGTGCGAATATTAGTAATTATGATAGAAAAAAAAGTGTGCAACACCCTCCCGAAAATCTTAGGTCCCTTCTTGGACTTGAGGCCGTGTGTGGTAGCACACCTCGCCCACCCTCGTATACTATATGGGTCAGCTGAATTATGCTAGTTAAAGATGTTTTCAGTAAATATAATAGTACCTGTGATGTCTTTTCAAAGTGAAGGATATCTCGAGCAATAGCCGAAACACCAGCAGACAACGTAGCACCACCTTGATAACCATATGGTTGCTGCTGATTCACCCAAGCACCATCACCACCATTATAACCATGTGATTGCTGCTGATTCACCCAAGCACCATCAGGATAGCCATGAGATTGCTGCTGATTCACCCAAGCACCACCCTGATAACCATATGGTTGCTGCTGATTCACCCAAGCACCACCACCATCATTGGTGTTTGGCTTAGAACAACACTCACTATACAACAACCTCAGTACATTTCCCATGTTTACAAATTTACAAATGTACCCTCCTAGCTAGCTAGATATTTTCTTATAGAATTCTGGTTAGTTGAGATTTTTGCTATATGAAGAAATGAAAGTGACCAAGAAGAAAGGTATAGTATCATATTCATATGGTCCCCAGGTAGTTGTTTGCCACGTGTCGGTTTGTGATTAGTTGAAAATAAGATAGCTTTAAAAGCGGGTAAGTCAAACATTATTTAAAGAGTTAATTGCATTTTTGGTCCTTGTATTATGGTTAAATTTCAGGTTTGGTCCATAAAACTTTGAAAGTGCAATAATAGTGCTCATTTTAAAGTTTGGATTCGATTTTTATTCAGATCGATGTGAAACGACTAATTTACTTGCCTTCCGTGAATAAGACAAACCAGATTTTACCATTTCACTTTATCTAACCAATTAAGTTTAATCCAAACTTTAAAACGAGATTATATCATCAGACTTTTAAAGCTTTTAGTGATCAAACCCGCATTTTACCATATCACATGAAACCAAAAATGCAATTAACTCTTATTTAAATGTTTTATGAGGGGTTAAAGTCAGTTAGAAACAAAATACGGTAACGTGAAAAGGTGGGTTGGAAAATGTTGTGAAGTTGTAAGATACACGGCTTTCCCACACTTTTTTGAGGTGAAAAGACGAAATTGTCCTTGGGCTTGAATCTGAAGCCACATGCAATAGCGACATTTTAGCTAGGATGATGCCATGCTCACATTTAATGTGTCAATCAATTTGTCTTTAATGTTAAATTATTATTAACTCAAGGTACATCTTCATCTTTTAATTTTTTTTTTCTGTGTGTTTTATGGGGTTGTTTATTTGCTTATGGCGTTTTTTACTTCGTAGTAGACTACATGCGGTAGATAATCAGTTCTAAAGGGTTTGAAGATGGAATATCAGATTGTTTTCGAGTAAATATAGCCAACATGTAATGTTGACATTACTTGACTACTTGTTACATTTTTTCAGCAAAAAAAGAACATGGGTCATGGCTTCTTAGTTTCTTGCCTTAAAAAATAACAAATGGTAGTCTAGATGTAACCCAAGAGATGGCTGAAAAAACTAGCCCAAACAGTAGGCCCAATAAGACTAATATGCTAACCGAAAAAATACAATATTTGATCAAACCTCATTTCATCTGTCGAGATTAACGTTTTTGTTTGAGGATGCCACTAGGCTTACCAGCCTTTGACATAAGTTAATCATTATTCATTAACAATAGTGCAGGGACGATAGACCTTACGTGCATTGATGTAAAGTTGTTGTATTTTAACTTCTCTGCACGCCGTTTTCCTTTTCTACTGTGACAATTCCTATATATTGTCACTCGCATTGATTGGTTACACTGATCATGTAAGGAGATGGACACTTTACAAACATTATTGGAGTAACTGATATAGCTAAATTCGAGATAGTATAATGGATCAAATCAGACATTAGAGATCACTGCCGTATATGCCTTCATATGTGGCTTCAATCGTTCCAATAAGAGTTAATCAAACTTGAGCTTCTCCTTGACCACCTATTCGACTTGTTGCATAAGTGGTGAAGTTGACTGTATAATCATGAGAATTGTGATTTTTAGATTAGTTACATGTAAAAATGCAGTCCACGTCCTTTAAGATATTAGACTATTTTAGCTGTTATAAATCTTATTTAGTTTAATTTACGGTTAAGAAAAAATAAAATAAAAATGATGAGAAGAAATTACAACCACACATTTAATATGCACCTATTTCATTTAGTTACGGGATCATAAAACTGTGAAAGTTGTGTTTAATTTTTTTGTAAGCTTTGTTCATTACAAAGTACCAACCATAACAATCGAGTATAAATTATTTTTATGACAAATATGAATGGGACACGTCTGAATCTAACAGCAACTAGATTAAAATACATATGGTTTTGAAAAAGGTGACTTAGACTGGGCTCTGGGCGTAACGGTGAGCACCCATGATCGCGGTCACCACTGTCACATCAGCGTCAAATCAGTTTTTACTCTCTACAAACTTTTTTATGATAAGGCGATCGTGGTCACCACAAAATACATACCCCAATTAAATACAAATACACGCCACAAAAATCATTTACTAAAAACATTCACACACACAAGTTCCTCACACGACTCGGACGATTATACGACCGAGTCCTTGCAAAATACCATGTTGGACGCGTCTCTAAGGGAAAAGTGTAATGGGGGGAACGCGTTCTCTTTGTAGGGTGACCCAAGCCTCACGACCATCCACATAACAATTTCAATGAATGATTTTATCTCTAAATTATGAATAGATTAAATAAGTAAATACACAAGAAAAGTAATGACTAGAAAAATGATTTTGCTATATGATTAGCAAAAATGGAATCGAACCGAGTCAAGTTGATAATGTTAAGCTCGAACCTCGGCTTAAACCCGACAGAGTATTAAATTCCAAGCTTATGCTCGGTTAAATAATTGCCACTTTAGAGCTGGGGGTATTACCATTATAATAACATAATTAGTGTAGGTTAACTTAAATTTTTGTTTGGTTACTTTATTTTATTTACTATGTAATGTTTTTTTATTTTAGGCCAATGCTAATAGAAGGTTGATTACTTGGCTGGTTACCTCTCAATCGAGTACGTAACCCAGTTATGCCCACTAGCTTAACCGAATGCAACCGATCAAACACCTAACTTTTCATATGTTATGGTTGGATACCCAACCGAGTAAATGTGATGATTTTTGAACATTGGTTACCATTGTTGCATTAAGCAAAGGAGTAAGATAGATATGGTCACCACTAGCAAGTTATTGTTGAGTATAGTTTTGAAAAGAGAAAGATGATTTAGCTTATGTAGTTATGTACGATTCTAATATTTCATACGCCATTATCATCGCCTTGGATATTGCTTTCTTTTGAATAAATTTTAAAAAAATATAAAAGTGTAACGCCTAATAGTATCTTATAACTTAAGTGATTAGTGAGGGTATTTTTTAAATGGGTTATATGTTATGAATTATAGAACAAAAACCTGACACGACGACAAAATTTGCTATAATATGAGTTTATGGCTCCCGACTGCACATGATGCTAATAGGATATCCATACCTCCCATAAAGTGATTCCATTATCCCTTAGGAATTTTTTTTTTTAATTATTTTTTTTTTATCATAAAACTACGAAACAAAAAGTACGAAACAAAATCTGATAAACAAAAGTTACGCAACACAGACTAATAAAAAGTGGTATTACTAAAGGGAGTAAAAGATGGGTTGAAGAATATGCGTAACAACACCCGAATTCCAAAAGTCGTTTTCCACACATTTTTGGTAGTTATTTAAAAAGAATACAATACTAAGAACATGAGAAGGTAATATGATATTTTAATACTTGGTTGATGCTTACGAAATATGTAAACTTGGAGGTAGAAATTAAGTTGTCTCCCGTTAAAACCAACAAAAGAAGTTTATTACGTATTACAAAAAGTTGTCTCCCGCTAAAAGGGCATTTATCAATAATTTTTGTACTTTAGTTTTATAATATATTTATGTATAAGATTACTCACTTTGTACTTTAGTTTTATAATATATTTATGTATAAGATTACTCACTTCATGTCAAAAACATGTATATGAGGGCATGCAAAGTATGTCACCGCACATGGCTCTGAGTTTTTAAAGACTTCAAAATGTACATCTCGTTATATATTTGAGAGCTCAAATTCATTTTCAACAAATAAACTTTATATAACTTTATGTTGTACATATTTGTTAAAATTGAAGCTTATTTATTGAAGTACCGTGTATTTATTTTAATACTCTTCCGCCTAAAAAAAATGTTCATCTTATTATTTATGTCATCTCAAACTAAACGCCCGCTTTTATATATGAACAAGAATGATTATTAGGGTCCGTTTGGTTTGTAGATGGGTTTAGAATCTGAATTGGATTTAGATAGGAATGAAAGATAATGGTGTAAGAAAAATAATTATATTTAATTAAATAATATATTTTAATAATTGATTAATAAAATATTGAAAAGAAAGTACCGCTTATATATATTTTAATTGAATGGATTGTGAGAGCATTGAATGAGATGAGACTCATGGTGAGATTAGATTTGTGAAACCAAAGAAATGTATCCTAATCAATTTTTTCAAAGATTACCACATCCATCAGATTCTAACAGACTAAACAATCAATTAAAGGAGTGAAACCATTCCACTAATTCAAAAGGCACAAAACAAATGACTCCTTAGTTTTTCTACAATACCCTTTTAATCAAAATTTGCATTAACTTATTTCTAACTTCTATATTAACCATAAAGGTAAAGATAAACTTTTATTAATTAAAACATCATTAGTTACACATATTATATGAAATATCAAAGCCACTTTATGTAGATATGCACTTATTATATTTACTTTGATGAGAAAAAGTAATTGAGATGATTATCTTTAATCATCATATTTACTTAACATATAAGCTTTTGCAAGATTTTTCGTCAAATACAGTTATTGTTTTAGATATTTGATACTCGTAAATATAATGATGACATAGCTTACACGCCTCGACAATGCATAGCTAAGTTTGCAACATTATCCAATAATTGGGCCCCGTTACAACTCCCCTTCGCACCTTCCAATAATTCATTCTCATCCTTAAAACAACTAGGGGTGCATTATCGAGCACCGTGCCTTAAAAAACAGTTTTTGGTTGGGTTCTTTTTTGGCCTCACTTCTGGACCTTCACTTACCATATGTGTCTACATATTTTTTTAACGTTACCCTCTGTCACCTCACCGCCCTAAATTTGACCGGCATATCACCATCAGGTCTTCTTTTTGGTATTCTCAAGTTGCAAATGTCCATTGGATTGCCTGATTTTTCTTTTCTTTTTTGGTTCTTGCAAACTCAAAACAATACTTTGATTAGAACTAATCGGACACCCAGACAATGGCATAATAAAAGATAGTTATATGTGTTTACTACCGCTTAGTGAATTCGTTTCACAACACTTCGAACGATATGTGTTAATTGTAAGTGTTTGTTTGGGTTATCTGTAACTTTCCCGTAGCCTTTCCGCGACATCATTATTCCCGATATAAATACCCGAATCTCTTACACAAACACTACCCCAAAAGATACGATTTTGATTTAATCAAGATTATATTAATTGAAATAAATGAAATAAAGGTTAAACAGTAAAATTTTGAAT
Organism: Chrysanthemum lavandulifolium; assembly: GCA_022545495.1. Lineage (NCBI taxonomy): Eukaryota > Viridiplantae > Streptophyta > Magnoliopsida > Asterales > Asteraceae > Chrysanthemum > Chrysanthemum lavandulifolium. The sequence goes on from CM040245.1 coordinate 19,662,351, forward strand.
TAAAATAAAATAAACCCATTAAAAATATAAAACTAAAACTCATAAAAATATATCAAAATGGATGTTGAATTAAAGAAAGATAAAATTTTAAAATATGGTGAAATTATATTATAAAAAATAAGTAGATAAAAGATATTTTAATTTAAAAATAAAGATGAATTTTAATGAGAAACGACATACGCTATTTTATAATCAAGTTTTATCTTAATTTTAGTGGTTAGGAGTTAGGTTGGAGTTTGTTAGAAGTTAGGCCGGAGTTTGTTAAAAGCCGACACACGTCATCTCACGACGAGCTCCTTATCTTAATTTTTGTTAAAACTCTTTCCATAATAAGCAGTAAAAAGTCTGATTTTAAGCCTTCTAATTTTGTAGGCCTAAACGATTATAAAGTAGTATAGATATGTATGTTCCATGTGTATATGTAACCTGTTGTGTCATTTGATTCGTGTGTTATGTTATCAACCTTTATTCTATGAAAACCAAGTCTAAAGGTGGCGACGTTGCTGTGTCATATAAATCAAACGAGCCCTGTCAGCCTACTCATATACTACTGCCGGGGACCGCGTATTTGAGTCCACTGTTACGTCATCTGTTAACCATGGGCTGGACACTCATGACACTTCCACCGTCGTGCGCTCTCATAAAAGGGATAGTTATTCGAGAACCTGCATCGTCACAACATAGTGGTTGTCCTGTTTATTTGCGGGGTCACTCATTGTTCATGAACGACAAGGGGAAAGGAAAATTAGATCAGGTTGATAGTTTACCCGTTGTTGACAGACAAAAGGCGATATGGATGTTGCCTGTGGTTCACAGTTTGGTTTTCAGTCTTCTGAAGCGGTTCAGAGTGTTACCAGCTTCGTAAACCTAGGCGACAACAGTTACGGCGGGCAAAATATGCAACATGGTTTTGTTGCTTTATCCAACTGTCAACCTTCTAGCCCCGTGAGCGAAATTTGCCGAGGTCATATTATTTTTGGTTAGGTTATGTATACACATTTTCTTATATATTTTGGTTGCTCATATGCTACTTTCTTTATGTTTTGCAGTGTCCACACCAGGCCCCAAAATATTAGACTTCAGTACAGGTGTTGTCCGTGCCATTGGTTTTCCTCATCCTACCATGCACCCTCACCAGCGCGGTACTGTTCACATGCCCACAACCTCGCCTAATGCCTCCAGGGTCTCGCCTTTAATTTCATCTCCACAAGTGCTTGGTACGACGTCAACAATTTTACTCCATATTGTATGCTAGAAGTTAAATGTCAGTACATTTACTTGCAACCTAACTTTATCTTCCCTTGGTTCAGCATTACAGACCTTGACATCTGCTTCCCTTTTTTCCAACCATCGCAATCATTCGAGATTTCGTGACACACCTACTAGTACACCCCATTCACGCTCTTCACGTGTGCCACGTTCAGCGCGCTCAAATTCGTGTAAGCGCTTATGTTTTGATGATTGGCAACCAGCACTTTATTGTGTATACCGTAAAATTGTTATTCAGTTATGGATTACCATGGTTTTTTTTCAGCACCGAAAACTTCGGTTCCCAGTAATATCCCTTCTCCAAACCCTGCTTACACCCCAGTACCTACTACAGGTGAGTTGTATGAAAACCCGTTCAGTAACCTCTTTACCATTCTTGGCGGCTGCCTATTTGTTCATATCTCTTGCAACTTATATGTTGTTATATTTTTTTCAAGGCCCTCCAACACATTATAGGCGTTTTGGTCATTGTGATCGCCTTTGTCCTCACTGTCACGCTCTATTCTGGGTTGAAGAAAGGCTTGCTTGCGGTGGTTCCACTAATTCTAGGCCTCAATATCATCGGTGTTGTCTTGCTGGTCAAGTGGTTATACGGGCACACCAACAATATCCGGCATATATTCGGCAACTGTTTTCTACCAGACATTTCATGGAAAATATCAGGGCGTATAACCAGATGTTTGCTATGACATCATTGGGGGCAAAGGTTGATGAGTCGGTCAACAATGGCCGCGACCCATACGTGTTCAAAGTTTCGGGCCAAATATACCATTGGATTCGAGGTTTATGCCCACCTCCCGGGAAAGAGCCACGTTTCTTGCAGCTATATATTTATGACACACAACATGAGGCAGAGAACCGTTTAGGTCATTTTCCTATAGAACACCGCAGACAACTTGATATACAGATTGTTCAAGGGCTCATACAATTCCTGGACGCCAACAATGCTTTAGTGCAGTTATTCAGAACAGCAAGGGACAAACTGGAAGCAGGGGAAGTCCCTGAATTTAAAGTTCGCGTTTTTGGTGTTGTTGGTCAAAGGCAGTATGAGCTGCCGACTTCTGATTCCATTGGAGCTATTGTTTATGACACGGGCCCAGAGACAGAGACGGATTTTGATGTTGTCGTCGAGAGGCGTTCAGGTGATCCTCAACGAGTTAATAAATTACATCCATGTTACATGGCGTTTCAGTTTCCTTTATTATTTATTCATGGGGAAGAAGGATATCATCTTGGACTGAAACTCACGGATGTTGTACCTACTGATTCACGCCCTCACAAGCAGATGTCAATGAACGTGTATTATGCATACCAACTGCATGATCATTTTAACCATTATAACTTACTGACCCGGGGTGGTCGTTTATTTCAGCAATACGTCATTACTGCTTATTGTAGTATCGAACAGAGTCGGACTGATTTCATAAGGAACAAACAAGATGACATAAGGGGTGAATATTTATCGGGTCTGTATGATGCTATAGTAAGGGGTGACCGGGATGGGTCAGACGTCGGTTCCAGAATAATATTACCAGCTTCATTCACTGGGGCCTATATGTATAGCCACTATCTAGATGCATTAGCCATTTGTCGCGTCCATGGAAACCCCTCTTTCTTTGTTACATTTACATGTAATGTGAAGTGGCCTGAAATAGACGAGTACATGAAGGACTTTCCACACCTTACTGTCGGTGATCGGCCAGATATTGTTGACCGTATCTTTGAGCGTAAAATCCACTGCCTCATAAGCTATGTTCGAGACGAAGAACCATTCGGGCACGTGTCTGCAGGTACTTTCAAATGTTCTTGCATACAATTATAGTGTTCCTTTTATTTCGATTATATTTGTATATTCGGTTTGTTTTTATTTTTTTTGGCCACAATATTTTCATAATACATCTTTACAACGGTATTTGCAGTTTTATATACGGTGGAATTCCAAAAAAGAGGTTTACCGCATTGCCATATTTTGTTGTGGATTGACGAACGCTCAAGGGTTTCTAGAGACTCTGATGTTGACAACTACATATCCGCAGAATTGCCGGATGAGACTGAAGATCCATAAGGGTATAGAGTTGTGTCTGAATTGATGATGCATGGCCCATGTGGAACAACATTTAAAAATTCCCCATGTACTCGCCCAAACGGCACCTGCAAAAAGTTTTTTCCAAAGGAATATTGCTCCCGGACATTCGTTGACAAAAAAGGGTATGTACTATAAACGGCGTGAAACTTCTGCTGCTACCACTCGCCAAGGTGTTAGGCTAGATAACGCGTATGTTGTTCCTTATAATCGTCTGCTATGCCTCATTTTTTACGCTCATATCAATGTTGAATATTGCGGATGGACTATGCTCATCAAGTATTTATTCAAATACATCTCGAAGGGTACTGATAGAATTGTTGCTCGAGTTGTTAGGCCCATCGGGGAAGCAGTTGCATCTACCAGTTTCAGCACCTCGACAACAGCCGCCCACTAATCAGTCAACCGTGTGTGTTGACAAAATTAAAAATTTTATTGACGCACGGTTTATTGGCCCCCATGAGGCATGCTGGCGTATCTTTAGTTTTGATATCCACAGCCGACAACCTGCAGTACAAATCCTGGCAGTCCACTTAGAGAACACGCAAAGGATAACTTTTAAAGCTGTTCATCGCTTACAGTCTATCGTCAATAACCCTCACTGTAAAAAGACAACTTTGACAGAATGGTTAAAGTTCAACGAGCGATGCAGTATTGGAAGGCATTTAACGTATCTGAACTTCCCATCCGAATTCGTATGGAATACAAAGGATAGAGGTTGGACCCCTAGAGTCAACAAACGGCGACCTTCAATTGGAAGGCTGACATATATCCATCCCGGTTTAGGTGATCTATTTTACCAGAGAATGCTCCTGTGTCATCAAAAAGGTTGTACGTCTTTTCCAGGTATACGAACAGTCAATGGGCAGCTGTATCCAACTAATAGGGCCGCCTGTGAGGCTTTAGGTTTGCTTGGAGATGATCGTGAATGGTTGACGGCCTTAGATGAGGTTGCCATATCTGCTACTTCGTCAGAATTACGGTCTTTGTTTGTGCAGATCCTGATATTCTGTGATGTTACAGATCCACACCTGCTATGGGATTCGCATTGGGATAACATGTCTCACGACATTCCTATGAGATTTTCGGAGTTATTAGGCATTCACTTAACTCACATGAGCGAACCAGATTTACGAGGTGGCGTTCTTTATGAAATTGAAGCTGCTTTGAGCTTCTATGGGAAAACGCTCACAGATTTTGATCTCCCAACCCCACCAGATGGACTGCTAAAGATTTTGCAAAATAGATTGATAATGGAAGAAAAGTGTTACGATTGCAGGGTTCTAGCACAAGAAAGGGATTTAATGGTCCCACAGCTTAATCTAGAACAGAAAAGGGTATTTGATATAATTGTGAATGCTACTAGAAACAAAACTCAAGAACTGATTTTCGTATATGGCCATGGTGGAACTGGAAAAACGTTTCTGTGGAAGACGATAATATGCACGCTCCGTTCTGAAGGTAAAATCGTTTTGGCTGTCGCTTCTTCTGGCATTGCTTCATTGTTGCTGCCATCAGGCCGCACGGCACACTCAAGGTTCAAATTACCGCTTAACTTGACAGACGAGTCAATGTGCAACGTTAAAAAGAAGACACAAATTGCGGAACTGTTAAAGCGAACAGAACTGATTATATAGGATGAGGCTCCGATGAATGATCGGCGTTGTTTTGAAGCTTTGGACCGCACTCTCCGGGACATATTTGATGCTCTAGGATCTTTATTTGGTGGTAAGCCAATGATACTAGGAGGTGATTTTAGACAAACACTACCCGTAAAAAAGAAAGCCTCAAAAGTTGAAATCGTTGCTTCCTCAATTTCTGAGTCGTACATGTGGCCATATTTTAAGGTACATTTTCTTCATCATAACATGCGCCTGCAGCGCTCCTCTATGACCACAGAAGAGGTTGCAGAGGTCCGCTCTTTTTCCTATTGGTGATGGCCAAATTGGAATACTTGATGATGAAGACCCTGAAAACGGTTCATGGGTTCACATTCCGGAGAACCACTGCATTGCTGATGGTGATGAGGCGCGGTAACAACTTATCAACTTTATATATGACGATGACACGTTACAAGAACCAACAACTAAAAAATTACAAGAGAAAGCTATCGTCTGTCCAAAAAATGAGACTGCTGACATCATAAATGCTAGAGTATTAGCGATGCTGCGTGGCAGAGGTACAACGTATACAAGTTCAGACGAAGCCGTGCCTCATGGAAACGACGGTGGTGCTACAGAGTTGCTGTACTCCGCAGAATACCTAAACACGCTTACTTTTCCGGGTCTTCCTCCTCATGATCTGCATTTAAAAGTTGGGTCACCAGTTATGTTACTACGCAATCTAAATTCGGCAGGGGGTCTTTGCAATGGCACGAGAATGATTATCACGCAACTTTTGACAAAAGTTATTTAAGCGAAAATCATAACCGGAACCAAAACAGGTCAAAAAAATTTCCTTCCACGGATCATCCTCACAAGTAAAGATGAGAAGATGCCATTTGTTTTTAAAAGAAGACAATTCCCTATCAAACTATGTTACGCTATGACAATAAATAAAAGCCAAGGTCAGTCTCTCAAAAAAATCGGAGTGTATCTCCCAGATCCCATATTTGGTCATGGACAGTTATATGTGGCCCTTTCAAGTGCAACATCTCCACAAGGGTTGAAGATAGTCATTAAACAACACGACAGCCAGCCTCCTAACACTACTAAAAATATAGTGTATAAAGATTTTTTGTCCAAAATCAAACATGCCCAGGTTCTTTTCCTATGTAACAGTTTCTACACTACTATACATTGCTTCTCTGCCAAACATTTGTTTTTAATTGCCTATGCATCTACACCCTTTTTGTGTATATCTGTTACACTAACTGTCATAACATCACTATATGTCGCTTACTTATCCGCGGAACTCTTTTGTAATACTATTCACCATCATAGCTGCACTTACATTTATAATTGCCACAATTCCACTGTTGCTTGTCCATATATAAGATGCGCACGCAATTGCTAATTGCATATGTGTTATGTTAATTAGCTTCTTATTTTCACCTCCCTGTTCCCTCTAGGTTGTGGAATATAGATAATAGCCTAATAAAAGCGGATATATATCAGCAAAATATTTATTATGCTGCCAATTTGAAACGAAAATAAAATTGTTATCATAAGCAAGTACGACCAGTATGGCCTAGTTGTCACCTTTATGTTACGTATTTATTGCAAAATGTTTCATGAATGACTTATAAGCTATCTTAGTTGGGTTATATTCCTATGTAATACACACTCCTTTATTGCCTTACAGTGCTTATTAGCTGTTATCAATATAAAATTTAGCCGCAAACATTATTGGTACAAAAAATATACATCATATACATTGCCTTATTTATGGCAACGTATTCTCTTAAAACAACTTTTAAAAATATAGCGGCCACTTGCCCCTGCACCCGCACTACAAAGGAATATCAGGTTATAACCATTACAACTCTTTAAGAAAGACACGACACTATATTATTTTTATTACAACCGTGTTTGCTTTGCAGTTTAATGGTGACCATTAACAACGTTCAACAAGATTCTGCCGACAAAGGAAAAGCTATTCTCACAGGACCCGATATTGTATACCTTGCAGACATAAAACCAACGACTGTCAAGAAAGTTATTGAAGTTAAGGTTTATCAGAAATGGATAGCCAAATCAATTCCAGACCTAACACCCACCGGATACTGTTGTATGTTATTGGACAAACATGTATGACTCGAATTTCCAAAACTATGCAACATCATAATATTTACACAATTAACCGTTCTGTTTTCCCATAACCCTGAATTATGACTTCTTAATCCCAAGGTAGTGCAATTCAAGCAAATATTGAACTCAAAGATGTGCACAAATACGACGAGATGCAGTTAAACATAGCGTATCGAATAACTGGCTTCGGGTGCCAAAACGCAGAGAAGTGGCAACAAACACTCGATAACAAATATACGCTACTCTTTGGCAAATTTACTAACCTAACTGTTATATCCGATGACGATTTCCCAGAACACTATTTCAAATTTACTGCATACAATGACGTATGCCGCAGGGTGAATCAGTCCTCACACGTATTTAATATTTGGTGTTGATACATTAGACTTCCGTTGCCATGTCAAACTATTTACTATATTTCGCAGATTACGTTGGTTATATTCGCAAAATCGACAAACAAAGGTCAAGTGGAGATACAACCACCAACAGGACCATAAGAAAAAATATTGAGATCCAAAACCTCAAGTAACTTTACATTTATCTTGGCTACATATTTAGTTAAGATACCGATGATGTAAACCTGAACTTTGAATGTGCAGTGGTAACAGTGTGACACTCACATTGTGGAATGAGTTGGCAACAGGTTTCGCACTCGATGCACACACAGCACAGCAGGACACAGTCGTTATTGCCGTTAGCTCTTGCTATGTTAAAAGATATCAAGGTACATATAAATATTAACAAATATTGCAGCTATATGACTATTTTGTTTAATAACTTCCAGATAATTTTAAATTACAGGTGGGATACAACTTTCTTCAACTCCAGCTACATATTACTATCTAAACCCAAACATCCCAGAAACACATCAGATACAACACGTGTAAGTATTAACCATATTTGTGAAATCTAAAATAGTTAATTAAATGATACTTATAGTAATACCAGCCCCGTTTATGCAGGTACAATACAATGTTAGGACCTATGCCACCTCTAGAAATAGTACCACAAGAACAACCAAACATAGACGAAGGAAATTCGAGAAACATGGTCCCCATAAGAACGTTATTGGAAGTAGACCCGGACACACATAAGGTAACACCAACCTTCCAACAGCCACTAACTTGCATCTACATCAAAAAGATGACATTACACATTTCTCACAGGGTGCAAGATTTGACGTGGAAGTTGTTCTGGAAAGGATAGACCACACAAGCACATGGTACTACAACAAATGCGACACCTGTGGAAAGCATATGGACGAGGAAAGTCCACACTAGCACTGCCATGAAGACGGCAAACAGCCCCAGCCAAATTACAAGTATCTAAAACCATATTGTGGAAAACTAGAAGGGGGGGTTGAATAGTTTTACCAATTTAAAACTTCCTTTTAAATATTTAGATCGACTTATGTCAATCTATTTGGTTGTTTATGTTGGACGTTGATAGATAGATATATAAACGTGTAATGAAAGATAAGGAGTAAGAAGCACATCACCACGACACAAGTATTTATAGTGGTTCGGCCACAAGGACACCTTCCTTGCCCTACTCCACCCCCGAGTCACCTACTCGAGAGTTCAGAACACTACACCAACTCCTTATGGCGGAGAAGCCTTCACAACGCCGCTTAACCTTTTTCCGTACAAAGCTAAATACCGAGTTCTTTCACACCAAGGCGAACCACACCTAACACAACGTCGCCTACCATTTATACTTGCTAGGCTAACCACCGAGTTCTTTCACACCTTAGGAGAACTAATCCTTCACAACGTCGCTTACCCTTTATTAGGTACTAGGCTAAGTACCTAGTTCTTTCACACCTTAGGTGAACTACACCTTCACGACACAACACCTAATCTCAAGGAGATCTACTCCTTGTTACAACACCATCAAGGATATCACCATCCTTGTATATAAACAAATACATATATGTATAACGATGCACCTCATCGATTATACGACTTAGGCATTCTTCCCAAATGCTACTTGATTTGATTCTTTGGCATCCTTCACTAATGTCTTTGACACAACGCTTGGCACCCTTCACTAATGCCTTCGCCTCGACACCTTTAGCATCCTTCACTAATGCTTTGACACGGATGATGAGCACCTTTCACTAATGCTTTATCTTGACACTTTCGGCATTCTTCACTAATGCCTTCAACCCAACATCTATGGAGAAAGGAAGAACTATCAACAAGAGAACCTTAGTAGTCTTGATGATGACGAAGCATGTCAACTCATGGACTTTGAGCTTGCACGCCTTCAAGAGGTGATGATTTTTCCTTTAAGAGGAACCTAGTAGATCACACAAAACAAAAGACAAAACTACATAGATCACTTGGATCTAAGGTTTGAGGTTAGAATACTTTGGGAAGTATGTGTGTAAAAGTGCACATGAGAGGAAGAAATGGCTCTCTATTTATAGAGGAAATTCTTCTGCTTTCCTCGATCCCACGGATCCCTACCATAAGGGATCCGCTAGCACAAAGCTAGGGATTGTGGTCCGCCTCTTCGCCCATGGGTATTTTTGGTTATGGGTCATGGGTCATGGGTTATGGGTTGATCCATGGTTTTTTTCTAAATACAATGTATCTTAAGGATACAATGAACTTGGTTAAGTGGTATATATAAAACCATGGGTTATGGGTCAAAACCATTTGCTAATATTTACCCATTTAGTATATACTTGTATTTACCCAATTTAGCATACACTTAGTTTTTACCCATTTTAGTATACTTAGTTTAAGTATATGTTTAACCCAATATGTAAACACTAGTTGTTGTACATATGTATCTAAATCATAAAATCACTTATACTTGTTTTAGTGTTTTATGTGAAAGCGTAAGTGTGTTAGAAAACTATTAACTCAAACTATTTATGTACTCTATTTGTTTCGTTAAAATGATTTTATATTTGTTATCGACAAAACATTAGAAGATCGTAAAATATAAATAAACGTTTTCACGGCTTATTTGTATTAACACATATATTAGCTATAAGAGTTGAACAACTAATGATCTATAGAATAGGTTTTTACAAGATTAACCAAATATGTACTGTATTCTATTTGCAGTTACTGTTTTAAAGTATTCCTCACAGACGCTACTGGCACCATTAAAGCCTCCTGTTTTAGTCCTGACACCGATAGATGGGCAAGAAATTGTGCAGAAGTCCTGGGTGAAGCACCAACAAAAAACCGCTATACCATACCTCCTGGACTAAGAGCGTTAGAGAACACAACTCGAATTTTCCAAATCCACTTGGCTTCAGGAAGCAAAAATTACAACAAAAAATTTGTGGTTGATGCTGCAACAAACTTGCAACCTTTGTTACTAGAGGCACCTCCCAGAAATACGGAAGATGCGGGTTCTTCATCTGGTGCAACCGAAGCTGCAACAGAAACGCAAACTTCAGAATTGGTACCAGATTTCTCAACACCACCACCGAAGACCCAACAATCATTTACAGAGATCGAGGGCGAAACTTTAAACATACCCAGCACAATGAAGAGAGAACTATTTGGCGCTACTACAAAAGAAATACCAACTCCTGACAGCAAGAAACAAAAGACGGAGTAACAGGCGCAAAGAAATGCCAGCGCAGAGCTATGTTGTTATACTCAAGCTCCGCCTATAATATATGTAACATAATGTATAGTATGTTCGTAGGAAGCTCCGCCTATGATATATGTAACATAATGTATAGTATGTTCGTAGGATAGTGGTATCGATATACCAATATGTTGACTGCTACACATATTGGTATACACCATGTAATATAATGTCCGGTTAGAAGTGTGAGACAACCAGTATGCCACTATGTACAGTTTTGAAACCCGTTATAATACAACTTTTTACTTTTTTGTAATCATAAGAACCTGATATCAATATTTAGTACTTGCACACTGCTGAAAAATAAGACCACAACATAAAATTTACACAGATTCAACATAAACCAAAATAACATTACTATGTGCAAGCACTTCATAACTAAACGTGGTCCATATACACTTACAAACCATAACCATGGCATTCATTGCACAAACCAAAAGCAGACTACCCTACAAAAATTAAACCTAACCTGCACATTTGGATGCTACTACAAAAAAAGGGACAACACCGATAAGGTTTTAAAGGTACCATTTTGAGGGTCGTTAAGTCCTTATTTGATCACTTTTGTATCCGTTATTGCTTAATATCGCCTTTTCACTTTTTAGGTCTCGTGAAGGCAAAATGCCGGAATGACACTTATTTGGACAAAGGCGCGAATATATGAAGAAAATGGCCAAAGTCGAATCGAGACACTCACATACCGAATGTGAAGGCGACGGCGTCAGAGCTATTTGCGACGCCGCCGGAGAATTGTTGTGACGGGTCGAACTCAAAACTCGTGTTTTCAGAGACGGCGCCTAGTGTGAAAGAGTAGGTCGTCGCTACTCGACGGCCTAGATGCGATCCGCACGACGCCGAAGTCAAGAGACGCGCCACGGACATAAGGTGACGCCGCAAGGTTAACGTGGCCAAGACGAAACCCTAATGAGGCGGCGACACGACGGCGTCACTAAACATAAGGTGACGCCGTCGCAATTGTAATCTTATATATAGAATCCGAATTTTTCGCCTTTTATGTGGAGAGTCTTTGAGTAAAACCTAAAACCGAACCTAAGGTGTCTTGTACAAGATTTTAGGGTTTTAACCCTATCTTACACCAAGATAAGTCTTTGCTTCATTAATTCAATTATGTCTTTGATTATTTGTGTGTATGCTTGCATGTTCTCCATGTCCCGCTAATTTATTTGTGTGTTTGCTTAGAAGTATGAAACTTAATTATTAAATATTGATTGGTTGTTTCTTATCTTAGTTGATTAATGATCTAGTAATGCGATAGGACATTCGTTGTGTACTTAATGCTTGATTCATCTTTGTGAACCCTAGAGTATGATTACCGAGTGATTGTAGTCTAAACCATCCAAGAGCTCCTTAGAGTAGAGTCTATAATCTCTAAGTGGATTTGTAGACAAGACCCTTTGGTAAGTTCAAAGAGTTGGGAGAAACGACACCCTACAACTTTAGAAACACAACGCAACTAGGAATAAGACGTGACACTCAACCATCAATAGAGATAATTAAGGAGTAATACAAACTAAGTAAACACATCTTTAAACTATCATACGAGCACACATTAATTAGACATAGACTCCCACAACCTTAGTTTAGATAATTAGATAATAGTAGAGTAATCGGAGAAATACCAACCCCCAAATCCAATACCCGAGATTCAGACCTTTCCATTTTCATAAAATATAAAAGATAAAAATAATCTTCCTCAACCTTAACCTTAGCGTAGTAACTCCCTACTAGCATTCCTATTCCCCAGAGAACGATATCAATACCCGTGGCTTACCCTAATTACTACACTACAACGATTAGGTTCACCGCTTAGGGTGTTATAAAACTTGCTCAAGAAAAGGAAGTTCCTTTGACCCCAACGACGCTGCAGAAGCGTTATCAAGTTTTTGCGCCACGCCGGGAATAGAATAGCTAGTTAGTAGTCCACCTCGCTTAGGTTTCTTTGCTTGATTCCTATCAAGTAAACTTTTTCTCATTTTTAGATTTCTTAGTCTATCCCCTTCTTCGTAACCTTTGTTAGTAATTCCATCACTTTTCATCATGGAAGGTGATAATCAACAACCACATCCCCATACAAACCCCTTAAGCAACTTAGAACCCGCAGCTCCACCAAAACTCTTCTTGAACCATTTGCGTAACCCGAAAGAGAGCTCAATAAGCTTAAAAAGCTCTCCATGATTCGAACTTCATGGCACT
>CM040245.1:19675383-19726065 GCA_022545495.1 Chrysanthemum lavandulifolium
AGTACAACATACTTTAAGAAACTTGGTAACTAAGCTCGATGCCAATTGTGGAAAACTAGAAGGGGTTGAATAGTTTTACCAATTTAAAACTTCCTTTTAAATATTTAGATCGACTTATGTCAATCGATTTGATTGTTTATGTTGGGCGTTGATAGATGGATATATAAACGTGAAATGAAATATAAAGAGTAAGAAGCACATCACCACAACACAAGTTATTTATAGTGGTTCGGCTACAAGGACACCTTCCTTGCCTACTCCACTCCCGAGTCACCTACTCGAGAGTTCGTAAGCACTACACCAACTCCTTGTGGCGGAGAAGCCTTCACAACGTCGCTTAACCTTTTTCCGGTACAAAGCTAAATACCGAGTTCTTTCACACCAAGGCGAACCACACCTAACACAACGTCGCCTACCCTTTATACGGTGCTAGGCTAACCACCGAGTTCTTTCACACCTTAGGAGAACTAATCCTATCACAACGTCGTCTACCCTTTATTAGGTACTAGGCTAAGCACCTTATTTCTTTCACACCTTAGGTGAACTACACCTTCACGACACAACACCTAATCTCAAGGAGATCTACTCCTTGTTACAACACCATCAAGGATATCACCATCCTTGTATATAAACAAATACATATATGTATAACGATGCACCTCATCGATTATACGACCTAAGCATTCTTCCCAAATGCTACTTGATTTGATTCTTTGGCATCCTTCACTAATGCCTTTGACAAACGCTTGGCACCCTTCACTAATGCCTTCGTCTTGACACCTTTAGTATCTTTCACTAATGCTTTGACACGGATGATGAGCACCTTTCACTAATGCTTTCATCTTAACACTTTCGGCATTCTTCACTAATGCTTTGACACGGACGATGAGCATCTTTCACTAATGCTTCCATCTTGACACTTTCGGCATTCTTCACTAATGCCTTCTACCCAACATCTATGGAGAAAGGAAGAACTATCAACAAGAGAACCTTAGTAGTCTTGATGATGACGAAGCATGGCAACTCATGGACTTTGAGATTGCACGTCTTCAAGAGGTGGTGATCTCTCCTTTAAGAGGAACCTAGTAGATCACACAAAAACAAAGACAAACTACATAGATCACTTAGATCCGAGGTTAGAGGTTAGAATACTTTGGGAAGTATGTGTGTAAAAGCACACCTAGAGAGGAAGAAATGGCTCTCTATTTATAGAGGAAATTCTCTTGCTTTCCGGGATCCCACGGATCCTCACCACAAGGATCCGGCTAGCACAACGCTAGGGATCCGTGGTCCGCTCCTCTTTGCCCATGGGTATTTTTGGTTATGGGTCATGGGTTATGGGTTGATCCATGGTTTTCTTTCTAGATACAATGAACTTGGTTAAGTGGTATATATAAAACCATGGGTTATGGGTCAAAACCATTTGCAAGTATTTACCCATTTAGTATATACTTGTATTTACCCATTTTAGCATACACTTAGTTTTACCCATTTTAGTATACTTAGTTTAAGTGTATGTTTAACCCAATATGTAAACACTAGTTGTTGTACATATGTATCTAAATCATAAAATCACTTATACTTGTTTTAGTGTTTTATGTGACAACTTAGTGTGTTAGAAAACTATTAACTCAAACTATTTACGTACTCTATTTGTTTCGTTAAAATGATTTTACATTTGTTATCGACAAAACATTTAGAAGATCGTAAAATATAAATAAACGCTTTTACTGGCTTATTTGTATTAAGAGGAAAGAGAATGGTCATTATATACCGGGTAGGCGTCGATAGCAAGGGAGCAGTGCAGTCGGTCCTCATCGGTCCGGAGAAGGAAGAGCTTACTTATGCTCTGTGCTCAACTTTCCCAACCAATAATGAGGCCGAGTATGAGGCTCTATTAGCGGACTCGGATTGCAAAAAGCTCAAAATCGGGAGTTTGGATGTACGAGTTGATTCAAACCGGTTGCTAGCCGATCAGCGGAGAATTCTGACTACCAAAGCATGCATGCAAAATACTTGGCTCGGTGAAGGAACACATAACAGATTCCAAGGCTTCAAAATCCGCAATATTCAAGGGCTCAAAACCAAAAGGCGATATATTGAGCAAATTAGCGTCGGTAGCCTTTGACCATCTCACTAAAAAGGTATTAGTAGAAGTCTGTAAAACCTTCGGTGGAGGAACGGAGGATTAACACCGTGGTGGAAGAAGAGGCGGATAACCGGATGACTCCGATAATCGGATGTTTGGAAGAAGGGGTTTGGCGGATGATCCCAACGAGGCCGAGTCTACGGATGAAAATTCCAAGATATACTATGGAAGGAGGAGTTTTGTTTAAAAGGGCTACCTAGTACCAATGTTGAGGTGTGTAGGTCCGTTGCAAGCAAATTACGTGTCTGAGAGAGTGCACGAGGATCTTGTGGGATGCATTCCGGACCAAGAACCGTGGTGGCGAAGCTTATGAGACAAGGATATTATTGGCCCACTATGCACCGAGACGCACGAGAAGAAATTAGGAAGTGTGACTCTTGTCGATACATGCTCCGGTACCCAAACTCCTAAAACATTACTAACCTCCGTCATGGCCCCATGGCCTTTCTACCAATGGGAATGGATATGCTAGGCCCTTCCCGGAAGCACCAGTCGCCTCGAATATGTGATCGTAGCAATCGACTATTTTACAAAATGGATAAGCAAAGCCGTTGGTAAAAACGACGGAAAAGACGTTATAAAGTTTGTTTACGAAAATATTGTTTGCGGTATGGCCTCACAGGGATCATAGTCACCGATAATGGAACTAATTTTGTTAACGACCCGTTCAAAAATGGTGCGAAGGGCTAAAATTAAGCAGATAAACACGGCCGTTGCACATCCGCAAGCCAATGGACTGGTAGAACGAGCCAACAAAAGCCCGATGGAAGGGATAAAGACAAGGTTAGGCGAGAGAGAACCGGATGGGTGGATGAGCTACCTAATGTCTTATGGGCACACCGAACAACACTAAAACAAGCAACGGTGAGACCCGTTCGATCTAACATATGGAAGTGAGGCCGTATACTGGCAGAAATAGGGATGCCCACACACCGAACGATGATGTTCCGGAAGATCGAACGAAGAGAGCAACGCTGAATTTAGACCTTCTACAAGAGAAGCGGAAAATGCACCATACGAGAAGCTAAGTACAAAACGCAGTCGAAAGCGAAGATTATAACCGGAGGGTCAAACCGGTAAAATTCAAGATAGGTGATTTCGTGTCTGGAAGAACGAAGCTAGCCGGTGGAAAATCAAGGAAAGCTGGGACCCATTGGGAAGGCCCTACCAAGTGATAGGAGCAAATCGAATGGCTCTTATAAGTTACAAACTATGGAGGAGAAAGAGGTCCTCGGACTGCACGCTATAAACCTCGAGCTGTTTCTTATAGTTGTTATTGTGATAAGAATCCTATGGTCATTATATAACTCGACTGTATATGTATATTATTTCAATGATGAAAGTTTTCCTCGACAAGGAAAACAATTTTCCGTGACACATTAGGTGATGCATAGTTATTCCGACGGCCGGCCCTCGTCGAGTATGAATGCTAAATATTTACCCGGATAATATTACGGATGCCCGATAGCCTTGTTCGGATGCCCAAATAATGGATGCCCAAAAGTAGAAAATAATACTATGGACGCTGGTGCAATACCCATCCAGATGCCCGAGCATTCTTGTCGGATGCCCGAAAATGGATGCCCTAAATGTATTAGGATGCCGGATACCGGATGCATGGTCTATGTGACGGATGCCCTTTATAAAACCTAAAGGAGGCTTATCAATGTAAAGCGGAGCGAAAAGACAAAATATGCTTGTCTAAGTTATATATTCGATTATGACTCAAAAATGACGAGCATAAGTAACAAAAGGTAAATAGTTAATTATTACAACCATAATTGTTTGAATTATTGTTCACAAGCATACAACACAAATCTAGCCTCAAGTATTGGCATTGGATTCTCCACGATTGGAGTGCTTCTTTGGAGTGGTAGGGACTGGAGGTGTGAAGAAGAAGCGGTCGGGGTCTTTGCGGGGGACATCGGGCTCCAAGTTCAAAGAAGTCGCTAGAGGAAGCTGTGAGAATCCGCTAGCTTCTTAATGTAGGGATATTCGGCCTTAAAAGATTGTTGAACTCGGCTTTCCATAGTTTTGGAGCATCCTGTTGATATTGGCAATACCCTTTGGGGCCTCAACGATTTCTCTTCCTTTCGCCACACTCGCCCGGTTCTGAACCCGACTTGATAGGTCGGGCTATAAACTTTAGCCATACTCTTCTTGTATTCCACACTACCGAATAGCCGACTTAACGACCGGAAGAAGAATACGGACGACATTTTGTTTTATTACCTCCACCGGGCCAACTCGGCCGCCAAATTCCCTTTCTCCACCTTCAACGACTCTAAGGATTGATCTTTAACATTTAGCTCGTTTTCAAGCTTCCCGATCCTTCGGCTGAGCAGCGTAAGTTTCTCTCCACTCTTCTCTTCCCGAGTCACCCCGTCCACCTCATCCTCCGTGTTCTTCCCTTATCTAGGCTAACTTGATGTTCGACTTCCGGTTTCTCATTCTCGGACAACCTCTCATTCTCACCCCGGCGGTAGCCAATCTATCACCAACCCCGACAACCCCGATGAGTCAGAGTGAGCTCCCACAACGTGACGACATGCCATTGAACCTCTTCAACAACTCGCCTTAGGCTATCACACTTTTGCCAAACTCTTCATAGGCCCGACGAGTAAGTTCAATATTGTTTAGCCGCTCTGGAGCTTCTTGCTCGGCGGGGTGGGAAGATGGTCGATAAGCTCCTTGCGGGACCGATGGAGTTTATCCGAGCGTCATCCCTAAGGGCCAGATTAGGGATGAAGACGTTCGTGGCTTCATCTGCATAACGAATGTAGAGATTTAAAAAAAAAAATCGACACATAAAAGCAAAAGGACAAGTCGAAGGCTAGAGCATACCCAAATCAAGGTTGATCTTATCAACCCGTTGAACGCCATAAGAACGGAGAGCGAAAAACCCGCAAGACATGACATAATAATATAATGAATAAGGAGAAGATGGTAAAATGAACTACTAAGCGATCCATGCGTACCTTCGCATACATGATGAGGAGAATTAATCGGCGGTGTATGGCCACCTTCGTCGACGGGGGTGTGCATCTGCTGAAAATGTCCTCCCCGCCGCAGAAGATTATCTCCCATTCCTTCCTTATCAACATTACCCACTCCGACCCGGCCGCAATATTCGGACTCCTGCTCGCGCCGGCATTCACGCTCATCTCATGGACATCCTCCGGACGGATTTGGTTAATGGGTCCGGGTTGTCAATGGGCTCACCGGAAGAAATGTGCTCAACATATTGGCGACGTTGCTTTTTCTTTTGCCTGTGCCTTAGAGGTTCCCTCTCCGCTGCTCTTTTCTTCTCTGCCGCCGTAGCTTCCTCTCTTTTTCTCCCTAAGGCAACAACGTCGGGGTCCGCTTCCTCCCCTCTTGGCTAAGGCATCTTTAAGAGGAATGGCTTCCCATCGGCGAGGGTCGGCGGTTCTTTTCGAATTTCCTGTTTGGGTCAACCGGGACCTTTACTCACAACCGCCCCTCCCATCCGGAAGCTCAAGATATTCGACATATTAACAATCGAAAGAAAGAAACGACAACAAAAATAAGTTGGTTAAAAACTTTAAAGGACGGATCCGGGAGACGAACGTCAATCCCAAGATGACAAGCTAAACGAGTAATTACCATGACCGGGCATCTTTTAGAACGGGCTCGAACTCGAGGATTCTTGAAAACCGAGGAGATGGCACATCCATAAAAGACTCATCGTCGGATCGCAAGAACTTAATAAGATTCTGCTAAGTCTCGTGGCATCCTCTTTGGAAAAGCCAAGGAGGAAGGTGTACTGTGATTTTTGAATCTTTGTGTCTCACGCCATAGCAAAAGGGATGGCTCGCTGTCGATCAAGAAAAACTTTTCTTTCCAATGTTTTAGACCGGACAGACCTCCTTGAAACACTTATATGAACCTCATCGTCCGGTTTCAAAGGAAAACCAATGCCCTTGTTTACACAACCGTAAAACGCCCGAAGAGGGAAACCCGGTCAGTATGTTGAGGTCAAACATCTAATCTCGAAAAGCATCACCGGTTCAACCCTAGCGGAACTAGTGAGAGATGTGCACCCTAAAGTGTTTGATCACATCTAGCGAAAAAGTTGAGAAAGGAATTCTAACCCCTATTTCTAATCGCTTAGGATAAATGCCTATCTTATCCTCGTGTGGCGATCCATAGTCATATTATCCGGTGGTAACACCGACGAGATCATTAGAATACCGTACTCGGCTACTATATTGTCTAACTCAGATTGTGTTAACTTAGAAGTATATATATGCATATCAAACTTAGGAACTACCGGTTGAACGGTCTCTTCATTGGTTTCTTCCGTCGGACGGACGGACGTGTTTTCTCTAACCGGAATATTCCCTCGGTTCCAATACCGGCCATTTCTAAAAGATGCCAAGACAATTTACGATATTAACGAGAAAGAGGGCAAGACAAACCTTAAGAGAAGAGAAGAGGACGTCCGGAGATACGTAAAGCGGTTTGTGTGTGTGAAATGTAAAACCAATTGAGGTAAAAGGAGGCATATATATCTTGGAAACCCTAGGCGATCGTGGAAAACGTCTAATCGTCGTCGAGTAGGGATGACGGATTTACATGGGCCGTCCACGTAAAGTAAAACGACGGTGGCGCGGGGAAAAGCCCAGGCCACCAGCCCATATAGCCAACCCATCCTCGTAAGACCCAACCATTGCGATTAATCCAATACGAACTTTTTCTCTCATTTGCAGGCGATTAATGTTAAGTGTTGCATCATCGGCTCTTCGCCAACAATACAACACCGGGGACATGTTG
The DNA here is from genome assembly GCA_022545495.1 of Chrysanthemum lavandulifolium. Taxonomy (NCBI): domain Eukaryota; kingdom Viridiplantae; phylum Streptophyta; class Magnoliopsida; order Asterales; family Asteraceae; genus Chrysanthemum; species Chrysanthemum lavandulifolium. The sequence continues at coordinate 19,682,327 of CM040245.1, forward strand.
ACGATATGTCCGGACGGACCGACATCCGGTCAAACCCATCATCCGGACGGTCATTCTAACGTCTGGTCGAGAATGGCGACCACCGACAATACCGCAGATTTTGGGGATTTCCTACCACGTGGCCATCTGCGGCGGGTAATATAGGCTGCATGAATGATGGGTGAGCAAGAGGAGAATAGTGATATGAATAGGAAGTTGGGGTAGTATAAATACCCCAACACATTTAATACTTTGCATTAAGTTTTACACCTATATTCCTACCTCATTTATCACCGCATTTATTACCCTTTACTCATTCTCACGCCGGAGCTTGGTCCGGGATAACACCCGGCGAGGCTAACACGTCTGTATCTTGTGCGAAATCTCCAACCCTTCACCGGCGCTAGAACCAAATTGACAAGAAATTACTTCAACAGACGTCTTTGCGGTTTCTAGGTTTTACAATTGGGGAAAATCATACTTTCAGAGTTGCAAGTGTGTGCAATTTACATGTTTTGGAAAGGTTAATCAATTTGTCAAAAATGGTATGAACGAAAATTTCCGGCTCATACTTTTTGGTCCGATATTCTTACTCATTAATGGTATAATTTTAATTGGTTCATTTTATTACTTGTTCAATGCAAGATATCACGAAAGAGTCAAAACTCATAACGTAACATGTCAACATTTGTTCGTGTAATAATTAACACAACGGTTAAATAGCATCGCCAATAACCAAAATGAGGAAGAGAGTTATTGGGCCGAGCCTGTGATTGGATATATGGGTTAGCCTTATAGGTCCGGGCTCATAGCTAGGAGCTCAACTGCTCAATGTTAGCTGTACATTAGCTGTAAAGTAGATTAGTTAGTGTTTCATTAGCTGTAAAGTGGATTCTCTTATATATGGTCCATCCTGTCCACCTTCACCTATAAAAACACCCTTCCATTCATCACTCTCAAATATAATTCCTTCACCAACTCTCACTTTATATACCACCATCACTCTCACTCCAAAACAGATATTTTCATTTTCATTTCACTTTTCATCAATCAATAACTACATAATCAACAAAAACGCCAATGGATATTATTGGCCAGTGGGTTTCGCGTTCTTTTCTGATTGATTTTCTGAAAAGAAGCCGTGATGAGTGCTGCCGTCGTGATCCTGAATCGTTATTTTATCTTCATCACTGGACCTATTTTTATGGTAAATTGATATTTTTATTTATTATATTTTAATTATCAGATTAATTAGATCGTTATTTATTTTATATATTTATAAAAGTAGATCAAAAAGTTATTAACTACTGTAGTAGATTACCTAATTATATTGTGATTTATTTTATATATCAATTGATGTGTTATTTTATATAAAATAGATTAAAAAAAAAAAGGTTGTTAAATAGTATTAGATTAGTTAATTAGATTGTGATTTATTTTATATTTTGTTTTGTTGTTATGGTAGATGAAATGGATGCCCAGAAGGGATTGCGTATATTGGCGAGGGCGTTGTTTTTGTTCTTTGTAGATGAAGATAAGGAGGCGAGGAAGGATATGATGCTGGTGTTGAGTAAGCAGAGGAACGCGCGTGCGGTGAACGCGCGTGCGGTGAACGCGCCGAGGCTTTACCAGAAGGCGCCCAAGATTGTCAATGTGAAAGTGAGTCCAAGGCCTATTCACCAGCCTCGTTAGATTGATTTGCAAATGGATTTGATGTGCAGATTTAGGCGGTGTTTATTTCATTACGATGTTTTGTGTCTGAGTTTAATTCCTATGATGCGGCTGAGTTTAATTCCTATGATGCGGCTATGAAGTCTAAATCTGAATGAAATAAAGTTGTTTGTTTTTATAAGTTTCTGAATCATTTTAATTGTCTATCTTTTAAGTATGTATTAACCCGTAACAGTAGATACATAAGTAGCTTTTGTAAACATGAAATAAGTCACTTTTATCATAAATTTAACGCAATAATAAACCATTAAATAAATTATGTTAATATATATCCTAAATTTAACAATTTCATAAACCAAAATTCAACCCAATACTTAAAACTAATCACTCAAAAAGTTTCAACTTCACTGTACTCAAATTTAATAAAATTTCGGCCCGCTATCTTCTTTTATGAAATTAAGCCCAAATTTAAAATCCCAAATTTGACATCCATAACCCTAAACCTAGATATAAAAGTCTCACTACCCTAGTGTAAACTCATTTTATAAGCCTCTTTTTCTCAACAACTTAAATTAAATGCAGCCACTGTAATAAAGATCTTCACGTTGAAAGCCAAAATCACAAAATAAGATCTCTTGTTCAACTTTGTAAACTATAACCACATACCAATGACACAAAACCACGAATCATTTTTAAAGAACATGTTCTTGTAATGGTTTTTTGTTATGGCTTAGGTGATATTTTCTCTCTTCAAAGCAAAGATTTATGATGGGTTAACTCAAATCTTCAAAGATTTTGTGAAGAATACTTTGAAATACAACCTAAGATATTTTCTTTGTTGTTTATTTTGTATATTTCTTTCTTGGTTCTATCTTTTACAAAACAGTCTCAAATTTGGGAGATGGTTGAATATTTTGTAGGGTTAAGGCGGGAAGACCTTACCTTTGACTCTTACTCGGTAAGATCTTTCACGCCTAACCGTGTCGATTGACAAGAAAAAACAACAACCACATTGTCGACCGCGTCGACTGGTCGACGTCGACGCTTTGGTCGACGTCGACGCGGTTCAAACCTTTTTGCAAAAACAAACACAGCCTAGTTTAAGCTTAATTTGAATTTTTAGTTGTGTTTTACTTTACTATTATGGGTTGAAGTTATTGTTAGTCAATATTGTCATGTTTGTCAATTTGTAATCCTCATCCTGTCAAACAGGAGCCTGTCTCCTTTGTAATCAACACAACAATCATTCTATAATCCTCTTGTCATTCAATTATATTCTTACAGTTACATGTATAGTGAGTAGCAGATTACCTAGTGTCTAGCAATGACTATATTTGTAACACGATGGTGATTGTAATTATTCATAATAAAGGTTTTAGTAGATCGTAAGCTTTTAGCTCACGGTTTAACCCGATTACCCCGACCGTTCACGGTTCAACCGGTTGAGTTAATCTGCGCTAGTGACCAAGTGTTTCGACCCTTTTACATTGAAACCAAAGTGGTTTTATCTACTAGCATGAAAGTGATGTTATGTTGGTTCTTATTTACGCAAGGATGTAGTGGTGACCAATATCACCGCCTTGAACTCGATGTCACCTTTTCTTTTCACTACACTATTAACATCAACAAGGTGTTATACGAACATCAAGAACAATATGACCTAAACTTATCTCACGTATACGCTCAAACATCTCGCAAGAAAACATCACAACTCACACATACAACCACCAACTTCCACAAATCGATCGATGCATAAACATGCGTGTGGGTGGAAGGAGGGATTATAAAGATGACGCATCTTTTGGGTGGAAGAAACCAACTTCCACAAATCGATCGATGCATAAACCGTGCGTGTGGGTGGAAGAAAACATCACAACGGTCTTTAGGAATACATCGACAGAGGCATGGAGAGATCTTGAGTATATAGACCCAATGTGTTTTGTGACCTATTGTGAATGGGGTTTTCAAGAACTACTTAGTTAAGCGTGCTTGTGTGAGAGTAGCACTTGGTATGGGTGATTTACCGGAAAGTCTCACATGAGGGCCACAAAAATAAAGGCGATAGCCGTAAGAGCAAAACGGATAATATTGTCGACAAGCGGAAAGTCTCACTTAACTAGTTCCCTTGTTTCTTGTTTGCTTCACAAATCTATGCGGATCCTTTTAAAATGATGTGCACAAAACTTCACCTTCCCTATCATATTACTCGTAATTTTTATCAAGATCTATATGTTTGCATCTTCATGCCATTTCCATCATAATAGATTATTTAGTATGAAACATAGTAGTTCTCTTGTTCCTAAACTCAATGATGCACTCAAAGTGTTTGATGAAATGCTTCCCGAAAAACCTCCACCTTGTATCATTGAATTTAACAAGCTCATTACTATAATTGTAAAGATGGAACATTATTCAACAACCTTTCACTTTTAACCAAATTAAATTGATGGGTATTCCTCGATATCTATACAATCAACATCTCTATCAACTGCTATTGCCACCTTAATCAAGTCAATTATTGTTTTGCCTTATTAGCCACCATCTTCAAGACGGGTCATCCTCCCGATTTAACTACCTATAACACTCTCATTCATGGCGTTGTTCTTGCGATCGGGTTTTGAAGCTATTGAGTTATTTAAGAAACTCATTAGAGATAAACTATGTGAGCCCCGATCAAGTTACATATGGAATTATTTATAATCAATGGACTCGTAAAGTAGGTCAAACTAGCAAGGCACTTGAATTGTTTAGGCTCATGGAAAAGGGATCATGTAAACCTCATGTAGAACACTACTCTACAATCATTGACACTTGACTGACCTCTGCAAAGACAGAATGGTTGATGATGCGCTCTGACTCTTCAATGAGATGACTAAAAAGGCGTCCTCATGGATGTTATAACCTATAACTCTTTGATTCATGGACTATGTAACTTTGATCGAGAGAGTGAGGTGCAAGAATGTTGATTGATATGGAGGAGAAGCCAATTCAAGCGGTACACGCACCTATAATATCTTGGTAAATACCTTTGCAAGAAAGGATCATCAAAGAGCGAGCTTGCTATTCAAGCTATGGTGCGAAGAGGTCTACATCCAAATGTAGTAACTTACGGGCACTAATTGATGGATCTTGCTTACGTGGTGAAGTAGATGATGCAAGAAAAGTTGTTGATTGCATGGTGGAAAAGGATATCGTGCTGACATCATCACATATAACGACTTGTTAAATGGATTATGCAAGAAGAAGCCAATCAATCGGGCCATTGATATTTTCGAGAAATACCAAATAAGGGTTTGATTCCTAATGTTGTTACCTACAACACTATGTTGCACGGATTGTTTCAATCGGGGAACCCCATTCGCGGTATGGAACTCTTGAATTCGATGCAATACAAGGGCGACTCCTACTATAATTACTTATGGTATCTTGTTCAATGGAATGTGCAACAACTCCCAATGTTACGATGCATTGGCTCTCTTCCGTTCACCGGGTAGCAATGAATTGATGAGAGACATAAGTTTATATACTATATTGATAGATGGTTTTAGCAAATGCGGGAATGTTAACATGGCAATGGATTTGTATGTGAACTCTTCTTGAAAGGATCAAACCTCTATACATCGATGATAGGTGTGCATTGCCAAGAAGGTTTATTTGGTAAAGCTAAAGAATTGTTCACAGAGATGGAAGATAATGGTGTGTGCGGATAGTGTTACATACAATGTTATTGTTCAAGGGTTGTTGAAAAAAATGAGTGTCAAGAGGCGGGCGTCTTCAGAAGAAATGATCAATCGAGGTTTCTTGCACGATTCTGCTACTTTTGAGATGTTGCTACCCTTAATCCCAAATGCGGACAATATTCTCGTATGCGAAATATCATAAAGAAGATTGCAAGTGTAGAGAAAAGAAGGAGGTATATATGATCTAACATCTCACATCAATACTTTAACGTCTTGAGGTATATATCAAGTTTTAGTTTGGGGAGCAATTATAGTTGTTCTTAGGTCGGTTTTTAGCATTTGAATGTCAAGAGCATAACTATTCAAGTAGACTTTTGCGTTAAGAGTGTAGGAGAGCCTTGTCAATCATATGCTTGAAAATGTTATAGATTAGACTTATGTTATCATTCAAATTAATAGGTTGGAGGCATTAATTTTCGGATCGTGATTCCTAACTACACTATTTTGTAGATTCTAGTAGTCGCGGCAAGAGTGCCGTCTTATTTATTTATGAATCCAAAACCATAATTCTTGTTTTTCTATTTTCAAAATATGATAATATTGCTTATGTTGATGACAGCACATAAACACTTGAAAACTAATGTTTTCTAAGGTTATGTCTATTAGGTTCTCACAACTTATTAAGGCTTCAAGAAATCACATGCATGAACCATAGAATACTATAAATGTAGCGGTTTGTAGATTGATGTTGGTGTATGTGTTTTGTTTCTCTAACTAATGGTTTATGGACCTTATAAAATCAACAAGGGCTATCTTGATCATGAAACTGAAGCCTCTGCTTTATGATGGTCTTTATGATGATAATCCCATTGTCATTGTTTCCTTTTACTCGTTCAATAAGCAACCCCTTTACCATACTTTTGGTTTTGAGGTACAATCCCATTAAATGCAAAAACCACTCTTGGCTTGTTTTGACACTAAACCAAGTGGTATCCAAGGTTTCCATGACAACAAGTACATAAGACTATGTGGAAACCGTGTACACTTTATTTATGAAACCAGATTATAATACCAATAAATAAATTAATGAAACAAATAACGATAAATTAAACAACGAGAATGGGGTAGAAGCGAAAAAGCAGACTCTATAGTAATACGTAAGCGAAAGCGGTGAAAAGAGTTGTACGAGGCTCGTGTTGATACGATTCCCTTAAAAGCAGTTCGCCGTCTGCTTCCCGGGTACAACGTCACGAGGTCATGCACAGCGGACTAAACAACTTGCACGAAAGATCACGGAAAGCTTGAGCGTTTCGATCGAAAAGATTCTTGGAGCAGTAATGTGTTGGGCTGCGTTTTTACGCCTCTGGCCCGAATGAGAAGGCGTTTATTATATAGGCTAAACCTATCTTGTTCACCAAGACAAGATATCGCCAATAATAAAGCGATATGCATAATCTGTTAACTAATAAAAGCGATTTGCATATATCTTAATTACACACAAATATTACATTAAACTTTGTCACCAAGTTTCAATCCATTCCTTAAAAAGGAACCCGAATATGCAAAGAAAGATACGCACGTATGCGAGGTCGCATTCGTGTCCATGGTCATGTGAGCTCGCATGAGTCCGAAGCTTGAACTCATTTTGGCCCGTAAATCAAGACCCCCCTGCTGCGCAATTGCATAGGTGTTGGAGTAAACCAACAAATCATTTTGAAGGTTCATATCAAGATTTCTATATAAACAAGGTTTCACTTCTTGTTTTGGGCGATGTGGGATACTCCCACTTTTCCATATTTTGTGTTTCACATGCCTCACTTTGAGACACGATATCTCATTCATATTAACTCCATTTTGGACATACTTTAGCTCGCTATAAGCTCTCGTCGAGGAGAGCATAAAGCTATCAAGAAATATAAATATATATAACATATACATATATTAAATAGTGTCCAAAATTTGCAAAAACTCATTTTGCAAAACTACTTTTCCAACAGACTATGCTCTTCCTCTCAAATAAAACAATGGGTTTCTTGACAGTTGAGACTCTCTATCATATTTATTTTGTGTATTAAGTTTGGTTGGTGAAGGCATTAACATTTTGTCTATAAAAGATACATTACCGTTTTAAATACAACACCCCAAAACCCGACAAAAACATCCTCTTAAACTCAACCTGTTGTCCAAATCTCTTTTTGCTACACCATCCAAGCTAGGTTCTTGTAGATTAAAAGGTTTAGTTAGCGGTGTTTTTGGTAAAATATCAAAGGTGGCCAGTTGAAGAAAGGTATGAGACGACGTTATTATTATGAAATTTAGTGTGGAAAGAGACATGTCAAACTGTGGATTAGACTACCTTCATAAACATGGTTGGTCATTAATTCTTAAATCTTTTTATATTATGTACTTCTATTGGTTAATCTTAATAAACACTTAGTTCGTGGTTGGTCATTAATTCTTAAACACTTTTCGCAAAAATGACAAACCACACGGACATTTTTTGCAGTTTAATAGTTTTTAACGTTGGGCCACAAGTCCACAATGCAAAGTAAAAACCTAACTGTACTGTATTTGTCCCACAAATCTTGGTAGCGGCAAGAAGAAGGTAGAACAATATCTCTCGATTTTAGAATATCAGTATAATTTTAGTTTCATTTTTTTTTTTTTTTTTTTTTTTGTGTTTGGCAGGTCAAAAAATGTTCAAGATTTCTCCATATAGAACTGAACCAGGCATCGAATTTTACGATGTATATAAAATGGTTGCAGCTGAAGATGGGAGGAATCCGAATTTGGAAAAAGATGTGACTAAGGTGACTTACACTAATCTAACTAAGAGCATGAATATTGGTGACCGTTTCCATGCTGATGACGTGCATTTCACTGATCACGTATAACTTTTTTATTTATACATTTTTGTTTTTTTAATAATTATTTATTTATTTATTAATTTTTTGAGTTTTCTTTTATGGGTGTTACATTTGTTAATGATAGACTCAAGGCGAGATGTATATTGAGAAGTTTGAGTATAGAGTATTCAACGCATCCCACTCAAAGCTAGGTGCCGCAGTGGCCTTAAATATAAAAAACATCCATGTGGTAAACTAATAATTTCAAACTTTGTTTTTGTTAACTTTATGTCATATCATATCCTTATTTTGTTGTTTCTTTTAGAGTCCCGGATCTAGGGTGCTTTACATCGGGGATCGTACTTGTGGGGTGGAGTTATCACATCTCTCTGATATTGTTGGCATAGTAAGTTGTTTCTCTAAAAGTTTGTTAGTTTTTACATAAGAAACCATAATCTTCTGACATATATATTATCTGTTTTGTTAGAATGGACATGTTTATGTCGTTGGTTTCGATGAGATAATTGAAAGGGTCCCTGATTTGTTTGGATGCTTGGAGCGAAGACCCAACATTACATTACTTAATAATGTGACTGCTACATATCCATCGGCGTACGCCAACCTTGCTGGACAAGTTGATGTTATAGTATCTGATGTTAATGATATCAATCAGGTTTGGTTCTTGCTAGTTTTATGTGGATTTTATTATCTGCGTTTTTTTTCTTTCACATTCTGTGAAATTATTGCTGTTGATTTGATTAATTTTGTGGTTTTTTTCTGATGTGGGGAGTGTGTAGATTTATGTTTTTTTTTTTCTAACTTAATTAGTATGAAATTTTGTTGACCTTGTTTGTTGTTTTGGTTGGTTATGTGGGTTTGTGATGTGGTTAGTGTAGTAATTCTGTCTCTTTTAATTCTGGCAAGTTGGTTGGTTTTGTGGATTTTTCGATATCGGTTGCTTGAAGATTCTCTCTCTTTTTTTTGGTGTGAAATATGTTGTTGGTTTGATTGGTTATGCTGTTTTTCTTAATGCAGGAAGTGTAAAGGTTTGTGGATTTTTTGTTGTTTGATGATTATATGTTATATGTATGTGGTTAGTGTAAAGATTTGTGCTTTTTTATGTTGGTTTGATTGATTATTTTTTATTTCTATGTGGGCAGTGCAAAGATTTGTGTCTTTTGTCATTTTGATGTGAATTTTGTTTTTGGGGTGGCTGATTATATGGTTTATCTGATGTTGCATTTGTTATACATTTTTGTTTTTGTTTTTTAGATTTGTTATAGGTATGATATATTAGGTATTATGGGGTATAAATTTGGATTTTTCTTTGTTAAGTAGACAAAGAATTCTTTGTGTGTTTGCCATTTCTTATAGGGTTTAAGATGTAATAAGCAGTTTGAATAAGCAGTTCTTAAACTGCTTAGAGTTTATAAGTTTAGTGTTTATAAAACATTTAAAGGAGAGTTAATTTGGTACCAAACCTAAAATAAATACTAACTCTCAAATTCAAAAAGTTAACTACTTTAATTCTTTGCTTTATGCAGGTAATGCGCGGGCTATTCTGACTCGAGGAGGCTGTTGTCCAAATCTCTTTTTGCTAAACCTTCCAAGCTAGTTCTTGTAGATTTAAAGGTTTAATTAGCGGTGTTTTTGGTAAAATATTAAATGGCTGGGTGATTGAAGAAAGGTATGAGACGACGTTGTTATTATAAAATTTAGTGTGGAAAGAGACCATGTCAAACCTTGGATTAGACTACCTTCATAAACATGGTTGGTCATTAATTCTTAAATCTTTTTATTTTATGTACTTCTATTGGTTAATCTTAATAAACAGTTAGTTCATGCGTAGGGGATGTTTAGCTAAGCTTATATGATGGCCTTATGAGCTTTATTAACTTATATGAGTCAAATAAGCTCAAATTAAATGCATGGTTTGGCTGATATAGTTTAGGACCAAATGCATGAATCGAACATTGTTGAATCTTTACTGGATTTCTGTGTTTGCTTGTGTTGGACAGTCACACACGTAGTAAAACACACCCACTTAAAGTTATTAGTTGATTATCAGCCGCTAGAAAAAGCGGCGGCTGTCACGTGTCGGATTATAGTTTTGCACGTTTAAAGAATGTAACATCTACTATTTGTATGTGGCACAACTAGTATAATTGTTTATAAAAGATTTCGTCTGATTACAACATAAGAGTATCATATTAGAAGCATTAAACATTTTCATATTTAGAATAAATATTGAACTATATAAATGTAAGCTGATTTATAGAGGTACGTGTCAAAGAAGAAGATGTAATCACAAATCATACAGTATTTACAGCCTTTTGAAAGCACAATCATGCATTAAAGTATTGTGTTGGTTAGTGACAGTGTTACCTAAAAGGCTAAAACATCCTAACATACACTCTAGGAACAACCAAGTAAAATCAAAGAAAGATAGTTACATGATATAAGGAAGACTTTTAGTTAATTTTAGATAGGTATTCTCGTTCTATGTTCTCTTCAGTAAATGCTTGCATTATGTTTTTATCAGTAAGTTGGTGGTGATATAATGCCATTGTTACATTGAGTTCCCATTTACATATATCCTTGATATTTATTTTATTTTGCATTAGCAGTTCTCTGTTAAACTTGAAAGGCTTGAATGCTCCATATACTAATAAGTACCACAAAGGTAATAAGATATGTCCTTCCATTCGGTATTTAATTTGTGTATTTTAGCATTGTAAGTAAAGAAATTGTTGTTATTTCGCAAATATTCGGTTCTTATCGGATGTCAGCGTTTTCCGTATAGGGTTAAAGTTTGAAGTTAAAAAGATTTTTGAAAGGAGAAGTGTATTTGTTAAAGTTGAAAGGTTGAAGAATTTTGAACCAAACTCTCAAGCAATCTTAGAACTAGAAAAGTCTTAACAAACACACTGTTTATGATATTTGAAAAGTAAATGTGGCTGTTTAAGTTTGAATCACCTTTGTATAGATATAGTTTAGGAGCCAATGTTGTGTATTGTGCAACGGATGCATTGTTGAATTTTGTGACATCGTGTGCAAATATTTTGAGGTCAAACTTGAATTTAACCATTGATGTGTAAATAGTCACATAATCTATCTAAATACTTTATGATTATACCATATCTTACCTTTTTTTTTTTAATGATTATACTCTTTGGCGTTTCAGTTTGTTATCAGTTTGCGATTTATTTGTGTTATGTATGTATGGTAGATTGCTTTAAGTTTTGAAAAAACACTTAGACAGAATATCCTAGCTATTGATTGAACTCTAACTGTTGCAATTTGATTACTAGTGTCGTTGTAAGTTCTAGTTTCTTTTTTAGTTATATTCTCCTTTGAAAAAACAACGACCAAAGGCTCTTAAAATCTGTATATATTAAGACATTATTGAATTAAGAAGTTTTGTATTAAGACATTATTCTTCCACTTCCTTGTTTTAACCTCAGTTAGGACAAAGTGGTCTTTTGACTGAAGTGTAAATATAGCATATTTACTAATAAAGTCATGGTTAACATTTTGACTTTGGGCATTAATTGAATATTGACCATTCAGTTTGCGACTAGTATTAGGATAATTCATTATATCCACGATGATGTATTATTTTGTGTTAAAGAAGAAAACAAGTTATATGATACGGTTTAGTTCTCTTTTTAACTTGAATATGTACGTTTCAGAGATAAATGTTGTTAAAGTGAATGATCGGACCTGCTTGGAAAATGTTTTCGAGTGTCTTCAAAGGAAGAAGAATGTCAGTAAGGCTCTCAAGTCACCCTTTGTGCATCAACCACCACTAGCCCCGAATAGGCGGTCAAGGAGAAGAAATAGGGACGTGATTTTCCCGTCTGTGTTTGAGTCCCGAATAGGCGGTCAAGGAGAAGGAATAGGGACGTGATCTATTGAATATACTGTAAGTAGTTATTTTGGGTATAAAAGAGATAAAAGTTTTTTTGGTAATTCACTTTTTTTAACTAGGCATATATGCTCTTGTAAAAATAGCTATCTTAAAGTAAAAACCGTAAGACACAATCTCAAAGTGACACGTGTCAGCTGAATTGAGGGTATTTTGCTTTAATTCAGATTTAAGAATTTTGCATCTTCATAAGTATATATTTTGAGTATTTAATTTCTGTATATAATTGTTCTTGTTTTTATTGATCACCTGTTAATGAACATGGATGCATCAAAACATATTGGATAAAAAAATGAAACCAGAAATTAAGTTTACTTAAAAAACAAATGCTCAAAAACATCTTCATCGAAGATCATCAACGATCGTCATCTTAATTTTGCATCATAAAATTCAGCATAATCTTCGAACGTCTCATTTTAGCATCTTCAAATATAAAAAAAGACGATCATCATTAAATTTTAGCTTCTTCGTCATCTATGATCGATCGGTTTCAGTTTCATTATAATCATCATCACTTTGAATATCATTATAAGAAGATTATCTTCTCACTAATAACCATGCATCAAATTAAATGGATTTTAGAAAAAGTGAACCATGCAAGTAAATTTAAGTAATTAAAAGAAGAAAAAATTACGCGTTTGGTCCATGGTATACCGAATATGAACTTTAGTCCTTAAGTCGTTTTATTACACGTGATATCTAATTTTGAAACTATGCGCTTTTGGTCCCTATTTTTGGATGGGCGTTAGTTAAGTCCGTTAAGTATTTTGCGTTGTTAGTCCTTCGTTAATAATTTTTGCCTTTGTTAGTCCTTATTTTTTGGATGGGCGTTAGTTAGCATGCGTGTCATCACATGAGTGGTGCCACGTGTCGGTATGAGCGGGTCGGGTTGCCACGTGGACCAATGAGGTGGTGCCAAGTGGCATTGGTATAATATACCCAATTTTTGGGTGGCCTAAGATTGAACTCGGGTCTTTTGTGTGGGAAGCCAAGCCTTGCCCATTGGGCTAAGCATAGCTTCAATAATATTTCTCTAAATCAAATCATGTAATTCACAAAGTTAAGGCGATTCTTAAATAATAAAATGTTCGATTTAGTTTTGGCCATCAATTTTAGAGGTTATATGGGTCATCAAAAATAAATAAATATACCGTCGGACTCGTTTTTCGTGCTCTTTCCAATGGTATGCTCGAATTTTTGACTTCGTTTGAACCTCGAAAATCGAAAATCACCATTTTTTGTTTTGCATTTTCGAGGTCCAAACCAAGTCAAAAATTCACCGAACTATCGTCAGACTCTTTTTAGTGCTCTTTCCATGGTATGCTCGGGAATTTTTTGATTCCAAGCGAACCTCGAAAATGCGAAAACAAAGAAAAAGCGATTATTTTCGCATTTTCGAGGTCCAAGCGAAGTCGAAAAATTCCCAGTATACCATTGGAAAGAGCATGAAAAAAAGTCGACGGTATACTCGGTGAATTTTTCGACTTGGTTTGGACCTTGAAAATGCAAAACAAAGAAAAATGGTTATTTTCGCATTTTTCGAGGTTCAAGCGAAGTCGAAAAAATTCCCAGTATACCATTGGAAAGAGCACGAAAAAACGAGTCCGACGGTATATTTATTTATTTTTGACAGCCCATATAACCCCTTAAATTGATAGCCAAAACTAAATTGAACCTTTTATTATATAAAATTGGGCTTAACTTTTAGGAAAGGTTATGTATTTGATTTAGGAAATATTATTGAAGTTATCTTTAGCCCAGTTAGGCAGGGCTTGGCTTCCCACACAAAAGACCCGAGTTCAATCTTAGGCCGCCCAAAAATTGTGTATATTATACCAATGCCACGTGGCACCACCTCATTGGTCCACGTGGCAACCCGACACGCTGTAACCCAACACGTGGCACCACTCATGTGGTGACACGTGGCGCTAACTAACGCCCATCAAAAAATAAGGACTAACGGTGCAAAATTATTAACGAAGGACTAACAACGCAAAATACTTAACGGACTTAACTAACGCCCATCCAAAATAGGGACCAAAAGCGTGCATAGTTTCAAAATTAGATCTTCTGGTGTAATAAAACGACTTAGGACTAAAGTTGTTATTGGGGTATACCATAGGGACCAAACGTAATTTTTCTTAAAAGAATGAATCAAACAAGATGGAGCGTGCGAAGCGAATACTAATGGGTGTACGTAAAATTACTCCGACCTTTTTAAGATGGTGTTTTAACACTTCATTTTCTTTCAATTTTCCTTACAATTTGCTTACTCACTCTCAAAAAAAACTCGGACGTACAATTTCCATTCCTCCTCAAAAAAACCTCAACAATGCCTTTATGCGATTCAAATTTTCGGTTGCGGATGGCTAATCCATAACAGTCCCGAGTTAGTCCAAAACACGTCATGTTACAAGCTCATCGAGCATAATGTTGGTCGCCTTCATTTGCATCATATGCATCCTCGTCTTGGCCGTCGCATTCACGACGAATCAAGAAGAACAAGCTAGACCTCATTCCAAAGTTCACATACGACTCTAGCAAGGAAGATAAAGGTTACCGCGGGGACCAAGGATCATTGCGTTTGAGTGATGAATGTCCGGTATGCTTAAATGAGTATGCCGATGGAGAGGAGCTACGCTTGCTTCCGTAATGCGGACATGCATTCCACGTTCGATGCATCGATAAGTGGTCGCCTCTTCTGCAGTCGTGTCCGTGACATTATGCATTTCTCAACCTTCGATAAGTGGTCGCCTCTTTCCACGTTCGATGCATTGTGCATCGATAAGTGGTACCTCTTTCCACGTTCGATGCATTGTGACCGCGACATTATGCAGCGAAAAGATGATGTTGAAGAAGCTATTAGTTAGATTTAAGAATATTATTAGGAAAATACCACTTGATTTGTTGTTATCTTTTAAGTACTACTGCTTATTAATGTGTGTAAATAATCGTTACTTATTTATCAATATACAACTTAATTCTCATCTTGTTTAATCTTACTTAACTTACCTTATTAGCTTAGTTTAAGTCCCTTCAAGTTCATCTCTTAGCTTATTGAGTAGCTTATTTTTGATTCAAAATTAGCAACAGTTAGTGTTTTTAGCTTTTAGTTCACAAATTTGTTTCACTCATTAAGATTGCTTATTTTCCTCTTAATACATCTTATTTCAAAAGGTTTTAAAGTTCTAAAAAATATTTAAGTCATTAAGAGCTTGTTTCAAAGTTTGGCATAGAGTGAATTTTCAAAAAAATAGCCGGTAAAAGGGAGGCGGGGAAGTCCTGGGTGAACCAAGGCTCGAACCAGGGACCTCAACATTTCTCAACCTTCTAACACAAAACCCAAACCAATAGCGCCTTGGGACTTTCTCATTCGATGTTGCATTGTTAACTCTTTTAAACACGTTTTGTACAATAAGCTTAAAACAACTTAAAGTTTTTAACGACTTATTAAAAGTCGACTTTTCAATTTTAGGATTTTTCATAGATCGCTTTTATAATAATGTATTTTTAGAAAAATGTTGAGAATTTTTGAGTTAATTTTATATTTTTAATCATTTAATTTCTACATTTTAGTTTTAAATTCATAAAAATAAATAAAAAGCCAAAAAATATTCCGCTTTTTCCCAAAATTTTATTTTGTCGTATTCTTCAGAGGAAAATTAGTTTTACATATCTAGGGTCATTTTTCCTTAATTTTCACTTTTAGGCTCGGGATTTTCACGAGGTTGGCGTTCGTGTTTTAATTACATTTTAGGCCCCCGTAGTTTAGATTTAGCATTTTACTTGCTTGTTTAGTTTAATTTAACTATTTTTTTTTTGCATAATTTAGCTTAATTCCCGTATTTTGCCCAAAATTCACTATTCAAATCCGTAAAACGCGACGTGAGTTTAAAACTCCATTCATCCTTCGCTAGGAACAATCCGGGATTCAAACCTAATACGTTTGAGTTTCCTACACTATAATTAGTTTTCCTAAATCGGTGTTTAATCGGTTATTGTATCAATTTTTTTAATTAGAATGTATAAAATGTATTTGTGTATTTGTGTATTTTGTATGACACAAATATCGAGAATGATTACACGGTATTCAAAACATAAAAAATATTTAAAGTTGTACATTTACCTAGTTAGTCGCTCAAGAATAAGATTTTGTGAGATCACGATACCAAGAAATATGTACTTTATAATATTTTATTATATTTGACTTTTTGAGATAAGGAGAAAATACAAGTTACCTCGGGTAGAGTGGGCCCAATTCGCTCAAGAAAGTACATGGTGTAGTAGCTACACACTAGTACTAGTGTGTGTACTCTAAAGTACTCCATCGAAGGGTTTGCGATCTACACGACAAAAGTGTTGCAAGGCGAGCGGTGTTGGACAATCATTTGAATGGTCGAACCAAGGAGTTACTTGAGTCATTACCAGGCAAGGCAAGATCGGGGAGTATGCCAAGATGGAGGCTAAATGTGATGAGATTGAGAGGATGTTGAGAAGAACTTACTCGTCCAAGACCTTCGTGAGAAGATAGCCGAGTTGACAAATGAATGTGGCAAGCTCAAGTTGGAGGAAGCTAAGGTTGTAAGCCTCATTGGCCAAAATGATGTGCTAGAGGCAAAGTGTGTTGGTTTGGAAAGTGAGAGGGATAGGCTTGGAGAGGTAGAAGTGAAATTGAGGGAGGAGGTTGACGCTTGCGGATGAGGTATAAAATCTTGCAAAGGACCGTCTTGAGGTCGTGTCAATGTGGTGCCATACATAGCCATGGAGCTCTCATAGTGACGAGTTGGGGCCGCAATGTGGAAGGTCATCAGCGGCTATCTTCCATGGACGGTGCTTGGCTTTGGAGGAGGTGCTAAAAAGTAAACCAGTAGACCTCTCCAAATTGAGTGCTACCGTCCCTCGTCAAGGCGGAATATGAAGATGCGGAAATGCATTTGCAACATGAGTACCCTTCCTCGGTGAAGCTACCAAAGACCCCATGGCACCTCTGAAAGACCTCCTCTCAAAGAAGCCACACAAGATCAAGCATCGACCCTACCAAGAAGACGGTCTCCACCAAGCTCGCTCGATTCAACCATCTCGACTCCATCTCCTCGAAGCGGAGTGAAGGCATCATGTTGGCGATAATTTAGTTCAAGGGTAGCATGTACCCTTTTAAGACAATTTGATGTTACTTTATGATGTATGTCGGTTCCTTAAACAATTTATCATTTGTGATGTATGGCCTAGGCGAAAGACAATTTAAATGGGGCTTGGCCTCATATGCAGTACAAGGGCATTAGCCCGTATTTTGAATGCCATGGTGTGGGGAATATCCTTACACACTTAGTTATTTTTGTCTTGTGGACTTCTCTTACGAAATTTTTCCAACGCTTAATTTTTACAACCTAAGGTTAAACAACCTCATTGTGTGTAAATTTCAACACCAAGAATATAATGACCAATTTGATTGGGCTATCTAATCTAATAGGCTATCCTCATTTTCTAAGCCCGTTTAATCAAATCGGTTCACAAAAATGTATCACCATCTCCATAACATCATTCATTTCAAATAACTTGGAAAAGTTGCCCCATTAAGGAAAACAAGTGGTCAGGGAGCCCGGCGCATTGCGACGTGTGTTTTTCGTGTTTTTTCGTGTTTTTTCGTTAAGTAGATGTTCGGCGTTATGACCGGGTTTTTTATGCTATCGTTAATGTTTTCGGTGTTTACGGAATTATGTATATTTTTGTGTCCAAGAATGTTTGTTAAAAGTTAATTCATAACTTTTTTTTTCTTGGTTGAGTAGATGTTACGTATTTTCTTTTCTTTTGGTCACTATGTGACATGTGTTTTAATGTGTCAAGTGTAACGTATCTTTTATGTTTGAGCACCTTCTTTTTTTCTAGTTTTTTCCTTGGATAAATGTTATATCTTGACATGGAAAAGCTAATTGTTCGAATGTATCCGGTTATTCAATATATTATGATGAAAAGTTTATGGGCGGCCAGATGCTATCAACCCCATAAAAGCGCCCGTTAGGCTTATGAGAGAATCCACACGAGAAATAATAATATTATAACATTTGCGTGGGAATCTCGGGTATATTCCTCCCCATAATATCTTTAGATAATGAAAAGAAGATTTTCGAACTAATGCAAAACATTTATTCCAAAAATCGGAAACTAGTTGGTGTGTCTTAGGCGCTTCACTACAAGAGAAAGTCTTTGGTGACCGAGTTATTTTGTGACCACTCATACTTTGGCCTCTATTATCATCGTTTAGTCAACAATATACTTGTCATCATTGCATTTTGGTCATTGCCACATAATTAGTGACCGTAACAAAGCGTAATCTCTAAGTTGTCACAAATGACAAGTATTAGTGATCATAAAATGGTGGTCATTAAGTTCAAAGATCATAGACCAAAAGATAATGGTCACCAATTTGAAATATGTCATAAACAAGAGTTTGAGAGAAAATATACTTTAGTATAAAGACCAAAAGTAGTGGTCATTCGGTTTCTAAGTTAGACACCAAAGCTGGTGGTCACTAAATTATCAAATATTGAGAAAACAAAAGATGGTCAAATAAATCCTAAATCCTAAGTCTACTAGTGGTGCGATATTTCGGTGACCACGTAACTAGTGTTGTTGAGTTGCGAGAGTTAGAAATCAAACACATAAAATACTTTAACTTTATATAAACATACCCTACACACATTAAAATATTTTACTTTATACAAACATACCCTAAACACATAAAAATATTGAGTTGCATTTAGTTAGGTGGTCTTCACCACCCAACGAAACTTTTTTTCCATCTTTCGCGCCAAATGAGAAAATTTGTTATGGGCTTGGCGTAATGGCACCAAACCTATTTCTTTACTAATTTAATTAAAGGTTTTGTTTTCATTTCTCAAAAATTAGCCATCGTCTTTTTTTTCCTAATGGAATTAGATAAAGGTGCACTTGGTTAGGTGGTGGTGACCACCAAACCCTCTCCAAAAATATCCGAACACTTTGAACTCTAAAGTTAAAATTTCTTATTTCAACTTTATATATTTAAAAGCAGATTCAAAAAGGAAGGCATTTTTGAGGAGGACCAAAAGGATATTATGTTTCCATTCTCAAAGCTGTTAAAAACAAGAATCAAAATCATCTTGTTGCTTTCGATCTCCATCCGAAAGTCGTAGCTTAGATCGTGTCACAATTTCAAATGAAAAGTATATAAGATTTTGATATGAAACCTTCTATTAACCAATTTTAGGAAATTCTTTGCGGTTGGAGACCTAGCGTAATGGTCACTCTGCGATAGGCGATGTTGGTGGTGTATCACCTTATACTATGCCCAATCTAGTTTACAAGATTAAATGGTAAATTCACCTTAGAATATAAGTATAATCTACTTCTTCGCAGGCGGTGCAAATCTTCAAGGCTCCAAGAATAAACTCATCCCTTATGGAATGTTCTTGACACGCCTCTATCACAATGTTATGCACTTCCATCCTCAATTTCAAAGTCCGTTGTATGTACTTGTGAACAAGATGATGGAACCGCTAAACATATCTCTCATGAAGACTTTCTTCATTCTTGATTCCACCAATACCCATCAATCACATAATGATCCTCCTAGCGAAGACACTCAAGGAACCTAGAATAGTCAAATAGGATCAATTCTACTCTACTCATTATTTATCAATGTAATCCTATTTCTTTCATGAAATAAAACATCTTACATTTGATATCTTAGTTTTAGAACTCCTTTAAACAAAACTTGGAATATAATGCATTGTCAAGATCATTGCATACCTTTAGTAAAGGTTACATCTAGCGAGATAGAGCGGATCCCAAATGTAGTACTAAGCGGATCCCTACATCTAGGGAACCGTGGGATCGACCAGAAATGTAAAATGCAATTGCAAGCATTGTATGTCAAACACATCCTTAGAACACCTCACACTAAGCTAACACATAGTGTCTTAAGGTAGATTAAGACTTTATCAAGATAGGTTGATCTTCCTACTCATTTCAAGTCACATAGAACACACTCTAAGATATTCATAGATTTATCACTTTGTTTTAATCCATCACTCTTCCGCTCTCAAAACCTCACATTTCATTTCTTTTACCCTTCACATCTAGGTTAAAAATCTTTTATAACAAAATTGATCATAAATCAATCTCACCTCAAAATTGATCAAAGTTGATCAAATCCTAGTTTTCCCATCTCAAAACCATTAGGATATTTTCCAAAACACAATCCTAAGTCACAATCTCATCTCTAGGATCATTTAGCTTCAATTGACACTCTCTTCTTTAGTGTCATCCTTGCTCATTCATTGGTACTCATGAAAGTTCCAAATCCTTCCATAAAGACAATCATTAGCTACATCACTCACCACCTTCAAGTACTTAAGCACCCCTTCATTTAAGACACTTAGGAAGACCAAACACTCAAGATGTTATAGGTCTTAGATTTTAGAAACATCATTTCCACTCTTTCATAGTCACGATAGCGGATCCCTAGGATTAGCCTAGACGGATCCTACGAGAAAGGAACCGTGGGATCCGGATGACGATATAGGTCAAATCTTGCTAAAACAATCATTTCAACTTATCTTCCTAACTCAAACACTCCGTCTCATCTTAAATGAGTTCCTAGATCGATCCAACCTCAAGTTGACTCTTGTGCATGTCAATCATCACATTCCAATGAATCTAGTGGCTTAAAGCTTAAATGCACTTGCCAAATCTCTTAGTTTATAAACCACCTTGTTAGGACCTCCATAGTCATCACTCTCACTCTAACTTTCAGCTCTTGAAATCATTTCATCATGAGAAAACCCCAAGTAGTAACTTATCCACCAAAGAACCACCCATGAAAAGGCTCGTGTTATACGAAATCTCCTCAACCGAATCATCTCCGTCAAACCAACAAATGAGATAATCCTTCATCATCCGATCAAACCAATTCCTAAAAGGATAGTACCCACAAAACTACCTATGCCTAACACCACCATACCTCCTAGGCCAAACAATATCATCTCCACTAAACCATCACCATTGGTTCCTAGAAATATCTCATTTACTTCACCACTATCATCACCACACCTCTACAATTTAGAGGACTTGCCTCTAGGCCGTCTCATCCGCTTCACGACAACATTCTCCTCATTAGGAGGAATAATGGTTCAAAATCAAGGTGTTGAGTCAACACTTTCTCCGCTTCCTTTTCGCCATCTCCATCATATAATCCTATATGGATTATAAGAAATCATCAAAGTCAACCACCCGACCATATGGAAGTTGACACTTCTTTACCACCACCATCATTCTTGGTCGAGGCATTCTCAAATGCACCTCCACCAATCCTCCATCGTTTGAAGCTCAGTAGTAGCTTCACTTGATCCTTCGCATCAAGCCATTTTATTTCCTCCACCACCACTACCTAGCCATGACAAAGATTGCTATCATTGTCAACATGTTGAAAGTTTGATACATGAAGCACGAAGACCAACGTTTCATGTTCTATCATCTCCTCGAACGTTTCGACGAGATCAAACCTAAACAAAACTTGAGCTAGAAGATTTCGGTGGTGTCCTAGCATCAAGCGTTAGATAGTCTAGAAATTCCTAGTCATGTATTGTCTATTTTCTTATTTTAGAGTCATGTATATCATAAATCTTGTTTTATTAAATGGAATTACATGCTACTTGTTATTTTTACGAGAATATGTATTCATATCTCATTTATGTGATAACATTACTTGTTATATCACCTTTGCCGATTTTAGTCATCGACAGACGGATCCTCAAGATTGCTGAGCGGATCCCTACTAGGAGGAACCGTGGGATCCGTGAAATCGAAAGTTTTTTTTTTTTACTTAAATCACATTTGCGAAATTGTGAATTATACTTGTTTTCTAACCCTTGTTTTGCGTTATTCAATTAACACATAAAGAATTTGACATCCTAAAGCTAGGGGAGCTTGGTGTCAAAACAATACGTTGCAAAATTACTTGCAACCTTTGATTTAAATTTCATGACTTCCCGTTGCAAATATTGCAATCATCTAGGGAGCACACCACACATAGACGTAATCTTTTGCATAAGTTAGTTGCAAATGAACTAGATTAGAATTAGTTTCTTGGCGCCCTTACTTAGGGATGGACTCGTCGAGGGGAGTAACGACGAGATCATTTCCGTTACTTGCTCTCTATTTTTCTTTCCTTTCACATGTTTTTCTTAAAAGCGATGTGTTGATTTCTTCAAAACACTTTTGTTTCGACAAAAGGGGAGAAAAAGTAAAACTACAAATTCAAACATTTACAATTTTAGATTTTCCTTAAAATAATCTTATGTTTGTCATCAACAAAAGGGAGATTGTTAATACAAATAAGCCGTAAAACGTTTATTTATATTTCACGATCTTCTAATGTTTTGTCGATGACAAAAGTAAGATCATTTTAACGAAACAAATAAAATACGTAAATAGTTTGAACTAATAGTTTTCTAACACACTTACGCTTTCACATAAAACACTAAAACTAGTATAAGTGATTTTATGCTTAAAATATACATATGTACAACAACTAGTGTTTACATATTGGGATAACATATACTTAACTAAGTATATACCAAAATGGGTAAAAACAAGTATATACTAAAATGAGTAAAACAAGTATATACTAAATAGGTAAAAACTAGCAAATGGTTTTGACCCATAACCCATGGTTTTATTTATACCACTTAACCAAGTTCATTGTATCCTTAAGATACATTGTATCTAGAAAGAAAACCATGGATCAACCCATAACCCATGACCCATGACCCATAACCAAAAATACCCATGGGCAAGAGGAGCGTTCCACGGATCCACGGCTTTGTGCTAGCGGGATCCCAGTGGAAGGGATCCGTGGGATCCGGGAAACAATGGGATTTTCCTCTATAAATAGTGAGCCATTTCTTCATTATTTCTTACCCTTTCTAACATACTTTCTCCCACGAGTTAAATCACTAACCTTAGATCCAAGAGATCTATGTTTGTAGTTTTGTTTTGTGTGATCTTTTAGGTTCCTCTTAAAGGCAAGATCACCACCTTTGAAGTCGAGCAAGCTCAAGTCCATGAGTTGCCATGCTTCCTCATCATCAAGGCTATTGAAGTCCTCTTGTTGATGATCTCTTTCTTTCTTCAAAGAAGTGTAGTGTTGAAGACATTAGTGAAAGATGTCTAATGTCAAGACGAAGATATTAGTGAAGGGTATCTATCGTCTATAACATAAGCACTTGTGGTAGGTGCTTAGAAGTCAAGACAAGAAGCATTAGTGAAAGGTGCTTAGAAGTCAAGACTTGAAGCATTAGTGAAAGGTGCTTGGTAAAGGCAGAAGACATTAGTGAAAGGTGTCTTGTAGATCTAGTCAAAGGCATTAGTGAAGGTGCCTTATATGTACATTCGATATGGTGTGTTTCGATGTACTAGATAGACCAAGATTATATCCAAGGATATTGATGTCCTTGATGATGTTGTAAAGGAGTAGATCTCCTTTGGGATTAGTCGTTGGTGTAGTGTGGTAGTAGTTCCTCCATTGCAATGGAACTAGGTGCTTAGCCTAGTACCTAATAAAGGGTAGGCGACGTTGTGAAGGTGTAGTTCACCTAAGGTGTGAAAGAACTCGGTGGTTAGCCTAGCACCGTATAAAGGGTAGGCGACGTTGTGTAGGTGTGGTTCGCCTTGGTGTGAAAGAACTCGGTATTTAGCTTTGTACCGGGAAAAGGTTAAGCGGCGTTGTGAAGGCTTCTCCGCCATAAGGAGATTGGTGTAGTGTTCTGAACTCTCGAGTAGGTGACTCGGGGAGTGGAGTAGGGCAAGGAAGGTGTCCTTGTGGCGAACCACTATAAATACTCGCGTTGTGGTTTTGTGCTTCTTACTCTTTATCTTTTCATTACATATCTTAATATGCTTGTTTATCAACATCCAACACACACAACCAAATAGATTGACATAAGTCGATCTAAATAGTTTAAAAGGAAGTTTTAATTGGTAAAACTATTCAACCCCCCTTCTAGTTTTCCACAAGAATGATGACTACATATGCAGAGGTCTTATTCTCAATGGTATGTCTGATGCTCTGTTTGATATTTATCAGAACTTTGAATCTTCCAAAGAACTGTGGGATTCCTTGGATGCCAAATATATGGCTGAGGATGCATCAAGTAAGAAGTTCCTTGTTAGTAATTTCACAAATTACAAAATGACTGATTCAAGACCAGTTATGGAACAATACAATGAACTTTTTGGAATACTTGGAAGGTTTACACAACATAATATGCACATGGATGAGGCTACTTCGGTCTCTTGTGTTATTGATAAACTTCCTCCTTCTTGGAAAGATTTCAAACATACCTTGAAACATAAGAAAGAGGAGTTAACTATGGTTGAGTTGGGCAGTCATCTGCGCATTGAGGAATCTCTCAAGGTGCAGGATAATGACAAGCCAAAGAGTAGCAATGCTGCTGGACCATATGTTGTCAATATGGTGGAGCATAACAACTCCACCAAGTACAATGACAACAAAGGCAAACGCAAATATCATGACAACACAGGGCGATCCCAACAAGAAGGCAACACCTACTTGTTGGAAATGTAAACCGGTCACATTAAAAGGGATTGCAAAGGTGTTAAAGTTGGTGGTAAAGCCAATGGATCGAGCACTAATGGTTCGGGGGTGGTGGTTCACCAACTCATGAAAGGTCGAATATGTTTAATAAGTCTTTTGGATTTATTATGTTACATATGTATCGAATCTTTTATGTGCGGGATGATGATGTTGCGTGGTGGGTTGACTGCGGTGCAAGAGATACATGTGTGCAAAGATAGAAGCGGTTCAAGACTTATGAGTCATTTGAATGATGGTTCTATTCTTCACATGGGAAATGAGTCAACAGCCTTGGTGCATGGTCGTGGTTGTGTAGATCTTAATTTTAGTTTTGGAAAGATTGTAACTTTGTTTAATGTTATTCATGTTCCTGATATAAGGAAGAACTTGGTTTCAAGTAGTGTATTGAATAATCATGGTTATAAACAAGTTATTGAGTCTGATAAATTTGTGCTTTCTAAGCATGGTGTTTTTATTGGTTTTGGTTATTTATGTAATCAAATGTTCAGGCTTAATATTTCCACTGATAGTGCATTTATTTCCACTGATAGTGTAAATACAGCATGTGTGACCACCTCTGACCATACTGACTCTACCCTGTGGCATGCTAGACTTGGCCATGTTCATTATAAGAGAATGCAAGATATGTCTAAGGATGGGTTGATCCTAGCATTTGACATGGACACTGAAAAGTGTAAAACTTGCATGTTGACCAAGATAACCAAGAAACCCTTTCAGGGTGTTAGTCGTGAGACTAAGCTCTTGGAGCTTATACACAGTGACATGTGTGATTTACATGCCACTCCCTCTTTGGGGAACAAGAAGTACTTTGTGACATTTATTGATGATGCTTCTAGGTTTTGTTATGTTTATCTTTTACATACCAAGGATGAAGCATTAGATAAATTCAAAGTGTTTAAAACTGAAGTTGAATTACAACTTGGGTCTTTGATCAAAAGATTAAGGGCGATAGGGAGGTGAGTACATGGATACTCTGTATTTTCGATCTGTTGGTATAATCCATGAAACGATTTGCCGTTATACTCCTCGAAGAAATGGTAATTCGAAAGGAAAAACAGGTGGTGAAGGAGATGGTTAATTCCATGTTGTCTTATTCGAGAATTGAGTCGAGGTTACGGGGTGAAGCTATGTTAACGACTTGCTATTTATTAAATAGGGTTCCCAACAAAGGAACAAGGTTACCCTTATGAACTCGGACTAAAAGGAAACCCAACTGAACTATCTCAAGGTTTGGGGTTGTAGAAATTATTGTAAGACTCCACGATCAAAGTTGAAAACTTTGGGTGAAAGAGGCATTGATTGCATCTTTGGTGGATATGCTGAGCATTCCAAGGCTTTTAGGTTCTATGTTATTGAACCTAATGAATATATTTCAATTAACTCAATAATTGAATCAAGGGATGCAAACTTTGATGAGCATAGATTCTCATCAGTCCCTAGACCAAGTATGAGGATTCCTAATGGAACTCATGACACTGGTGTATCAAAGGTCCCTGATGATGAACCATCGGTGGTCCCCGATGAGGTTGTGGTTCAACAACTGAACACGTGCTCGGGGAAGAGCAAAAGGGTCGAGACTCTAAAGTCATTTGGACTAGAGTTTCAAGCGTATTTAGTTGAAGGAACAAGGGATGAGGTCTCGGACCAATACTCCCATTGCTTCATTGTTGAGGATGATCCCAAGACATTTGAAGAAGCAATGAAGTCCCGAGATATTGCCTTACGGAAAGAAGCAATCAATGATGAGATGGATTCCATCATGGGCAACAACACTTGGGTGTTGGTTGATCTACCACCAGTTTGCAAACCTTTGGGTTGCAAATGGATTTTCAAAAGAAAATGAAGGTAGATGGAACTATTGAAAAGTTCAAGGCTAGACTAGTCATTCGGGGCTTTAAACAAAAGTCGGTATAGACTATTTTGATACTTATGCCCACATGGCTCGTGTCGATACCATAAGGCTGGCGATTGCTATGGCATCTATTCGCAATCGATTATTCATCGGATGGATGTGAAAACGACTTTCTTGAATGGTGAATTGGATGAGGAGGTTTATATGAACCAACCTCGGGGCTTCATCATGCAGCAATGAAAACAAGGTGTGTAAACTAATTAAGTCTCTTTATGGACTTAAGCGGGCACTAAGCAATGGCATCAAAATTTGATGAAGTGGTTTTGTCTAGTGGTTATGTTCTTAACGGTGACAAATGCGTATATAGCAAATTTGATGAATCGGTAAAGGAGTCATCATTTGTCTATATGTTGATGACATGTTGATCTTTGCACCACCAAAATCGAGTTGACCTAACAAAGGAATTTTGTCATCAAGGTTCTTCATGAAGGACATGGGGAGGCGATGTTATCCTTGGTATAAGGATTAAACATGAAAGTAAAAGAATTTCTATCTCTCGTCTCATTATATTGAGAAGGTGTTGAGGAAATTCAATTACTTTGATTGTACTCGATGAGTACACCTATGGATACTTGTGAGAAGGCGATGCCTAATCATGGCAAGGTCAGTATCTCAACTTGAGTATTCTAGGGTGATTGGTCACTGATGTATGCCATGACTTGTACAAGGCCCGATATTGGTTTTGCGGTGGGAAAATTGAGCGGTATACTAGTAATCCTAGTGCTCATCATCGCAGCGATTCGGAGGGTACTAAAGTATTTGAAGAGAACTATGGATTATAGTCTCTCATATCTCGTTACCCATCGTTGTTGGAAGGATACAGCGATGCAAGTTGGATCGATAACTCGAAGACAATTAAGTCTACCGATGGTGGGTATTCCTACTTGGTGGAGGTGCAATTTCTTGGGCATCTAAGAAACAAACTTGCATCACCATTTCAACAATGGAATCTGAATTTGTGGCTTTAGCATTCTTTGGTAAAGAAATTGAATGGTTGAAAAACTTGCTTCATGAGATTCCATTGTGGCCTAAACCTATAGCACCTATTTCTATCCGATTGTGATAGTGCGGCTACATTGGCTAAGGCTTATAGCCAAATGTACAATGGTAAGTCTAGACACTTTGGTGTCGGACATAGCATAATTCGTGAGCTTATCATGAATGGGGTGGTATCTATAGAGTTTGTTAGATCTCAGCGAACTTAGGCGATCACTTGACGAAGGGTTTGGCTAGAGACTTGGTTATAAAGTCTGCTAAAAGGATGGGTTTAAGTCCAACTTAGCCATTGAATGCTAGGCACCCAACTCCTCCTAAGGAAACTTGGGAGGCGAGTTCAATGTGGAAAGGCTGAACATTCGATGGTGGAGCACATGTTTTATTTTACATCCCAGTTGTGCTCGGGAACTCTTGAAAGGAGGATGAAGTCTTTACTTCTTAATGGTTAATTTTCTTTGAAAAAGTGCTTGGCGGGAGCATGAATAAGAGGAACCACCTATGTAAATGTTGAAGTTTTGCCGCCTTGAAGCTTTGGACTTTTAGCTTTTACAACATTTATGAATTTGGATATGGACGCATGGCTTGTATAGTGTCGGGAGCTTTTAAGTGTTTGAAAACTTGTGTGTATTTTATCTTGGTATTCAAATGGGTTGAAGGGTTCAATTCTTAGAACACCGATTCTCGAATATTTGAGCGTGTAATTTACTAAAATGGAAATTCAATCCTCAGGACATTTTCGTTTATGCACATGTTTTGTTTAATGTTTATTTTTCATGCAAAGGAAGTGAACTAAATTTGGGGAGGATTGTTGAAAAATTTAGTGCACTTGTGGGAATAGTTCACACCTTGTAATGGGTTAGGAGGTACGGAGTGTACACCATAAGGTCCATGAACACCCTGACTCTTGTAGTGGTTTGTATTGGTAGTGCTAGTAGAAAGTACTGTTTGTGGTTTCCACTAGTGTTTCCACTGATAAGCAGTGTTTCCACTGAAGCTTGTGTTTTCCATCAAGCTTGTGGATTCCATGAAGCGATGTATCCACCGATAGCACTATGAAATCTTGATGAAAGTCTTGCTTGTAGCGGTTTTGACCTATTCAGTGGCGGTTTCAATCGCTTAATGACCACGTTTAATTGGTCATGTAACCACTAACGACTATAATGGGGATAATTATGAGGCTATTAATGGGCGATTAATACTCATAATTCCATTTTGATTAGCTTAGAGTAAACTCCTATAAATAGGAGATCGATTATGCATGAAACACATCTGAAAAACCATTAACACTTATTAGCGCAAGGGTTATAGAATTGTGCCTAATTCCATAACTACATTTGGTCTTATCCCAGTAGATATTAGTGTAACCCGGGCATTAGGGTCGAATAGTTTACTTTGGAAAGTGATCACACGATTCAAGTGATATCCGGTAACCACCTAGTGGTATTTGTTTCTGTGACTTGTTGTTTGTTTCTTTGAATTGATTATCTTACCACATTACGAGAGTTACACACCAACAAAGTTATAGTGTATGTCGTCAAATTTACCAGCCAAGCTATAAGACGATTTTTTCTCTTTTTTGTTGTGTTTTATAACTTGAGTGATGAAGGAACTATGTTTTTAAGTTAAGTGAGAGAAAAAAAAGAAGATTACAACACCTTTTGCTATAAGACCATCGAATAAAACGATACCTAGTGGTAGGGGGTGAGCATCGAGTCAAACCCGACTCGAACCGACAAAAAACCGATCCGATTCGAAAATCGAAAAAGAAAAAACTCAAATCGAGAACCGAACCGAGAAATAGATATCAAAAACCGAAATCGAACCGATAAATCGGTTCGGGTTGGTTTTCGGGTTTCGAACAAAAAATCGGTCAAAAACCGAACATAAATAAATATACAAAACCGAAACCGAACCGAAAAAGGTTGGTTCGGTTCGGTTCGGTCCGGTTTCGGTTGGTCCTAGTGGTAGGGATGAGCATCGGTTCGGTTCGGGACGAGTCGGTTTGGGTCGATTTCTTAGTTTTAGTTGTGTTTTCTCGGTTTTCGGCCTGAACCGATCCACCGAAATCCTTAAAAACCCAATGCGAGTACCGAACCGAGTATGTTCGGTTCGGTTTCAAAATAGTCGATATCGGTAAGTTTTACTCAGTTTTCGGGATTCGATCAATCGTGATAATAATTGAGAAAAGGGGCTAAAGACAGTCGCTTTCTAATTTTAGGTAAAGAATACACATGATCATCGTTGCCCACCAACCCACTCAGTCTCACAATCACACTACCCTCAAAAACCCACCAACCAACCCATAAGGCTACTCGCAATGGTGTCGGTCATCCCCGGTTGAGGCCATCGGTTGAGGCCGGTTGCCCCATTGTGGGGTGGCCGGTCGAGGTTGGTTGAGGAGAGAAGTTGGGCCAAATCGGTTGAGTACACAACCGAGTTGTTCAATACTTCAAATAATTATAAATCAAAAAACAATGATACGTTTGGTTCGTAAAATAATTTTACTAACCTTGAGAAATGAATAAGATGAAGGAGAAGATGAAAAAGTGTTTCAGTGTCACTGCTGAGGGTGAGGGATATGTGCATGTGGGTAGCATAAAGGAAACAAAATTTGTGAGGCTATTCTTATACTAAAAAAAAAAAAAAAAATTATAAAAACTTTCTACTTTTACATTCTATAAATCTTAACTCAAATACATTTAAAAAAATTCAGATCATGGCTATCTGGAATTGGTGTCGTCGTCAGATCGTCGGAGAGATCGTCAGATCACCACTGCATTTATAGAACAAAATTTATGTGGCACAGACGAACTAGTTAGCCACATATCCGATCTCTATTATCTTATTATCCAAACACCCCCTTAATTTCCCAGTTTACACAATCATGTCAATGGCTACTGCTGCCATTCGAAGACTCTGCTCCTCTTCACATATCATCAAACAATACAATCACCATGTTCATCCTCGTTACATGGTTCATTTCTCAATTTTATTTTTTTTTTTAATAAAATTTATCTAATCTAGTGTTTGTTAATATTAATACAGTCTTCTTCGACAGCAGTAGCTAGTGACATACAAGCTTCCCGTGTTAATGTTAGTTACTTTGATTTATTTATTTATTTTATTTATATATTTTGTTTTTTAAATATATAATGATATGTTATTTGATTTGACAGTGGACTAAGCAACTGAATGCTCCATTGGAAGAGATTGATCCTGAGATTGCTGATATTATCGAGCTCGAAAAAGCTAGGCAATGGAAGGTATCTTATCTATCTATACTAATAACTGTCCCGACAAAAAACAAACAGTTTAAGAAAAACATAATTATTAGAGCACAAGGTATGGGGTGCCATTGGTGAGCCGTTGGTGTGCCAACCTTACCGGCCAACATGCCAAACTTGTGCCAAATGCACTCTTTTGTGTTTTGAGCCACTCCATTAGCTCAAGCCAAATGCACCTTTTTGTGTGTGTGTGTGTGTTTTTTATATTGTGAGTGAGAAGTATATTTCGTGGGGTATTTTGCGGGACCTACATGTGATGTGAGTGGTGTGTTATGAGGGAGGGTTGTTTGAGTTATTGGTGTGTTATTGGGAGGCGTATGATGTGACACGATGTGGCATACCAATAACGTGTTATTGGGTCCTTGTGCTCTTCCTTGTGCATGACAATTTTACCTTAACTAATTGGAGATGATTTGTACACTCCTAAAAATGATTGGGACACTCAAATTAGTTGTGTTTGGACAGTTATACCCTCATAGTCACACTTACATTTTCACCTTTGTGAGGGTATAAATGTCCAAACACAACTAATTTGAGTGTGTCATTCATTTTTAGGAGTGTGCAAATCACCTCCCTTAACTAATTAACCTGGGACGGAGGGGGTACTACTTACTTTATAAACAAACAACCAATCTAGAATCTCGTTAGAGCGTATCTATAGGAATAGCCACTTTCTTCGTCTCAAATGGAATAATTTAGTTTTATATATATATATATCAAGGGAAAGGTACAATTTCACATTAAGGTTCAAACGAATATTTTGGAAATGAATAACATTTTGGGTATGTTTGGCGAAGATAACATAGCTGTATGGTCATAATTAGTATGAGAAAACGCTAGTTGCTCGTAAATGCTACTAGAAGTAGCATTTTGATTTGGAACGTTAAGAAAAAGTAAGAATGCTAGTTGCTTCCACTAGTTGCTAGTTGCTTTAGAACACTTGCTACCAAACATACCCTTTATTTCTTTATATGATCAATGATTGATAAGGAAACCAACCTTTTACGGTAGTAACTAGTATGAATGATAACATGCCAACATTCATGCTAAATTTGATATCAAATGCTCTCAACATTTAGGGCATTGACTTCAAAAGTACTACAAGTGTAACTTGTCATTTTTTATTATGTGATACGGGAACTTGATTAGTTTGTGTTAATATTAGGATTCGAGCTTATACCTTCAGAGAATTTCACCTCGTTGTCAGTGATGCAAGCTGTTGGATCGGTCATGACCAACAAATATAGTGAAGGTTACCCTGGTGCTAGATACTATGGAGGAAACAGTATGAATAACTCCAGCTAATAGTTAATACTACTATTTTCCTGTCATTTAGTGGTGTTTACTCATTCTTTTGTATATTTTGTAAAGGTACATTGATATGGCAGAGAGATTGTGTCAGAAGCGGGCATTGGAAGCTTTTAATTTGGATCCTTCCAAATGGGGAGGTAACATATCTGATTCCCGTATTGACGTTTTGTACTATTGTACTTGGCTTTCGTTGCAAACCGACCATTGTTGCAAAAAGCCAAAGAACACTGCACTCTTTGTAATGAACCTTTGAAAGAGAAGCGCTGCCAAATTACAAAAACTTTTTGCATTTACGATTTATGAGTGGTCGCTCTTACAAAATACATGTTTTTTTAGTATCTTTGAAAGGCCCTTTGTTAGTTTGCAACAAAAAAACAAGTATCATAGTTGAAATTTGTTGAATTTTTTCATCAAATCGGTCTGAGTTACTTGTTTTTACATCAACGTAATGGAATCATACTTTTAGGGGGTGTTTGCATGTGTAATTTCCTTGTGATTGTCGCACATCAAGAATCAAATTCAAATGGTTAACTAGGCAATAATAATTATTTGTTAATGATCTGAATGGCTAGACGATTTTACATTGACTCTTAAAATCTGTTATATTGTGGCAAACTAGAATTCCTTACTCGCTATCATTTCGCTATAGAATCAGAATCCATTATGCCAAACACAACAAACCTTACCCACTGCGATTTCACGTCTCAATAATGGCTATTAAAACACATCCAAACACCCTATAAGCTCTAAAACGTCCATGTATTTATGTTTTCCTTTTCTAAATATAGGACTTCCATATGCTGAAATAGTGAAATATGAATTCGGTTTGGTTTTTGTGCTGACATGACATCTCTCTTGCAGTCAATGTGCAGTCCTTATCTGGGTCGCCTGCTAACTTTCAAGTTTATACTGCGCTATTGAAACCTCATGAGAGAATCATGGCACTAGATCTTCCTCATGGTGGACATCTTTCTCATGGTTATCAGGTGATGTGAAGTTCTTTTTCAAGCTAAGTCTGTCATGTCGTATGAGTAATTTCCAACAAGTATTTATTTTGATATGGTTCTCTCTTTTTTCATGATGCAGACCGATACGAAGAAGATTTCGGCTGTATCAATATTTTTCGAGACAATGCCATACAGATTGGATGAAAGCACCGGTTATATTGACTATGACCAAGTAAGCTATGCAACTTAGCATGATACTTTGTATGACATGAAGATTTATTTCTTATTAGAAATTGATTTATGTTGCAGATGGAGAAAAGTGCCGTGCTCTTTAGGCCAAAATTAGTTGTTGCGGGTGCAAGTGCCTATGCTCGAGTATATGATTACGCCCGTATGCGCAAGGTAAGAAAAAGGAAGTTTTTCTTCTATGTTATCTATAAGTCTTGATATCTCAAAACAAATCTCATTTTTGACAGGTTTGTGATAAACAAAAGCCATTCTATTAGCTGACATGGCACACATCAGCGGACTAGTTGCTGCTGGTGTTATACCATCGCCTTCGAATATGCTGATGTTGTGACAACCACGACACACAAGTCGCTCGTGGTCCACGTGGAGCCATGATCTTTTCAGGAAGGGGCTAAAGAGATCAACAAAAAGGCGAAGAAGTGAGTACGCCATTTGAATGACAGAAATAAATTTTATTGTTTGATCTCACTTCATGTTGATTAGCTTTTACATACGTGTCAACGTGTAGGTGATGTATGACTTTGAAGATAAAATCAATCAAGCTGTGTTCCCCGGGCTTCAAGGGGGTCCACACAATCATACCATTACTGGTTTAGCTGTTGCTTTGAAACAGGTTTGTTGCTCTTTGCAGTACCATCGCTCGAACCTTCTTTGTAAGCTGATTGAGCCTACTTTTGCCTTTTTAATTGGTTTATAGGCGACAACCCCAGAGTACAAGGCATACCAAGAACAAGTTCTTACCAATTGCAAGAAATTTTCAGAGGTTCACTGAATATGTTACTCTCTCATTTGTGCATTTGTGACCACTCGTTAAATGTTAAATGCAGAAATTTGTATAAGCGAACTAAATGGTACATATATTATGTTTGTTGGTTTTGCAGAGTTTGATGGAGAGGGGGTATAATCTTGTATCCGGTGGAACCGATAACCATTTGGTGTTGGTAAATTTAAGAGACAAGGTACTATAACATTGAATTTGTAAAATCAGCTCATCTCCAATATTTGAGTATATCTGGGTCAATTTGGACTATTTAGACATTCTTTGAAGTTACCTAGTTTGATGATATTGGTTCTGATTACAGGGTATTGACGGATCAAGAGTTGAAAAGGTTTTGGAGTCGGTGCATATTGCTGCCAACAAGAACACCGTTCCTGGTGACGTTTCTGCCATGGTACCTGGTGGCATCCGTATGGGTAAGTTTCTCATCTATAAAACCTGCATTCATAAAAGAACCTGCGATTTTTTAAGTTTTATATTTTGATTTTTAAAAATGTAAAATCTTTTTGTTCTTATGGTTTAGGAACTCCTGCTCTAACATCTAGGGGATTTCTCGAGGAAGATTTTGTCAAAGTTGCCGAGTTATTTGATGCTTCTGTCAAGTTGGCCTTGAAAATTAAGGCTGCTTCAGCAGGTTAGAGTTCTTATAACCTTACCAAAAATAACTAAATTACCCTATAACGTCAATTGGCTTGTGTTTTTGAATTTAATCAGTAACAACATTGTTTTGCTTTTGTTTTTTACTGCAAATTCTACAAATGATATTTGGGCGTGAGTGTTATTATAGGAAAAAATCTGGTAGGTTGACCTGAAAAGTCAACAAAATCAACTCTTGTATGCTAATGCAGATTTTTGTCCGTTAACGAAAAAATGAATTACTTGGACTTTTGAAGACGAACATGCTAGTATTCAACTTAAAACTTGTAGCATGTCATGAAATGTTAGTATAAAAAAATTATACTTAATTTAAATCCATCGCAAATGCTACAGATGAAAAGATGTTGGTGTAGACCGTAGAGTATTAGCCTTGTAATATCTAAAATAATAACAATGGTAGGTTAGACATCAAAAGTCAACAAAAAGCTTCTGAACTTGTGCTAATGAAGCTCTTTGTTCTGTAAATAAACTTGATATCAGGAACCAAGTTGAAGGACTTTGTTGCATCTATGAACGGAGACGAGAAGTTCCAATCTGAAATTGCAAAGATTCGGGGTGAGGTTGAGGAGTATGCTAAACAATTCCCAACAATCGGGTTTGAGAAGGAAACAATGAAGTACAAAAACTGAAGATGATTATTTCTTCACATTAAAGTTCAAACATAGCAACAATCGTCGTGTCTATGGTTCCAGCTTTTGCTGATTGTCGGTTTGTGTAAGATGGATGTTGTCAATGGTTTTTTGTTCCGATAAGCAATATAAGTCGTTTGTTGTTGCTGTGTTAACAGTTGTAAAAGTTATTATTTCCGATAATCACACGTACAGTAATAAATGCAAGCAATAGAAAAATGAATTTGGCGACGTCTATAGTCATAATTCTTTGCAATGTTGAGCTACTAGGTTGGGGAGAGCATGGGTCATGTTGGTCTGGTTTTTGCTCGAACCTAAAGTGCACCAAAACTGAAATTTGGTTTTACAAAACGAAACCAACACATGATTAGTTTTCCAAAAAAGTGTAGATTGACGGAACAGCTCACCTCGTGAGGTGTTATATTGTAAGCTCAAGTTTGAGTTATACTTGTAAAATCGAAGTTTGAATTAGAGCTATTGTTTATAAGTCTTCTAAAGTTTTAAGAAAATACAAGTAGTTAAGAGATAATCATAAATATTATGGAAATTAGAAGCATTCAATGGTGGACCCCACATTCATCATCCTTCCCTTGTTTTCTGATATCCATTTTCATCCAAACACACCAAGATAACAACACATACACACACTATTAACTACCCTCCTCAAACCAAACCATGAAACACACACTTGTTCACTAAATAGTATACTAAACCTTATTATTATTATGGCATCTTTACCTTCAGCTGTAATTGGCAACACCATCAAACTTGAATCAGAGTTCAAGAAACGCTCCACTAACTTCCCTTCCATTGAAAAGGTACCATCTATATATCACTATTATCATTTTTCTATATTTAGTAATGTTTTATCTTGCTTGCAGAGGAATTTAGATAAAGATTTTGATGCATTGAGTTTGGATTCTAAAGAGAC
The DNA here is from genome assembly GCA_022545495.1 of Chrysanthemum lavandulifolium. Taxonomy (NCBI): domain Eukaryota; kingdom Viridiplantae; phylum Streptophyta; class Magnoliopsida; order Asterales; family Asteraceae; genus Chrysanthemum; species Chrysanthemum lavandulifolium. The sequence goes on from CM040245.1 coordinate 19,718,780, forward strand.
TGAGCCTTCAAATTATGTCACACTTTTACAAAAATGTGTCGAAAAGAATTCGATAAAAGAAGCGAAAACGATACATGGGCAGGTTGTGAAATCTGGTACTAATGATAATTTGTTTGTCATGACATCTTTGGTTAATGTTTATGGCAAATGTGGTGCAATGGAAGAGGCGCGTAAGGTTTTTGATGGGCTGGCGAAACGAAATGTGGTTACTTGGACTTCTTTGATGTCGGGTTATGTTCAGAACGCGCAGCCTGAGTTGGCTACTAGTGTGTTTTTGGAAATGTTGGAAAATGGGGCGTTTCCCACGAATTATACTATTGGAGTTGTTTTGAACGCGTGTTCTGTGTTGTATGATGTTAAGTTAGGGAAGGAGGTTCATGGGTATGTTGTCAAGTATGGACTTGAGGATGATACGAGTGTCGGGAATGCGCTTTGTAATTTGTACTCTAAATGTGGTAACAATTTGGATTCTGCGATGAAGGTGTTTTCGAGGATAGGGGAAAGGAATGTGGTTTCGTGGACGACGATTGTATCTGCTTGTGGTGATAATGGGAGTTCTGCAGACGGGTTGAATTTGTTTAGTGAAATGCTCGAGGAGGGTATTGAGCCGAATGAGTTTATTTTAACGAGTGTTTTAAGTTTGTGCTCCACGATGCAGGCTATAGATGTTGGTTTGCAGGTGCATTCGTTGAGTATCAAAATTGGGTATGAATTTAACTTAGCTGTTACGAATTCTATAATGTATCTGTACTTGAAAAATGGATGGTTTAGTGAAGCAAAGAAGTTGTTTTATGGATTGGAAAAAGTAAGTTTAGTAACATGGAATGCGATGATTGCGGGCCATGCCCAGATGATGGATGTTGCTGAGGATAATGTAATGCAAACCCGAAACGGTGTTGAGGCGCTAGACATGTTTTGAGGTTACAAAGATCTGGTTTAAAACCTGATCTATTTACTATGTCTAGTATCTTAACTGTTTGTAGCAATCTTGTGGCATTAGAACAAGGGGAACAAGTTCATGCTCAAACTATAAAAACCGGTTTCTTATCAGACGTTGTCGTTGGTACGGCTTTAGTTAATATGTACAATAAATGTGGTAGTATCAAGAAAGCAAGTAAAGCTTTTGTTGAGATGAATACAAGAACTTTGATTTCTTGGACTTCAATGATCACGGCGTTTGCTCAACATGGTCTTTCTCAGCAAGCATTGGATCTTTTTAATGATATGAGATTAGCAGGCGATAGGCCAAATAAGGTGACTTTTATTGGTGTTCTTGCAGCGTGTAGTCATGCTGGTATGGTGGATGAGGGTTTAGCTTATTTTGAGATGATGAAAAATGAATACAAAATCAATCCCATTATGGATCATTACGCGTGTATGATAGATATGTTTGTGAGATTAGGAAGGTTAGAAGACGCTTTTGATTTCGTGAAGAAAATGGAGTTTGAACCAAATGAGTTTATTTGGTCTTTACTAATTGCAGGCTGCAGAAGTCATGGGAATCTAGAGTTGGGTTTTTATGCTGCTGAACAATTACTTAGCATCAAGCCTAAAGATCCCGAGGTTTACAGTATGCTGATGAACATGTACGTTTCTGCAAAAAGATGGAAGGATGTATCACGATTAAGGAAAGCCATGAAAGAAGAAAATTTGACGAAGTTGAAAGATTGGAGCTGGATTAGCATTAAAGATAAGGTTTATTCCTTCAAACCGGATGATAAATCATGTTATCAGTGTCGAGATGTTCATGTTTTATTAGACGAATTACTTGAAAAACCAAGAAATCTTGGATACGAGTGGAAAGAAAACTTGGAGATACCAGAAGATGAAGAAATCGAAGATAGAGAACCAAGCTTTTCTAGAGTCCATCACAGCGAAAGGTTTGCTGTGGTGTTTGGTTTGATAAAGATACAAAAACCAGCAGCGGTTCGTGTTGTTAAAAGTACGAGTATGTGCAGGGACTGTCATAGTTTTGTTAAGTTTGTTTCGGCTGTAACAGAGAGAGAAATCATGATAAGAGACAATAAACGACTCCACAGATTTGTTAACGGCAAATGTTCATGTGGGGATTTCGGTAGTCTTTTGTGAATCTGTGTAGAGTCTCGGTGCACCAGGTTGGGTTGACTTCTGGGTTGGCTAGCGTTATGTTGCTAATCATATTCAACTTATACTTCAATTGTTGTAAGATCAGGTACGAAATATACAAGATTTTTTGTTCAATTTTATGACAGCAATTTTTTTGTTCAATTCTATGACTGCAAATTTTGTTCAATTCTATGACAACAAAGGATTGTGCAAAGTAATCACTGGAATTAAGTAAATATATATAGGTATATACAACATAGAAGATTCATAAGCACACGAAACAAGCATATACACCTATATAGTTATTAAAGTTCATAACCAACTAAACAAAAGACATAACACTTATGGAATTTTATTAGGATTGACAACCATCTTACCCTCTTGATTAACTGTCAAACCCGGCCCTTGTCTCATATCAGCAGCAGCAACCACCGGTTGGTACGTTGTTCCCATTCCACCCTGTGAAGCCGTATAATACACCTGCCTACCCGTGGCATCAACCCCAACCGGCCCAAGCTGCCCAACATGCCTATACCCAAGCTCTTGTGGCCTAACCATCCCAAGTGTCTCTTGATATGCTCCAACTTTCGGTTGCTGAATCTGCGGTTGTGTCAGTGTCCCATACACCGGCTGCTCCCTATAAAACTGATCAGGTGGATTCACCATCCCATAGTACGCCTGCCCTTGGCCAACTTGAGGCGCAGGCCGCAGTGTCGTCACAGCTGGAGCTGGCACAGGAGCAGCTCCAGCTGCAGACGGATAGACGCCAGTCGAAGACGGAATCAAATAAACCGGCGAATCAGTTCCCGCCACTGACATCGGGTAGCCACCTGTCGTCATATGCCGCTGGTCCTGCCAGTAGCGAGGCTGTCCAGGACCCGCAGCTTGTATCTTAGTATAATAATCACCGTAATAAGCCCTAGGATCCATATTAATCTGCATCTGCTGTTGAGGCACCTCAACAGCAGACGCAACAACACTCTCACCCATCACATTCACATTCACATTCCTGTTATTACTATTACTATTACTATCTTCAGAACCACACTCCGAACCAGTCCGCACAGCACTCTCCACCGCCTGCATAACACCACCGGCATTTGCATTTGCATTTGCAACAACAGTACTACCTTTATCAAAACCAAACAAATAGTCCGGGTTATTCTCAGACACAGGAGACGACCCAGACGAAATCTGAACCGCATTAAGCGCGTCAACAAACCACTGCTGCTGATCAGTCTCAGCTGTTTCTGTTCCCGAAACCAACGGGAACAGAAACAGTCTCAGCCTGACAGGCTTAACAGAACCTTTGAAAATTCTATCATACTCACACATCATATGCTCCAAGTCCTCATCACTAGTTACAGAAATCAAGGCGTCAAGATCCTCGCCAGGTAACTGGTACTTAAAACAAACGTTGGAAAACTCATGCAAAGATAGAGTGGAGAGCTTATGGAGGAGGTTGTGGAATGAGACATTGCGATCAACGGAGAGGATCTTGGTGTCCCCGCCAATGTAGGTGAGGAGGTGGTCGTGGGGCGAGGAGGATCTTGCCCCGTAGCTGCACATGAGTTTTACTTTGTAGTTTATGTCGTCGTATTCGAGATCGAGTGAGCGGGGGTGGAGGAGGAGGCGTTGGAGTCTGGGTATGAGGATGATGAATATGTATTGTTGTTTTCCATTTTCTTTTCTTTGGGTGGTTGTTTGGATTAATGGAAATTGATGAAGAAGGTGATGATCTGTGTTTTTTTTGTTGGTGCTTAATTATAGGGGGAATGTAATGTGGAACCTACTTTTAGACAGGAGGAAGTTAGGGATGAGTATTGTAACTTTTTCAATAATTTGTTCTGTACTTTTTATAACTCTTTTTAAATTATTTTTTACTCTTAAAGGTGAGCATCGGGTCAAAACCGATTCGAGCCGATCAAATGAAGTGAATCGAAAATCGATTTTTTTAAAAACATGAACCGAGTACTGAATTGAACTGATTTCGTTCGGCTCGGTATTATGTCGGTCATTTAGTTTGTTTTATTTTTTCGTTGATCGTTAGGTTGATCAATTAAAAAATTAAAATGTCTAAAATACTTTCGTTTGAATAATGTAAATGGATTAAAATTATTACACCCGATAAACCATAAAGACCAAAAATTGCAGTTAACTCTTGTATTTAGTGGGGTGGTATTTACATGTCACCCACTCTATTTTTGTAATATGTTAATGCAGGGATAACATTAGGTTGGATTATGGTATTGAAAAAAAAAAAAAAAAAAAAAAAAAAACTCGTATATATTAATAGTATAAGATGAAATACACAAGTCTATTATAAAATAACAAGGAGGGGTCCGCCACGTTGCGTGGGTATTTTTTTTATCGTTTTGTGATAATTTGGTTTGATAATTCGTTAACACGGACAGTAGTTTCTAATTTTGCATACTATATAAGCTTTGTATTAAGCTTTGTGTCTATGTGTACTGAATAAGCCAATTTGGGTAACCGGATCACTTCAACGGGTTGCTTTAACTCGACGTCCCTAAGAAGCGTACTACTTTGTCAAGTGCTGAAAAATCGATAGTAGTTATTGGTATATGTCTTATGTTTGTGTTGTTGTTTGAATAAGTTTCTTAAGAAGTTTGGTTTTACACAACGGTTAATATTATGAAAGAGTGTGATTGTTTTGTGGGAAGAAAGATGAAGCGGCGTCGCTTGCTCATGCTAGGGTGCGTGTAAGACAGGTTGAATGCTTATATAGCAAAGGTGGAAGGTACTCCAGTAGCGGCGACGACGCCCATGGTCTTGCAGCTCTTAGGTTATTGGTGGCGGTGGATGAACAACGTATTCGTTCAAACAACCGAGATGCCGTTGAAGCTGCTCGTGTCGCGGATCACATGATGGATTTTCTGGGGACTTTGTTACGGCCGTAGTCGTTGGTGATAGTATGTTGTATAAAGTAGGTGTTAGTGTCTTATGGTAATGGTTGTCTTTTGGGTACCTGTTAAGATTTCACCGGTCTTGTAGTGGTTCGTCTCTTTTGCGTTACGCCGCTGCTTTTAACGTCATTTTTTTACATTTTCATCCGTTTTTAACGGCTTTTGCGTTTTCTGCATTTGCTCTGCTTTCCGTTTTCGCCGTCCGCTTTTACGCGGTTGTCTCGCTTTTACGCTTTAATCCGCTTTTGCTTTTTTCGTTTTCGTTTTAAATAGCCGCTTACGTTTTTACATTTTTACGTTTTCCGCTTTTGGCCGTTTTATGTTATCGTCCGCTTTTGCGCGTTTCGGCTTTTTTTACGCTTTAACCGTTAGCTTTTTTACGCCATCCGTTTTGCGAATGTTATCTGCGTTTTACGTTGCTCGTTTTCGTTTTTCCGCTTTTTACGTTTTAGTTCGCTTTACGTTTGTCTATTTTTACGCCGTCCGCTTACTTACTTAAAACGTATGAAATTGTAAAAACATATGAAAACGTAAATAAACGGACAAAACATAAAAATGGACGAAACGTCAAAATGCACTAAAACGTAAAAACGTATGAAAAGCGCAAAACGAATGAAAACGTAAAAACGGACAAAAACGCAAAACGGAAACTTATCGACAAAAACGCGCAAAAACGGATGAAAATAAGCGTAAAAGGGCAAAACGAAAAAAAAAAAAAAAAAAATGGCGTGAAACGTTAAAACGGATAAAATGTAAAAAAATAAAGAGAAAAACGTAAAAAGGAATAAAACACGAAAACGGATAAAACGTAAAACGGACGAAAACGCGCGAAAACATATGAAACGTAAAAACGGACGAAATGTAAAAACTGACGAAAACACGCAAAACGGATGAAACGTAAAAAATGTATTTAAAAGGTAAAAACTGACGAAAACGTAAAAACAAACGAAAACGTAAAAAAGACGAAACGAAAACGGACGAAAACGCGAAAACGGTTGAAAACGAAAAATGGGCGAAACGTAAAACGAACGAAAACGCGAAAAACGGATGATAACGTAAAAACGCATGAAAATGTAAAAATGGACGAAACGCGCAAAAACGGATGAAAACGCCCAAAACGGATGAAAACGTCAAAACCGGACGAAAGCGCAAAACCGGATGAAAACGTAAAAACGAATTTAAACGTAAAAATGGACGAAAACGCAAAAACGGATGAAACGTAAAAACGGATGAAAACGTAAGAAACGGACAAAACGTAAAATAACTACGAAAACGTAAAAAATGACGAAAACGTAAAAAGCGGATGAAAGCGGACGAAACATACTATAGTTGCATGATTACGGTGAAAATGTAACGAGTGACCGACCCAACCCGACCCAACCCGTTTGACCCATGACCAATTCAACCCATTCTTATAGTATGACCCGTTTGACCTATGACCCATTCGACCTATAAACCATTTGACCCATGACCCAAACCGACCCGACCCGACCCATAAACCATTTGACCCATTTGTCGCTCATGACCCCGCAAATAAACAGGACAACCACTAGCTATGTTGTGGCGATGCGCAGTTCTCGAATAACTATCCCACAATCGGACGGACCCTTTTACGAGAGCGCATTTACGGTGGAAGTGTCATGAGTGTCCACCCATGGTTAACGAGATGATGTAACAATCGGCAGAGTATATGAGTAGTCGACAGGCTCGCTTGATTTATATGACACGAGAACGTCGCCACTCTTACGCGGGCTTTAGACTTGGTTTTCATAGAATAAAGGTTGATAACATAACACACGAATCAAATGGTTACATATACACATGGAACCAGTGGCGGAGCTAGAAGAAATTTCGTGAGAGGGCCGAAGCAAATTTTTTTTCCGGAAAAACATTAAATGGGAGTGCCAAGATGAATTTTTATTTTTTTAACACATGAAATCGCAAAAAAATACACTAACGGCTTGGGCCTACGAGGCCGGACCTCTCTTGGTCCCTCGAGATAGCTCACCATGCATGGAACATACATATTCTAATCAAAGTATTGTTTTGAGTTTGCAAGAACCAAAAAAATAAAAATCAGCAATCCAATGGACATTTGCAACTTGAGAAGGGTACCTATCGGACGATCACTCGGCTTTTTAGATTGACCCCTACTTTTTTTGTTTTTATTTTATTTTTTATTTATTTTTTATTTTTATAATTTTGTTTATATCAAAAGTTGTAAGCGCGAAAACGCGAATCAGAATATAAAGTTTAATAAGCCAAACGCTTAAA
>CM040245.1:19726165-19983004 GCA_022545495.1 Chrysanthemum lavandulifolium
TAGACATATAACATCTACTCGATGAAGAGGTGGGAGACTTGTCTTCTTACACTCTTCTTCTATAAAGTTGAAGACTTGTGTTAATTAACTATGTTATATTTATAATCATTCGACAATTATATCGCATTGCGTTAGTTTAATAAATAAATTGTAGAAACAGCATTTAAAATCATTCGACAATTATATAAAACAAACAACATTATTTTGTTCGATTTAGACTTTACAGCCAATATCTTACCAATAAGATGTGGTAGTCGATTCGGACTCTAAAACATCTTAATAAAACAAACACACCTACTTAACTTGAAATGATCCAAACACCCTTTAATTCTTCAAGCACATCGAAATACAAATAGAAATACAAAATGTCTTGAATCATGGCTCCAAATACAAATACTTAACCCAGAAACAGATCCAAACACCCCCTTATGTGGTGTTTTTGAGATGAGATTGATCGATTTGGATTGGTTGTTCTTGATTTTGAGATGTGAATCAATCGAGTTTTGATAATTGTTCATGATTCATATGTGGTGTTTTTGATTGGTTGTTCTCGTTTTTGTGAAAGTTTACAGGGAAAAAAAAATGAATGAATGAGACATGAGAGGGGCGCTTATTTTTTCTTATACCTAATTTTGAATCGACACTGGCTACTCTGCGCTAAAGTCGGGTTTGTATATCGACCAGGGCAAATCTGATTAAACACTTTTGTATACCCGTTTTCTGTCGGTTCGGTTTCGGGTACCATTCGGTTGGGTCGGTTTTTCGGGCTTATTCGGTATCGATCGGTTTTGTTCACCCCTACTTGACTACTTGTTAAATTTTTTCAGCAAAAAAAGAACATGGGTCATGGCTTCTTAGTTTCTTGCCTTAAAAAATAACAAATGGTAGTCTAGATGTAACCCAAGAGATGGCTGAAAAAACTAGCCCAAACAGTAGGCCCAATAAGACTAATATGCTAACCGCAAAAATACAATATTTGATCAAACCTCATTTCATCTGTCGAGATTAACGTTTTTGTTTGAGGATGCCACTAGGCTTACCAGCCTTTGACATAAGTTGATCATTATTCATTAACGATAGTGCAGGGACGATAGACCTTACGTGCATTGATGTAAAGTTGTTGCATTTTAACTTCTCTGCACGCCGTTTTCCTTTTCTACTGTGACAATTCCTATATATTGTCACTCGCATTGATTGGTTACACTGATCCGAAGCACATGTAAGGCCGGAGATGGACACTTTACAAACATTGGAGTAACTGATATAGCTAAATTCGAGATAGTATAATGGATCAAATCAGACATTAGAGATCTATGCCTGTAATCTACAAAACACCAAATCTCATCAGAAACACATACATTCTCAAAGAAAAGGACTGTCAAGCTGCTAAAAAAACATACTTCCAACTCGATAGTTCCTCAACTAATATACTTTTTTAATTTAAGATTAACAAAGCTCTCTTAAATTCCTTGATGCAAACTTAATAAAGTTTTCACATTCAAGTCCAAAGTGGGGCAACTAATGTCAAACCAGCATAGATCAAAAACTATAGCACCACACCCAAACCTAACCTTATACCTTGAGATTTTCAAGAGACGGTAAATCATGTAATCCACCATCTTTTCTCTCTAAATCTTTTAGCTTCTGAATGATATTCCGCATGCGTGAATCTTGTTTAGGATTTGGGGTAGTAACATCACAAAAGTAGCATAATTAGGCATAAAATTTGGGGTAGTTATATCAGTTGTTTTTCTTAAAAACTCTCGAGCAATAGCATTTTTATTTTGATATATGGCAAACAACCATTCTCTTTCATCTTTTTAAGCAATTCTTTAGCTTTATCAAACAACCCTTCTTGGCATAGCATACGATCACTGCCGTATATGCCTTCATATGTGGCTTCAATCGTTCCAATAAGAGTTCATCAAACTTAAGCTTCTCCTTGACCACCTATTCGACTTGTTGCATAAGTGGTGAAGTTGACTGTATAATCATGAGAATTGTGATTTTTAGATTAGTTACATGTAAAAATGCAGTCCATGTCCTTTAAGATATTAGACTATTTTAGCTGTTATAAATCTTATTTAGTTTACGGTTAAGAAAAAATAAAATAAAAATGATGAGAAGAAATTACAACCACACATTTAAGATGCACCTATTTCATTTAGTTACGGGATCATAAAACTGTGAAAGTTGTGTTTAATTTTTTTGTAAGCTTTGTTCATTACAAAGTACCAACCATAACAATCGAGTATAATTTATTTTTTATGACAAATATGCAATGGGACATGTCCGAATCTAACAGCAACTAGATTAAAATACATATGGTTTTGAAAAAGGTGACTTAGACTGGGCTATGGGCGTAACGGTGTGAGCGTATGATCATGATCATTCTTGTCACATCGGTCAAATTAGTTTTTACTCTCTACAAACTTTTTTATGATAAGGCGATCGTGGTCACCACAAAATACATACCCCAATTAAATACAAATACACGCCACAAAAATCATTTACTAAAAACATTCACACACACAAGTTCCTCACATGACTCGGACGATTATACGACCGTTATACGACCGAGTCCTTGCAAAATACCATGTTGGACGCGTCTCTAAGGGAAAGGTGTAATGGGGGGAACGCGTTCTCTTTGTAGGGTGACCCGAGCCTCACGACCATCCACATAACAATTTCAATGAATGATTTTATCTCTAAATTATGAATAGATTAAATAAGTAAATACACAAGTGAAGTAATGACTAGAAAAATGATTTTGCTATATGATTAGCAAAAATGGAATCGAACCGAGTCAAGTTGATAATGTTAAGCTCGAACCTCGGCTTAAACCCGACAGAGTATTAAATTCCAAGCTTATGCTCGGTTAAATAATTGCCACTTTAGAGCTGGGGGTATTACCATTATAATAACATAATTAGTGTAGGTTAACTTAAAATTTTGTTTGGTTACTTTATTTTATTTACTATGTAATGTTTTTTATTTTAAGCCAATCTTATTAGAAGGTTGATTACTTGGTGGTTACCTCTCAATCGAGTCGTAAGCTTGGGTTATGTGCACTCACTAACCTTAGAATCTGACCAAATCACCTACCTCTTTCGTATGTTATGGTTGGATACCCAACCGAGTAAATGTGATGATTTTGAACATTGGATACCATTGTTGCATTAAGCAAAGCGATTAAGATAGATGTGGTCATGCAGCTGTGCAAGTTATTATTGAGTATAGTTTTGAAGAGAAAGGCGATTTAAGCACATGTAGCGGTGGCTTCTGATATTTGTGGTTCGAATTAAGCGTTAAGCGCTTGGGATATTGCTTTCTTTGAATAAATTTAAAAAAATGAAAAGTGTAACGCCTAATAGTATCTTATAACTTAAGTGATTAGTGAGAGTATTTTTTAAATGGGTTATATGTTATGAATTATAAAATAAAAACCCGACACGACGACAAAATTTGCTATAATCTGAGTTTATGGCTCCCATTGCACGTGATGCTAATAGGATATCCATACCTCCCATAAAGTGATTCCTATATATATATATTTTGGGTAAAAGTCAAAATGACTAACATGTTTTCTCAATGTACCAAAATGATAAACATGCTCATTTATGTTCCAACATAATACACCAAAGTTCAAATTTTGCACAACCCGATAAATCATGTCACATGCTATCCAAGTTGGTCGCCACCACTTCATTCATTAATTTATTTTTTGAATATGTGAAAATAGATAGTGACATGGGCTTGCTTATCCGGTCATTTAGGAATATAAAAGGCAAATTAGAGTTGACTTATCACTTATACTAACACTATTTTCTCCGATGAAAACTTTCACCTACCCATATCATGAAACCCTAAACCCCCAAATCAAAAATTCTGGTAGATAAACCAAAATCGTTACCAATTACTAAAGGTATGTTCTTAAACACGTTAATTATCACCTCAATTGTTGGTTAGTAAGTGTTAATTTTACAAATCTAACATTAATTTTAAACCCTAATTTTTCAGGTTTGACGTTTTTCTTACACAACTATGGTGGATTTCACAGTTACTCTCTACCATAGTGGTGTTTTCATCCAAAACCCTTTAAAGTATGTACATGGTCAAAAAACCATTATAAGTGACATTAACTTTGAAGAGATGAGGTACAATGACCTGGTTGAAGTAGTTAGTAGGTTAGTAAATTCCATTCCTAGAAAGCTTTATTTTAGCAAACCTGGAACTACATTGTCTAGAGGTATAACAGAAATGAAAAGTGATGCTGATGTAGATGAATTTATGAGCGTAGGTTACAAAAATGGATTTAAAGTAGACTTGTATTTTGAACACCATGGGTATGATGTATTGGAAATGGTTAGAGATGATCATGCGCCTAGGCCTGATGCACATTTAGTTGGTGATGATGTGAGTTCAGATGAGGAGTGTGAGGCTGTCCCTGAATTTGTTGATGCTCAAAATGAGGGTGAAGGCAATGTAGTTATCAAGAGGTTAAGCACCAATGACCATTTCTTAAACAAATTAGTGGGAAATGGAAACTTTATTGGTATCACAGATTACCCAATCCCAACTTTAGAAGGTAGTTACCTTGAAGAGATTGATCCTGAAGAAGATTTTGTAGAAAATAAGTACAAGGTGAAATCTAGCATTACTTATTCTGCTTTTAATCCATCAACACCATGGAATGAGCAAAAACCAGTTCTAGGCATGAGATATGAGTCCCCCTACAGCTAAAACAATCATTGGCTAACTATGGAGTTGCCAGTGGTTATCAGATGTGGTATATGAGAAATGACTTTAGGTGTCTGTTGGTTTATTGTGGGAGGGATATTTATATAGGTAGATGTGCTAGTAAGAAGAAGCTGAAGAAGGCAAATGTTATGCCTAGTAGTAGCCCATCTAAGCATGTAGCAGAAGAGGGTACTGGTAAGACACCTACTAAGGTTAAGGATAAGGCTGAATCAGTTGAAAAGACACCTACCAAGGATAAGGGTAAGGGTATAGCAGTTGAGAAGACACCTGTTAAGAGTAAGGTTAATGAGAATGCAACAGAGACCACCGATACACCTACCAAATGGACTAGAAAGAAAATTATGCAAAGGGATACCAATCACTATTGCACTTTCGATTATGGGCTTCATGGATGAGTACGGAGAAATCCTTTCGGATCAAATCTCTTTACCACGATCACGGTGTTCTAGGAACTATGACATGGGGTCATTGGTTACATATAAATGGATTGCTAGTCATTATGCAAGAGATATCATAAGGAATCCGTTTATAACTATTAGGTATATGCAGAATGATATAAGAGAGAAATTCTACATAGATGTTAGCCTAGGTCAGTGCAGGAAAGCCAAGGAGTGTGCATTGTTTGACCATGAGGGTGGGTTGGTTGAACACTACAGTAAGTTATGGGAGTATAGACAGGCTGTTCTAGAGTCAAACCCAGGGTCCACATGCCATTTAGATGTCGAGCAACATGACGATGGCCAAATATACTTCAAAAGGATATATGTGTGTTTCAAAGGATTAAAGGATGGGTGGAGAGTAGGCTGTAGAAGAGTGATTGAGCTTGATGGGTGCTTTCTTACACATACTTGCAAAGGGGAGCTCTTAACTGCCATGGGACGGGACGCAAATAACCAAATGTTTCCCATAGCATGGGCAGTAGTTGGTGTGGAAAACAAGAACAAATGGGAATGGTTTCTATCTTTGCTTAGTGATGACTTGAATATAGGTGATGGAGATGGAGTAGTGGTCATTTCAGACGGACACAAGGTATTTTTTTTTTTATATTTTTTTGTGTACTTGTGTTAATTTGTTATGCTTGGGTATTTACATTTTGTTAATCTGTGATGAAGGGACTATTGGAAGTGTGAGGATTTGGTTACCATATCTTCGAACATAGGCGTGCACTGTGCACATCTATGCTAACTTCAAAAGAGGTGGGTGGGTTGCATTATAGGAGGTTGTTTTGGTGCGCATTGCAACTACTACCCGATAGTTTTTGAGCGTGAATGGAGGAAATCGACGACTTGATCAAGAAGCCTTGAACTATCTAATGGAAAAGGTACCTGCAACATGGTGTCGAGCTTTCTTTGGCACAAATAATTCTTGTCGAAGATTCGAGAATGGTATATGTGAGAGTTTCAACTCTCGAATAATGAATGCAAGAGGGAAACCCATAATAACCATGCTCGAAGACATAAGGATCTACATTATGCAGAGAACATGGAAGATGAGCATTTTGGCATCTGATTGCCAAGACAACATCTGCCCTTCAATAAGAAAACAACTTGAATCTTTGAAAAAGCGACAAAGGTAACTGTCACCTGTTATCCTTTTAATTTGTTATGATTTAGTTAATGTGAATTTGTATATTAAGTACCTATCTAATTATGTACCCTAATTGTCAATGTAGATTGTGGGTGGTATATCCTAGTGGTTACCAAGTTATGGAAGTAAGGAAAGGTGATGAAGCTTATGGGGTGAACTTAATTAGTAGAACCTGTGACTGTGGATTGTGGTCACTTAGTGGAGTACCATGTGTGCATAGTGTGGCAGCATATATGCATTGCAAACAAAATCCAGAGCTAGGTGTAAGTGAATGGTATAGCCAATCTAAGTGGTATGATGCATACCAGTTTAGTATTAGGCCAGTGCTTGGTTCTAGCACATGGAAAAGGAATAACAATATACCTCCACTGCCACCAATGGAGAGAAAAATGCCCGGAAGGCCTAGGTCTAGAAGGATTAAACATCCCACATAAAATGATCATCAAGTGAGCAGGGCTGGTAAGCCAACTACTTGTCAAAATTGCTGGGAAAAAGGTCATAACAGGGGAAATTGTAAAAATCCAACTAGACCTAAACCACCATCTGATATACAACCACCAAAGAAGAGGAAGTTTGGTGGTGTTGCAGGTTCTTCAAAGTCCAAGAAAGGTGGTGGTGATACGGGTCCTTCAATAACTAAGAAAAATGATGGCAGTGGTCCTTCAAAGACTAAGAAGGATGGTGGTGATGCAGGACCTTCAAAGACTAAGAAAGGTGGTGGTGATAAAGGTCCTTCAAAGACTAAGAAAGGTGATGGAAGTGCTCCTTCAAAGACTAAGAAGGATGGTGGTGATGCGGGACCTTCAAAGACAAAGAAAACCCTTCTAAGGGGGTTCTGATGAAGTAAGTTTTTATGCTTGCATTTACATGTCATATACTTTTAGCTTCTAACCTTTTGATTAACTTTCGGACTTCATCACAAGCACATGCATACAAAATGGATAGAGAAGTCATCATGGCGCTTTACATGAGGAAGAAGCGAAATAGATGGAATGGGAAAGAAATGGAAGAATTTATCAAGATTGGGATGACTTACAATATGACCCTTGGGAAGATGAAGCATCTCAGTGTTCAATTACTTGGATTTTTCGATTTACTATCGTGCACCAACCGGTGGTCAAGACCCACATCTTGTAAGTCAACTCAGTGTTGCAATTCAAGACCCACGGTTGCAATTCAAGACCCACATTTGTAAGTCAACTCCCACATGTTGCAATTCCGGATCCACAAGTCAGAATCGACCCACAAGCTGCCGCAAGTCAAAGTTCGATGGCTAATGCAACTTCATCAAGATCAAGGATCCCGTTACACTTAGACCAAGGTCGAAAGGATTGCAAGGAGAAGGAAATTCAACTATCCCATAGATGGACCTGGAAGACCCAAACAAGCCCTTTGATTTGTAATCGATTATGAACTTATGTAATGTAATGTTAGAATGGTAAACTCTTAGGTTAGGTTAATGGCGGTCAGTGAAACTTGTTATTTTGTGAAGTATTTGTAGCAAGTGCGGTGGGTAGTAAGTGCATGTTGGTTTAGGATGTAGAACCAATTTAAAGCACACTCTTTTGAAACTCTCATGTGCTTTGCCTTGGTTGTATGGTAAGTGGTGGTCCTTTTGGAATCTAATGCACTATAAAAGTTTGTCTCGCCAATATCAATGATTTGTTTACCCTTATTTTGTCCACCAATACAAGGTCATTTCCATTTTATTTTGTGCCATGCAATATCGTGGTCCATTGAATGTGCAAGGTTGGTTTGTTTTTCCATGTGCAATATCGGTTGTTGCATTCAATATCGATGGTCCATGTGCACAACTAACGTAGCGAGATGAAGCATTATATGGCATTCAATATGCAAACACAATTCTGGTGAGCGAGATAGATATGCATTGAATACACAAAAAACTTTACAACATGAATACTTGTACAAAAACGACCATTGCTTTTCATTCATAATACCTCCACAACCATTACAAGTCATTCAAACCATGATCAATCTCAGACATTACAACCATTTAGAACTTAACTAGAACCAACATCAAAACTACAAGTAAAAACAAAGCTACTTTCCTCCAAAAGGCTATTTTGACTTATAAAACTCACTTGTTCATCCATTTTCTACGGTACAATTGAAACTCATCTTCAAGCATTGCAATCCTTTCAAGGTTATTGATTTCGACTTCATAACTTCCTCTTTGATGTGGGTTCATTTGCGTATACATCCGGTATATGATCCGTTTATACCATTCATTATAAATCTGGTCAAGCCAATAAAATGCACGACATTGATTCCCGCACCACTACAAAATGACAAGATGAAGAAATCACAATATGCCATATTGTGATTTAACAAAAGGAACAAATAATTTTATTAACTTACCGATGGATAAGGACATCTTAGGAACCTACGACCTGGGTTTGACGGTTTCCAAGAAGTTCGTTTCACCAGAAGTTGAGGTATTTTGCATTTACAGTAACTTGGTAGGGAACCATAAGAAGAAGATGATGATGATGACATGTTATGGCAACCTTCAATTGGGGGAAACTGGGTTTATTGGAATGGGCATTGAATTTGGTAAGTCTAGTTTAGAAAATTAGGGTTCTTGCTAAGAATTGGGGGAAATGAAGCATGTGGTTAAAATAAGGTGTGCAAATGGATTAGGTTACGAGTTGGATTGAATACCGAATCATATGTGGAAATGGGTTATTTTGATGGGTTGGATTTGGTCTACAAGGATCCTAGCGTAATTTATATACAAATTTAAAAGAAAACAAAACCCACATCACATGGCATGTGACTTGATTTATCAGGTTGTGCAAAATTTGAACTTTGGTGTATTATGTTGGAACATAAATGAGCATGTTTATCATTTTGGTACATTGAGAAAAGCATGTTAGTCATTTTTGACTTTTACCCTATATTTATGTATAAGATTACTCACTTCATGTCAAAAACATGTATATGAGGGCGTGCAAAGTATGTCACCACACATGGCTCTGAGTTTTTAAAGACTTCAAAATGTACATCTTGTTATATATTTGAGAGCTCAAATTCATTTTCAACAATAAACTTTATATAACTTTATGTTGTACACATTTGTTAAAATTGAAGCTTATTTATTGAAGTACCGTGTATTTATTTTAATACTCTTTCCGTCTAAAAAAAATGTTTATCTTATTATTTATGCTTGTCTCAAACTAAATGTCCAGTTTTTATATATGAACAGTAATGATTATTAGGGTCCGTTTGGTTTGTAGATGGGTTTAGAATCGGAATTGGATTTGGTATAGGAATGAAAGATAATGGTGTAAGAAAAAATAATTATATTTAATTAAATAATATATTTTAATAATTGATTAATAAAATATTGAAAAGAAAGTACTACTTATATATATTTTAATTGAATGGATTGTGAGAGCATTGAATGAGATGTTGGAAAATTTAGTGCACTTGTGGGATTAGTTCACACCTTGTAATGTGTTAGGAGGTACGGAGTGTACACCCATAAGGTCCATGAACACCACGACTCTTATAGTGGTTTGTATTGGTAGTGCTAGTAGAAATCTTGCTGTGGAAATCTTGCTTGTGGAAAGTACCGCTTGTGGTTTCCAGCGATAGCGATGTTTCCAGCGATGAGGCAATGTTTCCATCAAGCAATGTATCCATCGCTAGAACTATGAAAGTCTTGATGGCGGTGTTTCCAGCGATAGGTTGTATTTCCACCAAGTGGAAAGTACCGCTAGTGGAAAATCGCTTATTGAAATCTTGCTAAATGGCGATTACAAGCGCATTATGACCACGCTTAATTGGTCATGTAACCACTAACGGCTATAATGGGGATAGTTATGAGGTGATTAATGGGCCGATTAATCCTCATAACTCCATTTGAACGGTTGAGAGTAATGTCCTATAAATAGGATATCTGATTATGTATGAAAAAAACACAGAAAACGATAAACACTTATAAGCGCAAGGGTTATTGAATTGTGCCTAATTCTATAACTGCATTTGGTCTTATCCCAAGTAGATATTCGTGTAACCCATGCATTAGGGTCGAATAGTTTACTTTGGAAAGTGATCACACGATTCCAAGTGATATCCGGTAACCACCTAGTGGTATTTGTTTCTGCTGAATTGATTATCTAACCCTGCTACAGGGCCAACCACACCAAAAATCAAAGTAAACTATTTTGTGATAATCAATGGCAACTGTTGCAATGAAACACATGGCTTCAAACTTTGCCAAGCTTGATAAGTTTGAAGGGTGGACTTTAGGAGGTGGCGAGAAGAAGATGCACTTTTCACATCGAGCATGAGTGTGGTTTATGTCTTGACTACTCCAATTCACGATGATGGGGATGATGCTACCGTGGAGCGCATCGGAAGGAGGAGCAAGTGGGAGAATGATGACTACATATGCAGAGGTCTTATTCGAATGGTATGTCGATTCTTTGTTTGATATTTATCGAACTTTGAATCTTCAAAGAACCGTGGATTCTTGGATGCCAAATATATGGTCGAGGATGCATCAAGTAAGAAGTTCCTTGTTAGTAATTTCACAAATTACAAAATGACCGATTCAAGACCGGTTATGGAACAATACAATTAACTTCTTGGAATACTTGGAAGGTTTACACAACACAATATGCACATGGATGAGGCTATTTCGGTCTCTTATGTTATTGATAAACTTCCTCCTTCTTGGAAAGATTTCAAGCATACCTTGAAACATAAGAAAAGGAATTAACTACGGTTGAGTTGGGCGGTCATCTGCGCATTGAGGAATCTCTCAAAGTGCGGGATAATGACAAGCCAAAGAGCGAACAATCTTCTTGGACCATCTGTTGTCAATATGGTGGAGCATAACAACTCCACCGTGTACAATGACAACAAAGGCAAACGAAATTTCATGATAACACAAGGCGGATCCTAACAAGAAGGCAACACCTACTTGTTGGAAATGCGGCAAGGCCGGTCGCATTAAAAGGACCTGAGGGTGTTAAAATTGGTGGTAAAGCCAATGGATCGTGCACTTATGGTTCGTGGAGTGGTGGTTCACCCAACTCACTGAAAGGTCGAATATGTTTAATAAGTCTTTTCGATTTATTATGTTACATATGTATCTCGAATCTTTTATGTGCGAGGATGATGATGTTGCGTGGTGGGTTGACTCGTGCAACATTCATGTGTAAAGATAGAATTCGGTTCAAGACTTATGAGTCACCGAATGATGGTTCTATTCTTCACATGGAAATGAGTCAACGACCTTGGTGCATGGTCGTGGTTGTGTAGATCTTAGGTTTAGTTGGAAAGATTGTAACTTTGTTTAATGTTATTCATGTCACGATATCGGGAAGAACTTGGTTTCAAGTAGTGTTTTGAATAATCATGGATATAAACAAGTTATTGAATCGATAAATTTATTCTTTCTAAATGTGGTGTTTTATTGGTTTTGGTTATTTATGTAATCAAATGTTCGAGCCTAATATTACCAGCGACAAGTGTTATTTCGACTTTTGTGACCACATATGACCGGACCGACTCTACCCTTTGGCATGCTAGACTTGGTCATGTTCACTATAAAAGGATGCAAGATATGTCTAGGGATGGTTTAATCCTCCTTTTGACATGGACATCGAAAAGTGTAAAACTTGCATGTTGACCAAGATAACTAAGAAACCCTTTCGTGGTGTTAGTCGTGAGACTAAGATCTTGAGCTTATTCACGATGACACGTGTGATTTGCATGCCACTCCTTCTTTGGGGAATAAGAAGTACTTTGTGACATTTATTGATGATGCTTCTAGATTTTGTTATGTCTATCTATTACATACCAAGGATGAAGCATTAGATAAATTCAAAGTGTTTAAAAGCAAGTTGAATTACAACTTGGGTCCCTAATCAAAAGATTAAGGATCGATAGGGAGGTGAGTACATGGATACTCAAGACTTTCATCTGTTGGAATAATCCATGAAACGATCGCCCTTATACTCCTCAAAGAAATGGTATTTACGAAAGGAAAAACAGGTGTCAAGGAGATGGTTAATTCCATGTTGTCCTATTCGGGATCGAGTCGAGGGTTACGGGTGAAGCTATGTTATGTTTTGTTATTTGCTAAATAGAGTTCCCAACAAAAGGAACAAGGTTACCCCTTATGAACTCGGACTAAAAGGAAACCCAACCCTGAATTATCTCAAGGTTTGGGGTTGTAGGGTCGTTGTAAGACTTCACGATCCAAAGTTGAAAACTTTGGGTGAAAGAGGCATGATCGCATCTTTGTTGGATATCTTGAGCATTCCAAGGCTTTTAGGTTCTATGTTATTGAACCTAATGAACATGTTTCGATTAACACAATAAATTGAATCAAGGGATGCGATTTTGATGAGAATAGATTCTCATGGTCCCTAGACCAAGTCGAGGATTTCTAATGGAACTCATGACCTTTGGTGTATCGAGGTCCACGATGGTGAACCATCGGTGGTCCCTGATGAGGTTGTGATTCAACAACTGAACCGTGCTCGGGAAGAGCAAAAGGGTCGGGACTCCAAAGTCATTTGGACCGAGTTTCAACTATACTTGGTTGAAGTAACAAGGGATGAGGTCTCGACCAATACTCCTATTGCTTCATTGTTGAGGATGATCCCAAGACATTTGAAGAAGCAATGAAGTCCCGTGATATTGCTTTACGGAAAGAAGCTATCAATGATGAGATGGATTCCATCATGGGCAACAACACACTGGTGTTGGTTGATCTACTCACGGTTGCAAACCTTTGGGTTGCAAATGGATTTTCAAAGGAAAATGAAGGTAGATGGAACTATTGAAAAGTTCAAGGCTAGACTAGTCATTCGGGGCTTTAAACAAAAGTCGAATAGACTATTTTGATACTTATGCCCCTGGCTCGTATCGATACCATAAGGCTGGCGATTGCTATGGCATCTATTCACAACGGTTATTCATCGGATGGATGTGAAAGCCTTTCTTGAATGGTGAATTGGAAGAGGATGTTTATATGAACCAACCTCGTGGCTTCATCATGCTAGGCAATGAAAACAAGGTGTATGGCGATTAAGTCTCTTTATGGATCAAGGTGCACCTAAGCAATAGCATCAAAATTTTGATGAAGTGGTTTTGTCTAGTGGTTATGTTCTTAACCAAGTCGACAAATGTGTATATAGCAAATTTGATGAATCGGTAAAGGAGTCATCATTTGTCTATATGTTGATGACATGTTGATCTTTGCACGACCAAAATCAGTTGACGACAAAGGAATTTTTGTCATCAAGGTTCTCCATGAAAGACATGGGGAGGCGATGTTATCCTTGGTATAAGGATTAAACATGAAAGTAATAAATTTCTATCTCGGTCTCATTATATTGAGAAGGTCGAGGAAATTCAATTACTTTGATTGTACCCGATGAGTACACCTATGGATACTTGAGAAGCGATGCTAATCATGGCGCGTCAGATCTCAACTTGAGTATTCTAGGGTAATTGGTCGCCTAATGTATGCCATGACTTGTACAAGACACGATATTGGTTTTGCGGTGGGAAAATTGAGCGGTATACTAGTAATCCTAGTGCTCATCAACGCAAGCGATTCAAAGGTCTTCAAGTATTTCAAGAGAACTATGGATTATAGTCTCATATATTTCGTTACCCATCGATGTTGGAAGGTTACAGCGATGCAAGTTGGATCGAGAACATCAAGACAATTCGTCTACCGGTGGTGGGTATTCCTACTTGGTGGAGGTGCAATTTCTTGGGCATCCAAGAAACAAACTTGCATCACCGGTTCAACAATGGAATCGAATTTGTGGCTCTGGCATTACTTTGGTAAAGAAGTGAATGGTTGAAAACTTGCTTCGAGATTCCATTGTGGCCTAAACCTATAGCACCTATTTCTATCCGATTGTGATAGTGCGGCTACATTGGCTAAGGCATATAGCGGATGTCAATGGTAAGTCTGACACTTGGGTGTCGGACATAGCATGATTCGTGAGCTTATCATGAATGGGGTGGTATCTATAGAGTTTGTGAGATCTCAATGTAACTTAGCCGATCACTTGACGAAGGGTCCGCCAGAGACTTGGTTATAAAGTCTGCAAAGGGATGGGTTTAAGTCCAACTTAGTCACCGAATGCTAGGACACCTGACTCCTCCCGAGGAAACTTGGGAGCCGAAGTTCAATGTGGAAAGTCGAACATTATGTGGTGGAGCACATGTTTTATTTACATCCCAAGGTTGTGCTCGAACTGCTTGAAAGGAGGATGAAGTCTTTACTTTAATGGTTAATTTTCTTTGAAAAAGTGCTTGGCGTGAGCATGAATAAGAGGAACCACCTCGTAAATGTTGAAGTTTTGCCGCTTGAAGCTTTGGACTTTAGCTTTTACAACATTTATGAATTTGGATATGGACACATGGCTTGTATAGTGTCGGGAGCTTTTAAGTGTTTGAAAACTTGTATGTATTTTATCTTGGTATTCAAATGGGTTGAAGGGTTCAATTCTTAGAACACCACGATTCTCGAATATTTGAGCGTGTAATTTACTAAGATGGAAATTCAATCCTCGTGACATTTTCATTTATGCACATGTTTTGATTGATGTTTATTTTTCATGCAAAGTGAACTAAATTTGGGGAGGATTGTTGGAAAATTTAGTGACTTCATGGGATTACCACACCTTGTAATGGGTTAGGAGGTGCAGATGTACACCATGGGTCCACGAACACCACGACTCTTATAGTGGTTTGTATTGGTAGTCTTTAGTAGAAAGTCTTGCTTGTGGAAAATCTTGCTTGTGAAAATCTTGCTTGTGGTTTCCATCGATAGCGATGTTTCCACCGATAAGGCGATTGTTTAATTGAGCAAATGTATCCACCGCTAGAACTATGAAATCTTGATAAGCGGTGTTTCCATCGATAGGTTGTATTTCCTTTGCAGTGGAAATCATGCTAGTGGAAAATCGCTTATTGAAAATCTCGCTAAATGGCGATTATAAGCCGCATTATGACCACGCTTAATTGGTCGTGTAACCACTAACTGCTATAATGGGGATAGTTATGAGGTGATTAATGGGCGATTAATCCTCATAACCCATTTGAGCGGTTGAGAGTAATGTCCTATAAATAGGATATCCGATTATGTATGAAAAAACACGTAAAACGATAAACACTTATAAGCGCAAGGGTTATTGAATCGCGCCTAATTCTATAAGCGCATTTTAGTCTTATCCCAAGTAGATATTCGTAACCCATGCATTAGGGTCGAATAGTTTCTTTGGAAAGTGATCACACGATTCCAAGTGATATCCGATGACCACCTAGTGGTATTTGTTTCTGCTGAATTGATTATCTAACCTTGCTACTGGGCCAACCACACCAACATGAGATGAGACCCATGGTGGGATTAGATTTGTGAAACCAGGCAAATGTATCCGGAATCAATTTTTTCAAAGATGACCCACATCCATTGTATTCCTAGTCGTACCAAACAATCAATTAAAGGAGTGAAACCATTCCACGAATTCAAAAGGCACAAAACAAACGGCTCCTTAGTTTTTCTACAATACCCTTTTAATCAAAATTTGCATTAACTTATTTCTAACTTCTATATTAACCATAAAGGTAAAAATAAACTTTTATTAATTAAAACATCATTAGTTACACATATTATATGAAATATCAGAGCCAATATGCACTTATTATATTTACTTTGATGAGAAAAAGTAATTGAGATGATTATCTTTAATCATCATATTTACTTAACATATAAGCTTTTGCAAGATTTTTCGTTAACTTTCACCCCATGTCAAATACAGTTATTGTTTTAGATATTTGATACTCGTAAATATAATGATGACATAGCTTACACGCCTCGACAATGCATAGCTAAGTTTGCAACATTATCCAATAATTGGGCCCCGTTACAACTCCCCTTCGCACCTTCCAATAATTCATTCTCATCCTTAAAACTAGGGGTGCATTATCGAGCACCGTGCCTTAAAAAACAGTTTTTGGTTGGGTTCTTTTTTCACTTCTGGACCTGCTTGGCCCTTCAATTGTTTCACTTACCATATATATCTATAGTTTTTTAATGTTACCCTCTGTCACCTCACCGCCCTAAATTTGAACCATCAGGTAATATTCGTTTTCTTCTTTTTGGTATTCTCAAAGGCTTGTACTATATAAACCCAAATGAATATTATTTGGGTCCTCCTGTCTGCACCCCATAGTAGGGGTGGGCTACGTTTCAAGTCTTTCGATTCCGCTGCGTCATTAGTATTGATCGTTGGTTTCCGATTTAGTCAAGTTTTTTACAACTTATCTTTTACCACTTATACCACTTCTTTTACAAGTTTTTTTACATGTTTTATTTGTTTTACAAGTTTTTATAACTTTTTACAAGTTTTTTTGGTTTTACAATTTTACAAGTTTTTATAACTTTTATAACAAGTTTTTATAACTTTTATAACAAGTTTTTTATGCTATAAATTCGGTTTTAAAACTAATAAAAACCGTAGTCGAAAAATTTTGAGGCTCGATTCGAAGGTTGCAAAAGTGAGATTTTATCCCACTTTGGTCCATTCGGTTTTATCATCGCCGGAAAATTTTTAGGCTCAAAAATCATCATCGCCGGAAAATTTTTAGGCTCAAACAGAAGGTTGCAAAGTGGATTTGATCTCACTTTACCGTCCATTCGGTTTTATCATCATCGCCGAAAAGTTTATAAAGTTTTTAGGCTCAAAATCATCATCGCCTCGGAAAGTTTTAGTCACAATCGCACTAAGTCACCGGCTCACATGAAGCGCATAAAACCGCACTCACAAACCGCACAAGCCTCACAACCGCACAAGCATCACAACTGCACAAGCCTAACAAACCGCACAAGCCTCACATTGCGCACAAGCACAAGACTCACAGGTTTCACGTGTTTCACAAGTTACACAAGTTACATCGTTTTGAACATGATTCTCACAAATTACCACCGCAAAAGTTCACAAGGTGTACTAATATTCTCAAAGTTCACAAGGTGTACTAAGGCACCCCATATAATCAACCAACAATCCGGGTGAAAGCAACAACACCAACAACAATCAACCAACAATCCGGGTGAAAGCAACAACACCAACAACAATCAACCAACAATCCGGTGAAAGCAACAACACCAACAACAATCAACCAACAATCCAGGGTGAAAGCAACAACACCAACAACAATCAACCAACAACAAGCCTACGTAGGACCGCATGAAATCTGGCGGGCACCCCATAAAATAACGGTGAAAGCAAGCTACACCAACAAAGTGGTCAGAAACAACACCAACAAGTGGTCGGATCAACAACAATCAACCAAGTGGTCCGGATCAACAACAATCAACCAACAACGACCAACAACGGATCAACAACAACAATCAACCACCATGTCTAGTTCACCATTTAACACACAAGAGGTAAACAACTTATCAAAGGCTCGGTTATTAGCTTTATAGCTCATGTTGGTCAAATTCGGTTTGCCTCGCCAAAACTCTTTTAAAGTTTTTTTTTTAAAAAATCATCATTGCCTTTTTATTTCATTAAAGTTGCAAAATGACCTTGAATGGTCACTTTACCATCCAAGAATGAAATTTTTTATACAAAAACACTAAGTTTTTTCATTAAAGTTGCAAAGTGAATCACTTTACCATCCAAAGAATGACCGGGATTAAATGAGGTGCCCGCAAGGATTTCATGGGGTGCTGCGTGGGCTTGAGGTCGTGCTGTCATGAGCACCACAAACCCGCAAAACATAATGAAACATATTACTTCTAACATATAATCAAACTTTAACAATAAAGTTTTTAGATCCGAAATATTTTAAATTAATCAAAAAAGTAAACTTTTTTAACCAAACTCAAGATTATTTCAAAACACCTACATATTCAAGATCTAAAATATTTCGGATCTAAAACTTTAACGAAAAAGATACGGTCACAAAACTACTACGGGTTCAAGATCTAACAAGTGTAAAACTTGTTAGATCAAAGTTTCATCTGAAATCTTTTCAAATAATCAAAAAGTAAAGATTTTTTAACCAACCTCAAGATTATTTGCAAAACACCTTGACTTCAAGATCTAAAAATATTTCGGATCTAAAAACTTTAACAACGAAAAATATACGGTCACAAAACCACCACGAGTTCAAGATCTAACAAGTGTAAAACTTGTTAGATCAAAGTTTTTATCTGAAATCTTTTCAAATAATCAAAAAGTAAAGATTTTTTTAACCAACCTCAAGATTATTTGCAAAACACCTTGACTTCAAGATCTAAAAATATTTGATCTAAAAACTTTAACAACGAAAAATATACCGATCACAAACCACCACGACTTCAAGATCTAAACAATATTTCGGATCTAAAAACTTTAACAACGAAAAATATACCGGTCACAAAACCACCACGACTTCAAGATCTAAACAATATTTGGATCTAAAACTTTAACAACGAACAATATACGGTCAAAACCACCACGACTTCAAGATCTAAACAATATTTGGATCTAAAAACTTTAACAACGAACAATATACCGGTCACAAAACCACCATACTTCAAGATCTAACAAGTTTTACACTTGTTAGATCAAATTTGAAGATATGAAATATTTCAAAACACATTCGGCCCACATCTAAAAGATTTGGATCAAAAAGCGTAATAACGAATAAGATACTAGTCACAAAACCACCACTTCTTAACAATATGCCCATTCATATTCATGATCTAACAAGTTTTACACTTGTAGATCAAAGATTTTAGATCAAAAAACTTCGGATCTACAACTTTTTTAGAGAGAGAGAGTGGTAGTCTCGTCAAGTGAGAGAGAGTGAGAGATAGTTTTGCCGGAAGAGAGAGGCAAGGACGAATATCACCGAGCTCGAGAGGTATACAAAGAAACACGTACATCGTTCGAGAACCACACACGTAGCAAAGAAACACAACAATAAGCGTTGTATTATAAGCGTTTTTATAAGCGTTTTTTATAAGCGTTTTAAACAATTTGTAAAGTTTGTAAAAGTTTTATTTATAAAAGTTTGTAAACATTTGTAAACATTTTGTATTTATTAAAGTTTGTAAACAATTTGTATTTATAAAAGTTTTAAAACAAAATTGTACAAGGTTGTATTTTTATCAAAGTTTTTATAAAAATTTGTACAAGTATTTTTATCAACGTTTTTATAAAGGTTGTTGTGTTTTTATATTGTATAGGTGTTGATCAAGTTGATTTAATTAATTGGGTTCGATCTCTTCTTTGAAGCGATTGGGTTTGTTATTGTTATTGGAAAAGTAAAAAATGATAGGGGCTATAAGTACTCCATCGAATTTTTGTGTTCTAGACATGGGACGTCTTCACGTGAAGGTTTAGAAGATGAACTTCAACGGCAGACTAGTACCGACAAATGTAATTGCCCATTCGATTACTAGCGAAATATATAAAAGCTTTTAATGGTTGGATATTGAGGGTTAAGCGTCAGGAGCATAATCATAATTTTCCGGACTCGTTGCATGGTTTTTCACGGGCCATGCGATTAAAAGAAAGTGAGTTAGTTTTGTGAGGCGATGATGACAAAGCAGTAGCACCACGAATTATACTTTCTTCAATAAAGAGATGGATCCTAATAACGTGTCTCGATTAAAGCGGTGTATAATGCACAAGAAAAGATACGTCGCTGACGATCGTGGTGATTTGACCGATACAAATGCTTTTAGTACATTTGCGGCGTAAAGGTTATCGTATTACCTAGGATAAATGACCACACAAATGAAATTTGGATGAAATATTTTTGTTCACCCGACGTCATATGCCCCATGGACAACATATCCAGGAAATCATGTTGATGGACTCCACATACAACACCAACATGTTTAAAGCGCCATTCTTTACAGGTTGTTGGGGTTACTCCAACAAACACAACATTCTCGATGGCGTTTAGCTTTTGGACAAAGAAAAAGCCAAATTTCAAATGGGTGTTGGAATGTATTAAGTTGGTGATACAAGAACAATACTACCGCGGGTTATCGTCATCGAGAGACCAAGCGTTGCTTGGGGCTTCTTGCAGAAGAATTCCAAACGCTATCAGATTACTCTGCCGATGGCATATCAATCAAAATGTGCTAAAGCATTGCGAGAAACACTTCGATCGTTAAAGGAGTATGAGTCCGTTAGAATCACTTGGGATTCGATGATTTCACTCCGAAGCGGAAGAAGTGTTCGAGCATTATTATCGGCAACTACGTGGTTTATTGGTCCAAAAAGGGTACTCGAATTGTACTTTAATAATACACTTTGTTATTATTATTTAATAAATAACTACTCGGATAGTTTTGTTTTCTCACTTTCGTAATTCTTTGTTTTCTCGGATGTTTTCCGGTATTTTCGAATCGGGCTGCGAGATTACGACCGCATGTTTGTATCGTACATTACCGATCAATATCGCAGACTTCCGCGGAACAACAACATGTAGAGTTGAGGGTCAACACGCTATTTGTTGAAGTTATACTGGGCACCACACGTCCAACTTAGACACGTTGTTGTGTTCGGTCTACAAGATTATAGTGCAAGAAGAAACCGCGACACGAGCCTCTTTGAATATAAGCAAAATCAAGAAACCGCATGCTTGTAAGAGCACTCATTTAACGATTGCGGTATAATGTTTCAATGGATGCTTTAAGGCTCATACTCGGAGAAAGTAAGCGGGATGTTGACCCAGCATGCATGTGGTCATCAAATGCGGTTAGTGTATGGCTTACCATGCTACCACTTGTATTGGCTTCAAGCAAGCGGTATGTATTTAAAATTTATGCCTACCAAGTTATTCTTTCCGTCAATCCCGATAATTATAACAAGTTCTTTTTTCGAATACTGGGATTGCCAATTCCGCTTGATTATGTTGATAATTTTGGAGAACACTAAGCGTTCCACGCCTGTTGTTGAAATACTCAAGAGCCCGATGAGCCGATGAGCCCGAATATCCTCAAGAGCAACAAGGTCTGAAGAGCACGAATATTTTTCGTGTAAAGATGACGTCTGAAATTCCAAAGTGTTTATACGAGCATCGTCGTTTGTCAAAAAATATGTTAAACATGCTCGAGGTATATCGCTCACGAGATACTGTCGTCACAACTTCTTTGTCAAAGAAAATAATCGTGGGCGTCAAGCGCAAAGGACAACAAATCAAGTCTAAACCAAATCTCCGGTTTGAGCGATGACCACCCCACAAGGCACCGCAGAAGCTACACAAAACCTAAAAAGTCCAGTAAATAAAGAATCATGAGACACGGTTCTTATGTGGGAGAGCCTTAACAAATCCAAGTCTAAACCAAATCTCCGGTTTAAGCGAAGGACCTAGCGAGGCGACTTAAGACACCACTTGTACATTCGGATCCCTTTAGCGAATATTGTATGGTAAATTCCACCTATTTTCCGACCGGATACTAGGGATTTTTAATGTGGAGGGTGATGGAAATTGTGGTTATCGGTCGTTGTCAGTAGGTCTTGGCCATCCGCAAGAAATGTGGCCCTGATTCGAGCTCTTGCCGTGGAAGAGGTAGACAATCACGAAGCGGTTACGTGGCAATGTGGGGTGAAACTTTACATCTACACGTAACTCGATGAATTGGTATAACGGCAAAGACACCGAGCGTTATTGGATGAGTATGCGAAATGGGAGTGGTTATTGCTACTGACTATTAACCGTCCTATTGTATGTATAGCCAATAGACAATCTCTTTTGTTACTTCCGCTTAGAGGTTCTCCAGATTCAAGCCAAAGATTGACTCGGTTGTTATTCTTCGTGTGGGAGCGAGGAAGGTGCTCACCGTTCTTGCGGTTCTTGGCGAAGACTCACCACTCCGTATAATCACCCACAATGGAGTTATCATAGAGATGCCGTGGCGCGCAATGGGAACATGTGTTTACTCAACGACGGAGGATGTTTAGATATCGTAGAAAGCGATTATTTATTTATATTGTAAATAACAAAACATGTATAGGCGATTCGATCTATATTGTAAATGACACAACATGTATAGGCGATTCTTGATTTATAGCAAACGACTCGTCATCTTTTATTCTGATTTACGCTCTGCTCGGTTCTTCCTCATGTTTTGTTCTGAGAATCGGATGACATTCGATGGAGGACATTCATTGTGTCAACCACACACCGCTTCGTGTTGAGAGTCCAGTTATGTGCTTTCTTCACAATCTTATGTGCCTCCTCTCCGCCTATATCTCCAACAGATATGAGGACAATTTTATACACCGTCCTCCGGTTCTTCCTCATCTCTCGATCTGACCGTCTCGCGTTGATGTGTCTGAGCGAGATTGACGGATTGAGGAGGCGATTTCGAGTTAGAGTCTCGTGTGGGACGGATGGCGGTATCATTGGGCGACTACGCATCGGGCGTGATTGATCTTAGTTTCTAGTTATATTGTAATTTGTGAACCATGTATCAACTATTAATCTATAACAAGATTGGTTATTTATGTATTCAAGCTTCTAATTTTGTGAACCATCATATTACTAATTTATGTTGTGAATAATTATACAAATTTTTTGGCAGACGAACAACAAAATCCTTACTTGTGTCGTTGTCAGCGTGGATTAATAATTCAAAGAACATCCCACCCACCCGGTACTCGTGGTGCAAGTATTATCGTGTCCTTTCTCAAGGTAAATAATTAAGCGTTTGCTTATTTGCGTAAATATATCAATAACTTGTTTGTTTAGAATACATTTCTTATAATTGTTTCGTCATTTAATGACCTGGGACTAAAGACTATGGGTGTCGATACTTCATGTGGAAGGAAATATTTCAAGAAAGGTACTTTGGTGAAGCCTCTTCTTCAACGCAGCTCAGCTATGCAAACTAAAGATCTGACGATCAACATGCTATTGGTGAAAAGACTTTGTTGCGGGCAAAATAAAGCGTTGGAAGCATCATTGGGCCGCAACTAATCCAGGTTGATCACGCATGTCGGTAAGTGGAATACTCTATGAGCTTATAGATGACATTAATAATCTTCGTATGGAGTAGACGTTGTAATATTGAAAACATTTGTTGTTTTAATTGTTTAATGTTTACATTTGTTGTTATACACTATTAAAAACATAACGTAAAATAAATCCACATAAAAACACTACATAATTAAATACACTATATTTAAAAACACTACACAAATTAAATACACTATATCACTACACTAATTTAATACACTAAAAACACTTCACACAATTATTAAAAAAAAAAAAAAAAAAAAAAAAAAAAAAAAGTCAAATCTGCCGACAATGGGGGTCCACACTAGTGAGGTCTGCTTAGGATTTCGTGGGGTCACGAGGCTTTCCCTATTATTTTTGTCCTCACTTTTTCAAGTCTGTGCTTTTTATCAGTTTTGTTAGTATTTCAGCAGTTTTAAGCGTTTCATTTATTAAACTTTATATTCTACAGCGCGTTTTCGCGTTTACAACTTTTGATATAAACAAAATTATAAAAATAAAAAATAAATAAAAAATAAAATAAAAACAAAAAAAAGTAGAGGGTCAATCTAAAAAGCTGAGTGATGCGTCAATAGCCACCCTTCTCAAGTTGCAAATGTCCATTGGATTGCTGATTTTTATTTTTTTGGTTCTTGCAAACTCAAAACAATACTTTGATTAGAATATGTATGTTCCATGCATGGTGAGCTATCGAGGACCAAGAGAGGTCCGGCCTCGTAGCCAAGCCGTTAGTGTATTTTTTGCGATTTCATGTGTTAAAAAATAAAATTCATCTTGGCACTCCCATTTAATGTTTTTCGGAAAAATTTGCTTGACCTCTCACGAAATTTCTTCATTCATGCTGGTTCCATGTATATGTAACCATTTGATTAAGTGTGTTATGTTATCAACCTTTATTCTATGAAAACCAAGTCTAAAGCCACGCGTAAGAGTGGCGACGTTGCTGTGTCATATAAATCAAACGAGCCCTGTCAGCCTACTCATATACTACTGCCGACTGTTACATCATCTGTTAACCATGGGCTGGACACTCATGACACTTCCACCGTCGTGCGCTCTCATAAAAGGGTCCGTTCCGATTGTGGGATAGTTATTCGAGAACCTGCATCGTCACAACATAGCTAGTGGTTGTCCTGTTTATTTGCGGGGTCATGAACGACAAATGGGTCAAATGGTTTATGGGTCGGGTCGGGTCAGTTTGGGTCATGGGTCAAATGGTTTATAGGTCAAATGGGTCATAGGTCAAACGGGTCATACTATAAGAATGGGTTGAATTGGTCATGGGTCAAACGGGTTGGGTCGGGTTGGGTCAGGTCGACTCGTTACATTTTCACCTGTAATCATGCAACTATAGTATGTTTCGTCCGTTTTCATCCGTTTTTTACGTTTTCGTCATTTTTTTTACGTTTTCGTAGTTATTTTACGTTTTTGTCCGTTTCTTACGTTTTCATCCGCTTTTACGTTTCATCCGTTTTTGCGCTTTTCGTCCATTTTTACGCCGCCCAGTTTTTACGTTTTCATCCGGTTTTGCGCTTTCGTCCGCTTTTTGACGTTTTCATCCGTTTTGGGCGTTTTCCGTTTTTGGCGTTTCGTCCATTTTTACATTTTCATGCGTTTTTACGTTATCATCCGTTTTTGCGCTTTTCGTTTTTTACGCCGCCCATTTTTCGTTTTCAACCGTTTTCGCGTTTTCGTCGCGTTTTACGTTTTCGTCTTTTTTACGTTTTCGTTTGTTTTTACGTTTCGTCCGCTTTTTACCTTTTAAATACATTTTTTACGTTTCATCCGTTTTGCGTGTTTTCGTCAGTTTTTACATTTCGTCCGTTTTTACGTTTCATATGTTTCGCGCGTTTCGTCCGTTTTACGTTTTATCCGTTTTCGTGTTTTATTCCTTTTTACGTTTCGTCCTTTTTACATTTTATCCGTTTTAACGCGTTTCATCCGTTTTTTTTTTTTTTTTTTTCGTTTTGCCCTTTTACGTTTTCATCCGTTTTGCGCGTTTTTGTCGATAAGTTTCCGTTTTGCGTTTCGTCCGTTTTTACGTTTTCATTCGTTTTGCGCTTTTCATCCGTTTTTACGTTTTAGTGTTTGCGCGTTTCGTCCATTTTTATGTTTTTGTCCGTTTATTTACGTTTTCATATGTTTTTACAATTTCATACGTTTTAAGTAAGTAAGCGGACGAAAACGTAAAAATAGACAAAACGTAAAGCGAACTAAATCGTAAAAAGCGGACAAACGCGCAAAACGACGTAAAACGTAAAAAGATGAAAACGTAAAAAGCGCAAAAGCGGATGAAACGTAAAAAGGACGAAGCGCAAAAACGGATTAAAGCGAAAAAGGGACAAAGCGGACTAAAACGCGCAAAAACGGACGATAATGTAAAAACGGCCGAAAACATTAAAAACGGATGAAAACGTAAAAACTAACGAAACATAAAACCGCCGAAACGCGCAAAAGCGGACGAAAACATAAAACGCCAAAACCGATTAAAGCGTAAAAAGTACAAAAGCGTAAAAGCTACAAAACGTAAAACGAACGAAAACGCGCAAAAGCAGACGAAACGCGCAAAACCGACGAAAACGCGCAAAAAGCGGATGAAAATGTAAAAAGCGACGAAAACGTTAAAAACGCATTTAAAACGTAAAAAAGATTTAAAACGCTAAAAGAGACGAACCACTACAAGACCGGTGAAATCTTAACAGGTACCCAAAAGACAACCATTACCATAAGACACTAACACCGACTTTATACAACATACTATCACCAACGACTACGGCTGTAACGAAGTCCCCAGAAAATCCATCATGTGATCCGCGACACGAGCAGCTTCAACGGCATCTCGGTTGTTCGAACGAATACGTTGTTCATCCACCGCCACCAATAACCTAAGAGCTGCAAGACCATGGGCCAGCGTCGCCGACGCTGGAGTACCTTCCACCTCTGCTATATAAGCATTCAACTGTCTTACACGCACCCTAGCATGAGCGGCACGACGCCTGCTTCATCTTTCTTCCCACAAAACAATCACACTCTTTCATAATATTAACCGTTGTGTAAAACCAAACTTCTTAAGAAACTTATTCAAACAACAACACAAACATAAGACATATACCAATAACTACTATCGATTTTTCAGGCACTTGACAAAGTAGTACGCTTCTTAGGGACGTCTGAGTTAAAGCAACCCCGTTGAAGTGATCCAGTTACCCAAATTGGCTTATTCAGTACACATAGACACTGCCTAATACAAAGCTTATATAGTATGCAAAATTAGAAACTAATGTCCGTGTTAACGAATTATCAAACCAAATTATCACAAAACGATAAAAAAAAATACCCGCTGCAACGTAGCGGGACCCCCCTCCTTGTTATTTTATAATAGACTTGTGTATTTCATCTTATACTATTAATATATACGAGTTTTCTTCTTTTTTTTCAATACCATAATCCAACCTAATGTTATCCTGTGCATTAACATATTACAAAAATAGAGTGGGTGACATGTAAATACCACCCCACTAAATAAAAGAGTTAACTACAATTTTTGGTCTTTGTAGTTTATCGTATGTAACAATTTTAATCCATTTATATTATTAAAAACGAAAGTATTTTAGACATTTTAGTTTTTTTAATTGATCAACCTAACGATCAACGAAAAAATAAAACAAACTAAATGACCGACATAATACCGAGCCGAACGAAATCAGTTCAATTCAGTACTCGGTTCATGATTTTAAAAAAATCGATTTTCGATTCACTTCATTTGATCGGCTCGAATCGGTTTTGACCCGATGCTCAGTAAAAAATAATTTAAAAAGAGTTATAAAAAGTACAGAACAAATTATTGAAAAAGTTACAATACTCATCCCTAACTTCCTCCTGTCTAAAAGTAGGTTCCACATTACATTCCCCGCTATAATTAAGCACCAACAAAAATCATCACCTTCTTCATCAATTCCATTAATCCAAAGAAAAGAAAATGGAAAACAACAATACATATTCATCATCCTCATACCCAGACTCCAACGCCTCCTCCTCCACCCCCGCTCACTCGATCTCGAATACGACGACATAAACTACAAAGTAAAACTCATGTGCAGCTACGGGGGCAAGATCCTCCCTCGCCCCCACGACCACCTCCTCACCTACATTGGCGGGGACACCAAGATCCTCTCCGTTGATCGCAATGTCTCATTCCACAAACTCCTCCATAAGCTCTCCACTCTATCTTTGCATGAGTTTTCCAACCTGTGTTTTAAGTACCAGTTACCTGGCGAGGATCTTGACGCCTTGATTTCGGTAACTAGTGATGAGGACTTGGAGCATATGATGTGTGAGTATGATAGAATATTCAAAGGTTCTGTTAAGCCTGTGAGACTGAGACTGTTTCTGTTCCCGTTGGTTTCGGGAACAGAAGCAGTCTCAACTGAACAGTCTCAGCAGCAGTGGTTTGTTGACGCGCTTAATGCTGTCCAGATTTCGTCTGGGTCGTCTCCTGTGTCTGAGAATAACCCGGACTATTTGTTTGGTTTTGATAAAGGTAGTAATGTTGTTGCAAATGCAAATGCAAACGCGGGTGGTGTTGTGCAAGCGGTGGAGAGTGTGCGGCCCGGTTCGGAATGTGGTTCTGAAGATAGTAATATGAATGTGAATGTGATGGGTGAGAGTGTTGTTGCGTCTGCTCTTGAGGTTCAGAAACATGCACCTCAACAGCAGATGCAAATTAATATGGATCCTAGGGCTTATTACGGTGATTATTATACTAAGATACAAGCTGCGGGTCCTGGACAGCCTCGCTACTGGCAGGACCAGCGGCATATGACGACAGGTGGCTACCCGATGTCAGTGGCGGGAACTGATTCGCCGGTTTATTTGATTCCGTCTTCGACTGGCGTCTATCCGTCTGCAGCTGGAGCTGCTCCTGTGCCAGCTCCAGCTGTGACGACACTGCGGCCTGCGCCTCAAGTTGGCCAAGGGCAGGCGTACTATGGGATGGTGAATCCACCTGATCAGTTTTATAGGGAGCAGCCGGTGTATGGGACACTGACACAACCGCAGATTCAGCAACCGAAAGTTGGAGCGTATCAAGAGACACTTGGGATGGTTAGGCCACAAGAGCTTGGGTATGGGCATGTTGGGCAGCTTGGGCCGGTTGGGGTTGATGCCACGGGTAGGCAGGTGTATTATACGGCTTCACAGGGTGGAATGGGAACAACGTACCAACCGGTGGTTGCTGCTGCTGATATGAGACAAGGGCCGGGTTTGAAAGTTAATCAAGAGGGTAAGATGGTTGTCAATCCTAATAAAATTCCATAAGTGTTATGTCTTTTGTTTAGTTGGTTATGAACTTTAATAACTATATAGGTGTATATGCTTGTTTCGTGTGCTTATGAATCTTCTATGTTGTATATACCTATATATATTTACTTAATTCCAGTGATTACTTTGCACAATCCTTTGTTGTCATAGAATTGAACAAAAATTTGCAGTCATAGAATTGAACAAAAAAATTGCTGTCATAAAATTGAACAAAAAATCTTGTATATTTCGTACCTGATCTTACAACAATTGAAGTATAAGTTGAATATGATTAGCAACATAACGCTAGCCAACCCAGAAGTCAACCCAACCTGGTGCACCGAGACTCTACACAGATTCACAAAAGACTACCGAAATCCCCACATGAACATTTGCCGTTAACAAATCTGTGGAGTCGTTTATTGTCTCTTATCATGATTTCTCTCTCTGTTACAGCCGAAACAAACTTAACAAAACTATGACAGTCCCTGCACATACTCGTACTTTTAACAACACGAACCGCTGCTGGTTTTTGTATCTTTATCAAACCAAACACCACAGCAAACCTTTCGCTGTGATGGACTCTAGAAAAGCTTGGTTCTCTATCTTGATTTCTTCATCTTCTGGTATCTCCAAGTTTTCTTTCCACTCGTATCCAAGATTTCTTGGTTTTCAAGTAATTCGTCTAATAAAACATGAACATCTCGACACTGATAACATGATTTATCATCCGGTTTGAAGGAATAAACCTTATCTTTAATGCTAATCCAGCTCCAATCTTTCAACTTCGTCAAATTTTCTTCTTTCATGGCTTTCCTTAATCGTGATACATCCTTCCATCTTTTTGCAGAAACGTACATGTTCATCAGCATACTGTAAACCTCGGGATCTTTAGGCTTGATGCTAAGTAATTGTTCAGCAGCATAAAAACCCAACTCTAGATTCCCATGACTTCTGCAGCCTGCAATTAGTAAAGACCAAATAAACTCATTTGGTTCAAACTCCATTTTCTTCACGAAATCAAAAGCGTCTTCTAACCTTCCTAATCTCACAAACATATCTATCATACACGCGTAATGATCCATAATGGGATTGATTTTGTATTCATTTTCATCATCTCAAAATAAGCTAAACCCTCATCCACCATACCAGCATGACTACACGCTGCAAGAACACCAATAAAAGTCACCTTATTTGGCCTATCGCCTGCTAATCTCATATCATTAAAAAGATCCAATGCTTGCTGAGAAAGACCATGTTGAGCAAACGCCGTGATCATTGAAGTCCAAGAAATCAAAGTTCTTGTATTCATCTCAACAAAAGCTTTACTTGCTTTCTTGATACTACCACATTTATTGTACATATTAACTAAAGCCGTACCAACGACAACGTCTGATAAGAAACCGGTTTTTATAGTTTGAGCATGAACTTGTTCCCCTTGTTCTAATGCCACAAGATTGCTACAAACAGTTAAGATACTAGACATAGTAAATAGATCAGGTTTTAAACCAGATCTTTGTAACCTCAAAAACATGTCTAGCGCCTCAACACCGTTTCGGGTTTGCATTACATTATCCTCAGCAACATCCATCATCTGGGCATGGCCCGCAATCATCGCATTCCATGTTACTAAACTTACTTTTTCCAATCCATAAAACAACTTCTTTGCTTCACTAAACCATCCATTTTTCAAGTACAGATACATTATAGAATTCGTAACAGCTAAGTTAAATTCATACCCAATTTTGATACTCAACGAATGCACCTGCAAACCAACATCTATAGCCTGCATCGTGGAACACAAACTTAAAACACTCGTTAAAATAAACTCATTCGGCTCAATACCCTCCTCGAGCATTTCACTAAACAAATTCAACCCGTCTGCAGAACTCCCATTATCACCACAAGCAGATACAATCGTCGTCCACGAAACCACATTCCTTTCCCCTATCCTCGAAAACACCTTCATCGCAGAATCCAAATTGTTACCACATTTAGAATACAAATTACAAAGCGCATTCCCAA
Source organism: Chrysanthemum lavandulifolium (assembly GCA_022545495.1). Classification (NCBI taxonomy): domain Eukaryota; kingdom Viridiplantae; phylum Streptophyta; class Magnoliopsida; order Asterales; family Asteraceae; genus Chrysanthemum; species Chrysanthemum lavandulifolium. The sequence goes on from CM040245.1 coordinate 19,756,868, forward strand.
CACTCGTATCATCCTCAAGTCCATACTTCACAACATACCCATGAACCTCCTTCCCTAACTTAACATCATACAACACAGAACACGCGTTCAAAACAACTCCAATAGTATAATTGTGGGAAACGCCCATTTTCCAACATTTCCAAAAACACACTAGTAGCCAACTCAGGCTGCGCGTTCTGAACATAACCCGACATCAAAGAAGTCCAAGTAACCACATTTCGTTTCGCCAGCCCATCAAAAACCTTTTTCGCCTCTTCCATTGCACCACATTTGCCATAAACATTAACCAAAGATGTCATGACAAACAAATTATCATTAGTACCAGATTTCACAACCTGCCCATGTATCGTTTTCGCTTCTTTTATTTCGACACATTTTTGTAAAAGTGTGACATAATTTGAAGGCTCAGTCTCTTTAGAATCCAAACTCAATGCATCAAAATCTTTATCTAAATTCCTCTGCAAGCAAGATAAAACATTACTACTAAATATAGAAAAATGATAATAGTGATATAAAGATGGTACCTTTTCAATGGAAGGGAAGTTAGTGGAGCGTTTCTTGAACTCTGATTCAAGTTTGATGGTGTTGCCAATTACAGCTGAAGGTAAAGATGCCATAATAATAATAAGGTTTAGTATTTAGTGTTTCATGGTTTGGTTTGAGGGTAGTTAATAGTGTGTGTATGTGTTATCTTGGTGTGTTTGGATGAAAATGGATATCAGAAAACAAGGGAAGGATGATGAATGTGGGGTCCACCATTGAATGCTTCTAATTTCCATAATATTTTTAACTACTTGTATTTTCTTAAAACTTTAGAAGACTTATAAACAATAGCTCTAACTAATTCGTCAAACACATTTATAAAAGTGAAAACTCAAACTTCGAGCTTACAATATAACACCTCCTGAGGGGTCAAGGTGTTTCCGTCAATCTCACTTTTTTGCGGAAAACTAATCATGTGTTGGTTTCCGTTTTTGTAAAAACCAAATTTCAGTTTTGGTGCACTTTAGGTTCGAGCAAAAACCAGACCAACATGACCCATGCTCTCCCCAACCTAGTAGCTCAACATTGCAAAGAATTATGACTATAGACGTCGCCAAATTCACTTTTCTATTGCTTGCATTTATTACTGTACGGGTGTGATTAGCAACAACAAACGACTTATATTGCTTATCGGAACAAAAAACCATTGACAACATCCATCTTACACAAACCGACAATCAGCAAAAGCTGGAACCATAGACACGACGATTGTTGCTATGTTTGAACTTTAATGTGAAGAAATAATCATCTTCAGTTTTTGTACTTCATTGTTTCCTTCTCAAACCCGATTGTTGGGAATTGTTTAGCATACTCCTCAACCTCACCCCGAATCTTTGCAATTTCAGATTGGAACTTCTCGTCTCCGTTCATAGATGCAACAAAGTCCTTCAACTTGGTTCCTGATATCAAGTTTATTTACAGAACAACGAGCTTTATTAGCACAAGTTCAGAAGTTTTTTGCTGACTTTTGACGTCTAACCTACCATTGTTATTATTTAAGATATTACAAGGCTATACTCTACGTTCTACACCAACATCTTTTCATCTGTAGCATTTGCGATGGATTTAAATTAAGTAGACATTTTTTCTCTAACATTTCATGACATGCTACAAGTTTGAAGTTGAATACTAGCATGTTCGTCTTCAAAAGTCCAAGTAATTCATTTTTTCGTTAACGGACAAAAATCTGCATTAGCATTACAAGAGTTGATTTTGTTGACTTTTCAGGTCAACCTACCAGATTTTTTCCTATAATAACACTCACGCCCAAATATCATTTGTAGAATTTGCAGTAAAAAACAAAAGCAAAACAACGTTGTTACTGATTAAATTCAAAAAACACAAGCCAATTGACGTTATAGGGTAATTTAGTTATTTTTTGGTAAGGTTATAAGAACTCTAACCTGCTGAAGCAGCCTTAATTTTCAAGGCCAACTTGACAGAAGCATCAAATAACTCGGCAACTTTGACAAAATCTTCCTCGAGAAATCCCCTAGATGTTAGAGCAGGAGTTCCTAAACCATAAGAACAAAAAGATTTTACATTTTTAAAAATCAAAATATAGAACTTAAAAAATTGCAGGTTCTTTTATGAATGCAGGTTTTATAGATGAGAAACTTACCCATACGGATGCCACCAGGTACCATGGCAGAAACGTCACCAGGAACGGTGTTCTTGTTGGCAGCAATATGCACCGACTCCAAAACCTTTTCAACTCTTGATCCGTCAATACCCTGTAATCAGAACCAATATCATCAAACTAGGTAACTTCAAAGAATGTCTAAATAGTCCAAATTGACCCAGATATACTCGAATATTGGAGATGAGCTGATTTTACAAATTCAATGTTATAGTACCTTGTCTCTTAAATTTACCAACACCAAATGGTTATCGGTTCCACCGGATACAAGATTATACCCCCTCTCCATCAAACTCTGCAAAACCAACAAACATAATATATGTACCATTTAGTTCGCTTATACAAATTTCTGCATTTAACATTTAACGAGTGGTCACAAATGCACAAATGAGAGAGTAACATATTCAGTGAACCTCTGAAAATTTCTTGCAATTGGTAAGAACTTGTTCTTGGTATGCCTTGTACTCTGGGGTTGTCGCCTATAAACCAATTAAAAAGGCAAAAGTAGGCTCAATCAGCTTACAAAGAAGGTTCGAGCGATGGTACTGCAAAGAGCAACAAACCTGTTTCAAAGCAACAGCTAAACCAGTAATGGTATGATTGTGTGGACCCCTTGAAGCCGGGAACACAGCTTGATTGATTTTATCTTCAAAGTCATACATCACCTACACGTTGACACGTATGTAAAAGCTAATCAACATGAAGTGAGATCAAACAATAAAATTTATTTCTGTCATTCAAATGGCGTACTCACTTCTTCGCCTTTTTTGTTGATCTCTTTTAGCCCCTTCCTGAAAAAGATCATGGCTCCACGTGGACCACGTAGCGACTTGTGTGTCGTGGTTGTCACAACATCAGCATATTCGAAAGGCGATGGTATAACACCAGCAGCAACTAGTCCGCTGATGTGTGCCATGTCAGCTAATAGAATGGCTTTTTGTTTATCACAAACCTGTCAAAAAATGAGATTTGTTTTTGAGATATCAAGACTTATAGATAACATAGAAGAAAAAACTTCCTTTTTCTTACCTTGCGCATACGGGCGTAATCATATACTCGAGCATAGGCACTTGCACCCGCAACAACTAATTTTGGCCTAAAGAGCACGGCACTTTTCTCCATCTGCAACATAAATCAATTTCTAATAAGAAATAAATTTTCATGTCATACAAAGTATCATGCTAAGTTGCATAGCTTACTTGGTCATAGTCAATATAACCGGTGCTTTCATCCAATCTGTATGGCATTGTCTCGAAAAATATTGATACAGCCGAAATCTTCTTCGTATCGGTCTGCGTCATGAAAAAGAAGAGAACCATATCAAAATAAATACTTGTTGGAAATTACTCATACGACATGACAGACTTGACTTGAAAAAGAACTTCACATCACCTGATAACCATGAGAAAGATGTCCACCATGAGGAAGATCTAGTGCCATGATTCTCTCATGAGGTTTCAAGAGCGCAGTATAAACTTGAAAGTTAGCAGGCGACCCAGATAAGGACTGCACATTGACTGCAAGAGAGATGTCATGTCAGCCAAAAACCAAACCGGAATTCATATTTCACTATTTCAGCATATGAAAGTCCTATATTGAGAAAAGGAAAACATAAATACATGAACGTTTTAGAGCTTATAGGGTGTTTGGATGTGTTTTAATAGCCATTATTGAGACGTGAAATCGCAGTGGGAAAGGTTTGTTGTGTTTGGCATAATGGATTCTGATTCTATAGCGAAATGATAATCAGGAATTAGCGAGAGTAAGGAATTGCTAGTTTGCCACAATATAACAGATTTTAAGAGTCAATGTAAAATCGTCTAGCTATTCAGATCATTAACAAATAATTATATTATTGCCTAGTTAACCATTTGAATTTGATTCTTGATGTGCAACAATCACAAGGAAATTACACATGCAAACACCCCCTAAAAGTATGATTCCATTACTCTGATGTAAAAACAAGTAACACAGACCGATTTGATGAAAAAATTCAACAAATTTCAACTATGATGCTTGTTTTTTTGTTGCAAACTAACAAAGGGCCTTTCAAAGATACTAAAAAAACATGTATTTTGTAAGAGCGACCACTCATAAATCGTAAATGCAAAAAGTTTTTGTAATTTGGCAGCGCTTCTCTTTCAAAGGTTCATTACAAAGAGTGTAGTGTTCTTTGGCTTTTTGCAACAATGGTCGGTTTGCAACGAAAGCCAAGTACAATAGTACAAAACGTCAATACGGGAATTAGATATGTTACCTCCCCATTTGGAAGGATCCAAATTAAAAGCTTCCAATGCCCGCTTCTGACACAATCTCTCTGCCATATCAATGTACCTTTACAAAATATACAAAAGAATGAGTAAACACCACTAAATGACAGGAAAATAGTAGTATTAACTATTAGCTGAAGTTATTCATACTCGTTTCCTCCATAGTATCTAGCACCAGGGTAACCTTCACTATATTTGTTGGTCATGACCGATCCAACAGCTTGCATCACTGACAACGAGGTGAAATTCTCTGAAGGTATAAGCTCGAATCCCTAATATTAACACAAACTAATCAAGTTCCCGTATCACATAATAAAAAAAAATGACAAGTTACACTTGTAGTACTTTTGAAGTCAATGCCCTAAATGTCAGAGCATTTGATATCAAATTTAGCATGAATGTTGGCATGTTATCATTCATACTAGTTACTACCGTAAAAGGTTGGTTTCCTTATCAATCATTGATCATATAAAGAAATAAAGGGTATGTTTGGTAGCAAGTGTTCTAAAGCAACTAGCAACTAGTGGAAGCAACTAGCATTCTTACTTTTTCTTAACGTTCCAAATCAAAATGCTACTTCTAGTAGCATTTACGAGCAACTAGCGTTTTCTCATACTAATTATGACCATACAGCTATGTTATCTTCGCCAAACATACCCAAAATGTTATTCATTTCCAAAATATTCGTTTGAACCTTAATGTGAAATTGTACCTTTCCCTTGATATATATATATAAAACTAAATTATTCCATTTGAGACGAAGAAAGTGGCTATTCCTATAGATACGCTCTAACGAGATTCTAGATTGGTTGTTTGTTTATAAAGTAAGTAGTACCCTAAAGACGTACCCCCTCCGTCCCAGGTTAATTAGTTAAGGGAGGTGATTTGCACACTCCTAAAAATGAATGGCACACTCAAATTAGTTGTGTTTGGACATTTATACCCTCACAAAGGTGAAAATGTAAGTGTGACTATGAGGGTATAACTGTCCAAACACAACTAATTTGAGTGTCCCAATCATTTTTAGGAGTGTACAAATCATCTCCAATTCGTTAAGGGTAAAATTGTCATGCACAAGGTATGCAAGGACCCAATAACACGTTATTGGTATGCCACATCAGTGTCACATCATACGCCTCCCAATAACACATCAATAACTCAAACAACCCTCCCTCATAACACACCAATAACATCACCTGTAGGTCCCGCAAAATACCCCACGAAATATACTTCTCACTCACAATATAAAAAAAAACACACACACACAAAAAGGTGCATTTGGCTTGAGCTAATGGAGTGGCTCAAAACACAAAAGAGTGCATTTGGCACAAGTTTGGCATGTTGGCCGGTAAGGTTGGCACACCAATGGCCATACCTTGTGCTCTAATAATTATGTTTTTCTTAAACTGTTTGTTTTTTGTCGGGACAGTTATTAGTATAGATAGATAAGAAGATATATAAGATACCTTCCATTGCCTAGCTTTTTCGAGCTCGATAATATCAGCAATCTCAGGATCAATCTCTTCCAATGGAGCATTCAGTTGCTTAGTCCACTGTCAAATCAAATAACATATCATTATATATTTAAAAAACAAAATATATAAATAAAATAAATAAATAAATCAAAGTAACTAACATTAACACGGGAAGCTTGTATGTCACTAGCTACTGCTGTCGAAGAAGACTGTATTAATATTAACAAACACTAGATTAGATAAATTTTATTAAAAAGAAAAAAAAGAAAAAAAAATTGAGAAATGAACCATGTAACGAGGATGAACATGGTGATTGTATTGTTTTATGATATGTGAAGAGGAGCAGAGTCTTCGAATGGCAGCAGTAGCCATTGACATGATTGTGTAAACTGGGAAATTAAGGGGGTGTTTGGATAATACTGTAAGATAATAGAGATCGGATCTATTAGTGCCGCATCAGCTTTGTATCATAAACGTGATCGACGATCTCTCCGACGATCCGACGACATGATAATGAGATTTTTTTTTTTTTTAAATGTATTTGAGTTAGTATTTATAGGATGTAAAAGTAGTAAAGTTTTTTAATTTTTTTTTTTTTTAGTATAAGAATAGCCTCACAAATTTTGTTTCCTTTATGCTACCCACATGCACCTACCCCTCACCCTCAGCAGTGACACTGAAACACTTTTTCATCTTCTCCTTCATCTTATTCATTTCTCAAGGTTAGTAAAATTATTTTACTGAACCAAACGTATCATTGTTTTTTATTTATAATTATTTGAAGTATTGAACAACTCGGTTGTGTCTTTCAACCGATTTGGCCCAACTTCTCCTCAACCAACCTCGACCGCCACCCCATTGATGGGGCAACCCTCAACCAACCAACCGGGATGATCGACACCATTGTGAGTAGCCTTATGGGTTGGTTGGTGGGTTTTCGAGGGTAGTGTGATTGTGAGACTGAGTGGGTTGGTGGGCAACGATGATCATGTGTATTCTTTACCTAAAATTAGAAAGCTATTGTCTTTAGCCCCTTTTCTCAATTATTATCACAATTGATCGAATCCCGAAAACAGAGTAAAACTTATCGATATCGACTATTTTGAAACCGAACCGAACATACTCGGTTCGGTACTCGCTTTGGGTTTTTAAGGATTTCGGTGGATCGGTTCAGGCCGAAAACCGAGAAAACACAACTAAAACTGAGAAATCGACCCAAACCGACTCGTCTCGAACCGAACCGATGCTCATCCCTACCACTAGGACCGACCGAAACCGGACCGGACCGAACCGAACCAACCTTTGTCGGTTCAGTTTCGGTTTTGTATATTTATTTCTGTTCGGTTTTTGACGGATTTTTTGTTCGAAACCCGAAAACCAAATCGGTTCGATTTCGGTTTTGCTATCTATTTCGGTTCGGTTCTCGATTTAAGTTTTTCTTTTTCGATTTTGAATCGGATCGGTTTTTGTCGATTCGAGTCGGGTTTGACTCGATGCTCACCCCTACCACTAGGTATCGTTTTATTCGATGGTCTTATAGCAAAAGGTGTTGTAATCTTCTTTTTTTTCTCTCACATAACTTAAAAACATAGTTCCTTCATCACTCAAGTTATAAAACACAACAAAAAAGACAAAAAAATGGTCTTATAGCTTGGCTGGTAAATTTGACGACATACACTATAACTTGAGGTCTGGGTGCAATAGGATTGCGTTATAAGGCTATAACGCGCCCTATAACTTGGGATACCGAGTGCTTTTAGTATTTCATTTTCTTATGTGTTTTCTATAAAAGATAACAAATACTTGATTCGTAATATATGCAAGAGTTTGACATGTAAATAGATAATACTTATATTCCAAGGTGAATTTACCATTTAATCTTGTAAACTAGATTGGGCATAGTATAAGGTGATACACCACCAACATCAGCTATCGCGTGTAGTGACCATTCTGTTGGGTCTCCAACATGCAAAAATTTCCTAAAATTGGTTAATAGAAGGTTTTCATATCAAAATCTTATATACTTTTCATTTAAAATTGTGACACGGATCTAAAGTACAATCGACTTTCGGATGGAGATCGAAAGCAACAAGATGATTTTGATTCTTGTTTTTAACGTTCATCATCGTGGACCTTGATACACCAAAGTCATTTGAGAATGGAAACATAATATCCTTTTGGTCAATGCGCAGATGACCGCCCAACTCAACCATAGTTAACCTCTTTCTTATGTTTCAAGGTATGTTTGAAATCTTTCCAAGAAGGAGGAAGTTTATCAATAACACAAGAGACCAAGTAGCCTCATCCATGTGCATATTATGTTGTGTAAACCTTCCAAGTATTCCAAAAGTTCATTGTATTGTTCCATAACCGGTCTTGAATCGCCATTTTGTAATTTGTGAAATTACTAACAAGGAACTTTACTTGATGCATCCTCACCATATATTTGGCATCCAAGGAATCCTACGCTTCTTGGAAGATTCAAAGTTCGATAAATATCAAACAGAGCATCGATATACCATTGAGAATAAGACCTCGTGATATGTAGTCATCATTCTTGTGGAAAACTGAAGGGGTTGAATAGTTTTACCAATTAAAACTTCCTTTTAAACTATTTAGATCGACTTATGTCAATCTATTTGGTCATGTGTGGTTGATGTTGATAAACAAGCATATTAAGATATGTAATGAAAAGATAAAGAGTAAGAAGCACAAACCACAACGCGAGTATTTATAGTGGTTCGCCACAAGGACACCTTCCTGCCCTACTCCACCCCGAGTCACCTACTCGAGAGTTCAGAACACTACACCAATCTCCTTATGGCGGAGAAGCCTTCACAACGCCGCTTAACCTTTTTCCCAGACAAAGCTAAATACCGAGTTCTTTCACACCAAGGCGAACCACACCTACACAACGTCGCTTACCCTTTATACCTGCTAGGCTAACCACCGAGTTCTTTCACACCTTAGGTGAACTACACCTTCACAACGCCGCTACCCTTTATTAGGTACTAGGCTAAGCACCTAGTTCCATTGCAATGGAGGAACTACTACCACACTACACCAACGACTAATCCCAAAGGAGATCTACCTTTACAACATCATCAAGGACATCAATATCTAATATCTTCGCCTCGACATTAGACATCTTCACTAATGTCTTCAACACTACACTTCTTTGAAGAAAGAAAGAGATCATCAACAAGAGGACTTCAATAGCCTTGATGATGAGGAAGCATGGCAACTCATGGACTTGAGCTTGCTCGACTTCAAAGGTGGTGATCTTGCCTTTAAGAGGAACCTAAAAGATCACACAAAACAAAACTACAAACATAGATCTCTTGGATCTAAGGTTAGTGAGATTTAACCTGGGAGAAAGTATGTTAGAAAGGGTAAGAAATAATGAAGAAATGGCTCACTATTTATAGAGGAAAATCCCATCGCTTCTCATGGGTTATGGGTTGATCCATGGTTTTTTTCTAGATACAATGTATCGAAAAATACCTTCCTTTTTGAATAAAACGCTTTTACGGCTTATTTGTATTAACAATCTCCCTTTTGTTGATGACAAACATAAGATTATTTTAAGGAAAATCTAAAATTGTAAATGTTTGAATTTGTAGTTTTACTTTCTCCCCTTTTGTCGAAACAAAAGTGTTTTGAAGAAATCAACACATCGCTTTTAAGAAAAACATGTGAAAGGAAAGAAAAATAGAGAGCAAGTAACGGAAATGATCTCGTTGTTACTCCCCTCGACGAGTCCATCCCCAAGTAAGTGGCCAAGAAACTAATTTAATCTAGTTCATTTGCAACTAACTTATGCAAAAGATTACGCTCTATGTGGACGTGTGTTCTCTAGATGATTGCAATATTTGCAACGGGAAGTCATGAAATTTAAATCAAAGGTTGCAAGTAATTTTAACGTATTGTTTTGACACCAAGCTCCCCTAGCTTTAGGATGTCAAATTTTATGTGTTAATTGAATAACGCAAAACAAGGGTTAGAAAACAAGTATAATTCACAATTTCGCAAATGTGATTTAAGTAAAAAAAAAACTTTCGATTCACGGATCCCACTGCCCTCCTAGTAGGGATCCGCTCAGCAATATCAGGATCCGTCTCGGTCGATGACTAAAATCAAAGAAGGTGATATAACAAGTAATGTTATCACATAAATGAGATATGAATACATATTCTCGTAAAAATAACAAGTAGCATGTAATTCCATTTAATAAAACAAGATTTATGATATACATGACTCTAAAATAAGAAAATAGACAATACATGACTAGGAATTTCTGACTATCTAACGCTTGATGCTAGGACACCACCGAAATCTTCTAGCTCAAGTTTTGTTTAGGTTTGATCTCGTCAAACGCTCGAGGAGATGATAGAACATGAAACGCTGGTCTTCTCTGTTTCATGTATCAAACTTTCAACATGTTGACAATGATAGCAATCTTTGTCATGGCTAGGTAGCGGTGGTGGAGGAAATAAAATGGCTTGATGCGAAGGATCAGTGAAGCTGCTACGGAGCTCAAACGATGGAGGATCGGTGAGGTGCATTTGAGAATGCCTCACCAAGAATGATGGTGGTGGTAAAGAAGTGTCAACTTCCATATGGTCGGGTGGTCGACTTTGATGATTTCTTATAATCCATAGGATTATATGATGGAGATGGCGAAAAGGAAGCTTGAGAAAGTGTTGACTCAACACCTTGATTTTGAACCATTATTCCTCCTAATGAGGAGAATGTTGTCGCGGAAGCGGATGAGACGGCCTAGAGGCAAGTCCTCTAAATTGTAGAGGTGTGGTGATGATAAGTGGTGAAGTAAATGAGATATTTCTAGGAACCAATGGTGATGGTTTAGTGGAGATGATATTGTTTGGCCTAGAGGTATGGTGTTAGTATAGGTAGTTTTGTGGGTACTATCCTTTTAGGAATTGGTTTGATCGGATGATGAAGGATTATCTCATTTGTTGGTTCGACGGAGATGATTCGGTTGAGGAGATTTCGTATAACACGAGCCTTTTCATGGGTGGTTCTTTGTGGATAAGTTACTACTGGGGTTTTTCTCATGATGAAATGATTTCAAGAGCTGAAAGTTAGAGAGAGTGATGACTATGGAGGTCCTAACAAGGTGGTTTATAAACCAAGAGATTTGGCAAGTGCATTTAAGCTTTAAGCCACCAGATTCATTGAATGTGATGATTGACATGCACAAGAGTCAACTTCTTGAGGTTGGATCGATCTAGGAACTCATTTAAGATGAGACGGAGTGTTTGAGTTAGGAAGATAAGTTGAAATGATTGTTTTAGCAAGATTTGACCTATATCGTCATCCGATCCCACTGTTCTTTCTCGTAGGATCCGCCTAGGCTAATCCTAGGATCCGCCATCGCAGAGCTATGAAAGAGTGGAAATGATGTTTCTAAAATCTAAGACCTATAACATCTTGAGTGTTTTTTCCTAAGTGTCTTAAATGAAGGGTGCTAAGTACTTGAAGGTGGTGAGTGATGTAGCTAATGATTGTCTTTATGGAAGGATTTGGAACTTTCATGAGTACCAATGAATGAGCAAGGATGACACTAAAGAAGAGAGTGTCAATTGAAGCTAAATGATCCTAGAGATGAGATTGTGACTTAGGATTGTGTTTTGGAAAATATCCAATGGTTTTGAGATGGAAAACTAGGATTTGATCAACTTTGATCAATTTTGAGTGAGATTGATTTATGATCAATTTTGTTATAAAAGATTTTAACCTAGATGTGAAGGGTAAAAGAAATGAAATGTGAGGTTTTGAGAGCGGAAGAGTGATGGATTAAAACAAAGTGATAAATCTATGAATATCTTAGAGTGTGTTCTATGCGACTTGAAATGAGTAGGAAGATCAACCTATCTTGATAAAGTCTTAATCTACCTTAAGACACTATGTGTTAGCTTAGTGTGAGGTGTTCTAAGGATGTGTTTGACATACAATGCTTGCAATTGCATTTTTCTGCTTTTGTCGATCCCACGGTTCCCTGTTTTAAATATATAAAGTTGAAATAAGAATTTTAACTTTAGAGTTCAAAGTGTTCGGATATTTTGGAGAGGGTTTGGTGGTCACCACCACCTAACCAAGTGCACCTTTATCTAATTCCATTAGGAAAAAAAGACGATGGCTAATTTTTGAGAAATGAAAACAAAACCTTTTAATTAAATTAGTAAAGAAATAGGTTTGGTGCCATTACGCCAAGCCCATAATGACCTTCTCATTTGGCGCGCGAAAGATGGAAAAAAGTTTCGTTGGGTGGTGAAGACCACCCAACGAAATGCAACTCAATATTTTATGTGTTTAGGGTATGTTTGTATAAAAGTAAAATATTTTAAGAGTTAATTACATAATTGGTCCTTGCGGTTTGTCGGATCTTGCGAGAAAATGTCCTCGAACCTTTTTTTGACGGGTCATGTCCTCGTGGTATGCAAAAGTTACGGGTTTGGTCCTTTGATGGTCATCTTTGTTAGTTGACCGTTAACTTGCAAACCATGGGACGATTATATGTGACGAAAAAAAATGACAAAAAAATAATAAATAAATAAAAAAAAAAAAACTTTAAAAAAAAACGAAAAATTGTTTAAAAAGCGTTTACAAAAATATTTATTACACTTAAATTGGTCTTATGTATAATGTGAGGCCAGAGATTTTTTTTTTTTTTTTTTTTTTTTTTTACTTAAATTTTGGCTTATGTACAACATGAAGGCCTAAATTTTTTATAAACTCTAAAAATGAAAAATAAAATAATTAGGCCCTCAAATTTTTAATCGTATTTTGTACAAAAGCGTATAAGAAAAAAAAAATTTTAGGCTCATATTGTACGTAAATTTCAAAATTTAAGTATAATAATTAAAAAAAAAAAAAAAAAAAAAGTTCTCTTAGGCCTCACATTATCATAAGCAGCCAATTTAAGTGTAATAAATATTTTTGTAAACGTTTTTTTTTTAAACAAATTTTCGTTTTTTTTTTTTTTTTTTTTTTTTTGTCATTACATAATCGTCCACGTGGTTTGCCAAGTTAACGGTCAACTAACAAAGATGACTCGTCAAAGGACCAAACCCGTAACTTTTGCATACCACGAGGACATGACCCGTCAAAAAAAAGTTCATGGACATTTTCTGCAAGATCCGACAAACCACAAGGACCAATTATGTAATTAACTCTATTTTTAATGTGTGTAGGGTATGTTTATATAAAGTTAAAGTATTTTTATGTGTTTGATTTCTAACTCTGCAACTCAACAAACACTAGTTACGTGGTCACTGAAATATCAAACCACTAGTAGACTTAGGATTTAGGGTTTATTTGACCATCTTTTGTTTTCTCAATATTTGATAATTTAGTGACCATGGTTTTGGTGTCTAACTTAGAAACCGAATGACCACTACTTTTGGTCTTTATACTAAAGTATATTTTCTCTCAAACTCTTGTTTATGACATATTTCAAATTGGGACCATTATCTTTTGGTCTATGATCTTTGAACTTAATGACCACCATTTTATGATCACTAATACTTGTCATTTGTGACAACTTAGAGACTACGGTTTTATTACGGTCACTAATTTTGTGGCAATGACCAAAATGCAATGATGACAAGTATATTGGTGACTAAACGATGATAATAGAGGCCAAAGTATGAGTGGTCACAAAATAACGGTCATTAAAGACTTTTTCTTGTAGTGAGCGTCTAAGACACACCAACTAGTTTCCGATTTTGTAATAAATGTTTTGCATTAGTTCGAAAATCTTCTTTTCATTATCTAAAGATATTATGGGGAGGAATATACCAGATTCCAACGCAAATGTTATAATATTATTATTTCGGGTGGATTCTCTCATAAGCCTAACGGCGCGGTTTATGGCGGTTGATAGCATCTGGCGGCCCATAAACTTTTCATCATAATATATTGAATATCTGGATACATTCGAACAAGTAGCTTTTCCATGTCAAGATATAACATTTATCCAAGGAAAAAACTAGAAAAAAAAAGGTGCTCAAACATAAAAGATCGTTACACTTGACACTGAAAGTCGAGCATCGGTCGGAACCCGACCCGACCCGAACCGACCCGATTATACCGACACCCGAAACACTCTAAAATCTATACCGAGTCCCGACCCGATTGATACTCGGTCGGGTTCGGGAAATTGGCGGGCAAGTCGGTCGGTAATTCGAGACAAACGGGCCTAGCCCGATTTCACTAAATCTTCCAGCCCAACCGATCCATTTACAAACGGGCCAGCAGATCCATTTCTTAATACACATTTCCAGGCAAAACAAATACCATTTCAATGAAGCCAAACAAATAAAAAGTAGCCTACTGATGTCATTTAGGCATTTAGCTACTGAATCAGTTCCAACTTCCAAAACGAATGCAATTTACCTACTGATGTCATCTCCAAAACAGTTCCAAAACCACATACAAATGACAAACGAATTGGGTGAAGAGGTTGATGAAGCAAATTTATTGAGAAGCAAATTTATTGAGAAGCAAAAACTTTTGCGAAGACAAATTTATTGAGAAGCAAATTTATTGTGAAGAGGTTGACAAACGAATTGGGAAGACAAATTTATTGAGAAGCAAAAACTTTTGTCAGTTACTAAAAACTGAGTTGGAAAACTAAAGCAAGTGGCGTTTCTTTTTGTGTTAACCAAGAAAGTGGCGCTTCTTTTTATGTTAACTTAATTAATTTCGGGTTGGCGGGATTATTCGGGTGTAGTCGGGTTTTTTAACCGAACCCGACCCGATACCGATTAACTAAGAAAATGAAACCGAGTCCCGACCCGAAACTGAGTCGGTCGGTTATTCGGGCTTGTCGGGTCGGTCGGTTTGTCGGGCTTGTCGGGTGTCGGTCGGTTTTGCTCAGCCCTACTTGACACACAAAACACATGTCACATAGTGACCAAAAGAAAAGAAAAAAACCTAACATCTACTCAACCAAGAAAAAAAAGTTATGAATTAACTTTTAACAAACATTCTTGGACACAAAAATATACATAATTCCGTAAACACCCGAAAACATTAACGATAGCATAAAAAAAACCCGGTCATAACGCGAACATCTACTTAACGAAAAACACGAAAACACCCACACTTGAATGCGCGGGCTCCCGGACCACTTGTTTTCCTTGATGGGGCAACTTTTCCAAGTTATTTGAAATGAATGATGTTGCGGAGATGGTGATACATTTTGTGAACCGATTTGATTAAATGGGCTTAGAAAATGAGGATAGCCTATTAGATTAGATAGCCCAATCAAATTGGTCATTATATTCTTGGTGTTGAAATTTACATACAATGAGGTTGTTTAACCTTAGGTTGTAAAAATTAAGCGTTGGAAAAATGTCGTAAGAGAAGTCCACAAGACAAAAATAACTAAGTGTGTAAGGATATTCCCACACCATGGCATTCAAAATACGGGCTAATGCCCTTGTACTGCATATGAGGCGAAGCCCATTTAAATTGTCTTTGGCCTAGGCCATACATCACAAATGATAAATTGTTTAAGGAACCGGACATACATCATAAAGTAACATCAAATTGTCTTAAAAGGGTACATGCTACCCTTGAACCAAATTATCGCCAACATGGCGCCTTCACTCCGCTTCCGAGGAGATGGAGTTGGAGATGGTTGAACCGAGGCGGGCTGGTGGAGAACGTCTTCTTGGTAGGGGTCGCGAGCTTGATCTTGTGTGGCTTCTTTGAGAGGAGGTCTTCAGAGGTGCCATGGGGTCTTTGGTAGCTTCACCGGAAGGGTACTCTGTGGTTGCAAATGCATTTCCGCATCTTCATATTCCGCCTTCGACGAGGATGGTAGCACTCAATTTTGGAGAGGTCTCTGAGTTTACTGCTTTAGCACCTCCTCCAAAGCCAAGAACCGTCCATGGAAGATAGCCGCTGATGACCTTCCACATTGCAGCCCCAACTCGTCACTATGATAGAGCTCCATGGCTATGTATGGCACCACATTAGACACGACCTCATCACGGTCCTTTTGCAAGATTTTATACCTCATCCGCAAGCCGTCAACCTCCTCCTCAATTTCACTTCTACCTCTCCAAGCCTAGCCCTCTCACTTTCCAAACTAGCACACTTTGCCTCTAGCACATCATTTTGGCCGGTGAGGCTTACAACCTTAGCTTCCTCCAACTTAAGCTTGCCACATTCAAATTGTTAACTCGGCTATCTTCTCACGAAGGTCTTGGACGAGTAAGTTCTTCTCAACATCCTCTCAATCTCATCACATTTAGCCTCCATCTTGGCATACTCACGATCTACGTGCTTCTCCTCTCCAAGATGACATCCATCTCTTGCCTTGCCTCGCGACTCAAGTAACTCCTTGGTTCGACCATTCAAATGATTGTCCAACACCGCCCGCCTTGCAACACTTTTGTCGTGTAGATCGCAAACCCCTTCGATGGAGTACTTTAGAGTACACACACTAGTACTAGTGTGTAGCTACTACACCATGTACTTTCTTGAGCGAATTGGGCCCACTCTACCCGAGGTAACTTGTATTTTCTCCTTATCTCGAAAAAGTCAAATATAATAAAATATTATAAAAGTACATATTTATTAGGCGACTTCATCTCACAAAATCTTATTCTTGAGCGACTAATTAGGTAAAGGTACAACTTTAAATATTTTTTATGTTTTGAATAGTGTAATCATTCTCGATATTTGTGTCATACAAAATACACAAATACACAAATACATTTTATACATTCTAATTAAAAAAATTGATACAATAACCGATTAAACACCGATTTAGGAAAACTAATTATAGTGTAGGAAACTCAAACGTATTAGGTTTGAATCCCGGATTGTTCCTAGCGAAGGATGAATGGAGTTTTAAACTCACGTCGTGTTTTACGGATATGAATAGTGAATTTTGGGCAAAATATGGGAATTAAGCTAAATTATGCAAAAAAAAAATAGTTAAATTAAACTAAATAAGCAAGTAAAATGCTAAATCTAAACTACGGGGCCTAAAATGCAATTAAAACACGAACGCTCAACCCTGGAAAATCCCGAGCCTAAAAGTGAAAATTAAGGAAAAATGACCCTAGATATGTAAAACTAATTTTCCTACGAAGAATACGACAAAATAAAATTTTGGGTAGAAGCGGAATATTTTTTGACTTTTATTTATTTTTATGAATTTAAAACTAAAATGTAGAAATTAAATGATTAAAAATATAAAATTAATGAAAAATTCTCAACATTTTTCTAAAATACATTATTATAAAGCGATCTATGAAAATCCTAAAGTGAAAAGTCACTTTTAATAAGTCATTAAAATCTTTAAAGTTTTTAAGCTTATTGTACAAAAACGTGTTTAAAAGAGTTAACAATGCAACATCGAGCGAGAAAGTCCCAAGGCGCTATTGGTTTGGGTTTGTGTGTTAGAAGGTTGAGAAATGTTGAGGTCCCGGGTTCGAGCCTTTGTACACCCGGGACTTCCCTACCTCCTTTTGCTTGCTATTTTTTGAAAATTCACTCTATGCCAAACTTTGAAACAAGCTCTTAATGACTTAAATATTTTTTAGAACTTTAAAACCTTTTGAAATAAGTGTATTAAGAGGAAAATAATCAATCTTAATGAGTGAAACAAATTTGTGAACTAAAAGCTAAAAACACTAACTCATTGCTAATTTTGAATCAAGAATAAGCTACTCGATAAGCTAAGAGATGAACTTGAAGGGACTTAAACTAAGCTAATAAGGTAAGTTAAGTAAGATTAAGCAAGATGAGAATTAAGTTGTATATTGATAAATAAGTAACGATTATTTACACACATTAATAGAGTAGTAGTACTTAAAAGATAACAACAAATCAAGTGGTATTTTCCTAATGATATTCTTAAATCTAACTAATAGCTTCTTCAACATCATCTTTTTCGTTGCATCGCGGTCACAATGAGATCTCATCTCTACACGACGAACACGACCAGTGTAAAGGCAGCCACTTATCGATGCATCGAACGTGGAATGCATGTCCACATTGCGGAAGCAAGCGTAGCTCCTCTCCATCGGCATACTCATTTAAGCATACCGGACATTCATCACTCAAACGCAATGATCCTTGGTCCCCGCGGTAACCTTTATCTTCCTTGCTAGAGTCGTATGTGAACTTTGTGTAAAAGAGGGGTTGGTTAATAGTTGAAGGACTCATATTGGAACATTGAAATAGTGTAGGGTTTGTTTTGTAACTTTTGGTTATTCTTTTCTCCTTCCTCCCATCTCATTTCACTGTATAAAACCTTTGTATCTTTCATTTTGAAGTAATAAGGAGAATCATTTTCACTTTGTGTGAGCTGTGTTTTCTCTACTCATTCTTGTCAACATGGTATCGAGCTCGAGAATGAGTTCTTGATCGATTACAACCGTTACAACCACCGTAACTAACTTTTCCGATCACCATAAACCACCGTAACTAACTTTTTCCGATCATTATCAAATCATCATTTCTATCATTCTCATCATAATTCTTTCATCAATAACTATCAATTTTCATCTACATTACGGTAAAGTGATTCGGTTCAGTGTCTTATTCAAGACCGAATTTGTTGAATCATCCGGTTGTTATAACAGTTATTTCAAGATTGTTGAAGCTTCCATGATGTGTTAACAATGGCAAGCATCATCTTCTTCAACCGATGCTACTAGCCAAAGCAGTCAATCTCTTTTGTTCCAAAATCCTTTGTATTTGCATCCTTCGATGGCCTGGTACTCTTGTGGTGAATGAAAAATTGTTAGGAGCACAAAACTATCGTTCTTGGAGAAGATCGGTTGAAATTGCTCTTTCTACCAAAAGAAAGTTAGGTTTCATCGAGGAGCAGTTCAAGATCACAAGATGATGGGAATTACAAGAACGATGGGATACATGTAATAATCGGTGATTAGTTGGTTAATGAACTCGATGTCTGAATCAATTGCAAAGTCTATTATGTTCATTGGGCGCTTATGCAATTTGGATTCAACTTGAGAAAAGATTTGCTCAAACAATGGGTCACATAAGTATAAGTTGAGCAGAGAAACTTATGAGACTATGCAATCGGGAAGATCGTGAGTGAGTACTATACAAGTATGAAGTGTGTTTGGGAAGAATTGGATTCAATGAATGAATTGCCAAGAATAGTCAATATTACTCCGAAATTCTTTGTTTTCTAAGCGCTTTGAGTACTCGAGAAAGAAGAGCAAAGATTGTTTCGGTTCTTGAATGGTTTGGATGAAAATTTTCTCATCAAAGGAGTCGGTTGTTGTTAAACTCTCCTTTACCAAGTGTTGAAGCTTACGCTTTGCTTGACAAGAAGAGTCTCAAAGGAGTATTTGGATCGGGACAATCAATTGTTGAATCTGACCCTCTATAGCAAAGGTGAGGTCAAAGAAGTGTAACATATGTGGCTACAAGTGGCATCCACCGGATAAATGTTGGGAGAAAGTTGGTTACCCACATGGCATTACAAGTATAAGCGATCACGAGAAGGTAAAGCTCCTCGGAAAATTTGGTCGAGTTATGTGAAAAAGGCAGTGCAATGGTTGAAACCGGTGGTCATGTGGTCTTCACTTCAAAGCAATTTGAGCAACTAATGAAGAGTATTCCTCATTTCAATCGGACCATCGATGAGACCAATGCATTGGAACATCCTTTTGGAGAAGGTACACTTTCTTGTTTTTCTTGTGTGAATGGGGTTATAGAAGGATGGATAATTGATACGAGGGCAAGTGATCATATGTCACCGGATAGCAATGATTTGAATGATGTTGAGGCTCTTAAGTGTAAGCAGTTATTAATTTGCCAAATGGACATACTTGATCATTTCCAAAGTAGGCAATGTTGCTTTACAAAATGGACTTAAGCTAAACAATGTTCTCATAGTTCCTTCCTTCAAATTCAAGCTTTGTCGGTCTCTAAACTAACAAAGATTCTCATTGCTTTGTTACATTTATGAGAAATTACATGTTATCGGGACTTGAAAACCGGGAAGGTGTTGGGCTTGGGTAAAAAGCAAGTCGGCCTCTATCATCTACTCAATCTTCCTGGATCAAATTCATTCTCAACTTTCTTCAATGGTTGTATCGCCCTTGAAGATTGTAGTCTATTTTCATTTTCTCAAGCATTACTGTTCCAACAAACTATGCTTTTAGTGTTTTCAATAATTCTTACAGGTTTGTGGCATCATAGACTTGGTCACATTTCGATTCTACTTTCAAACATATTACTTACATTCGAAAGTGTATCTCATTCTAATGAGAATTCTTGTTTGACTTGTCCAATGGCAAAATTCACAAAACTTCCATATTACGCTAGTAAATCTCATTCCAAAGTTCCATTTGACTCATTCATATAGACATTTGGGGACCTATAAAGTTCCAACCATAGGGAATCATAAGTATTTTCTCACTATAGTTGATGATTGTAGTAAATTGTTTGGACATATTTACTAGTCGAGAAAGTCGATGCCTTGCCACTTTCAAGTCATTTGTTACTTTTGTGAAGAAGCGGTTTGAAAAAGATATAAAAGTGGTGAGATCGGACAATGCCTTAGAATTTCTCAAAGGATCTATAGGCCCTTTTATGGACTCATGGGAATAGAGCATCAAACTTCATGTGTTGATAGACCTCGACAAAATGGGAGGTAGAAAGGAAACATAGAAACATATTGGAGATAGCTAGAGCCCTAAGATTGCATGCTCATTTGCTGTACATTATTGGGGTGATGTGTTATCAACGCAACATATCTCATTAATGATTTCCATTCGATGTGTTGAAATTTAAGACACCTTATGAAGTTTTGTTGCAATCTAAACACGAGTATAGTCATCTAAGGGTGTTTGGTTGTTTAGCAATGGCTAGTAATCCTTCGAGTTCTTGACAAATTTGATTCGAGGTGTACCTTGTTTATTTCGGGTTATCCACAACATCAAAAGGGGTACAAACTTACGAATTCTTTGAATCATACAAGGTTTGTGTCAAGAGATGTTGTCTTCTATGAACATATATTTCCTACTCTAAAACAAGTATGTTGCAAGTTCTTCAACTGCTTTGCACCCATTTCTTCACCATTGTGGTATGAAGATTTTGTATCCACAACACAACCTGTTCATGAGCCCTTTATTCTTCTGAAGTTGTTCATGAGCCCTTTGTTCTTCTTGAAGTTGTTCATGAATCTGTGATGTTGCTCATGATTCTGCGATGTTGTTCATGAATCTGCGATGTTGTTCACACTGCACCATCTTTCATTCCAACCACTAGTGTTCAAGATGCAGAATCGGAAGATCCACTAGAGTGTCAAGTGCTCCAAGTGGCTAAAGATTATGTAACACCAATTCATCAACCAAAGGCTAATCAAGTGTCGATTACTCCTCTTGATCTCAATTTCATGCTTTTCTATGTGCTTTGGTGGCTCGATCGGCACCTACTTACTTCAAAAAGCGGTTAAAGAAGAAGATTGGTGTAATGCAATGAATTTGGAGCTAAGAGCATTAGAGAGAATGATACATGGGAAGTATTTGTTCTACCTAAAGGGAAGAAAGCTATTGCTTGTCATTGGATCTACAAAATCAAACTCAAAGGCGATGGTACACTTGACAAGAAGAAAGCTAGACTTGTAGTGAATGGGAATAGGCAAAGAAAAGGTGTTGACTATGAAGAAACTTTTGCTCGATGGCAAAAATGGTGATTATTAGAGCTTTACTTGCGATGGCGACCATGAAAGGTTGGGAAATTTGTCAAATGGATGTGTCTAATGCCTTTCTCCATGGTGATCTCTTTGAAGAAGTGTATATGCAAATGCCTCGAGGGTATATTGGAAAGGGGAGAGTGTGCAAAATGTTCCTGCCGATTCAAGTTTAGTATGCAAACTCAAGAAGTCCTTGTATGGCCTCAAACAAGCACCTAGGCAAGTGGTTTGCCAAACTCTCTTGACATTGTTGTCCTTTGGCTATACTCAATCTAAGGTGATTACTCATTGTTCATCAAGACAGATCTTGAATCCTTCAAAGATCCTTGTTTATGTTGATGATCTTCTAATCATCGGTTCTAGCAACACTCAGATTCAAGCTCTTAAAACACAATTAAGTACTCATTTTCACATGAAGGATTTGGGTCGGATGAATTATTTCTTAGGATTGGAGGTGTGCAAAAGTGACCAAGGCATTTCATCTCTCGAAAAAGTATACTCTTGATTTACTTCAAAAGTTGGTTTGACTAATGCAAGACCATACAAGTTGCCTATGGATTCTCATATCAAGTTACAAGCGGACATGGGAACTCCTTTACGATCCACAAGTATCTGAAGATACATAGGCAAACTCATATATCTCACAATAACAAGACACGATATTTGCCATCTTGTGCGGTTGTTGAGCGGTTTATGCAAAATCCTACATCGATGCATATGCAAGCGGTGAAACATTTGATGAGATATTTGTTGAATTCACCGGTCAAGGTATATTATTAGCTAATGATTCATTTTGTTCATTTGATCGCCTATTGTGCGATGATTGGGCTAGTTGTCCTATGACAAGAAGGTCCTGCATGGCTATTGTATTTTCTTGGGTCAATCACCTATTTCATGGAAATCTAAGAAGCAACAAGTGGTGTCTAGATCATCGGTGAAGGCGAATCTGAGCTATGGCCCTAACATGTTGTGAAGTTACTTAGCTGGTGACATTGTTGAAAGATTTGGGGCTCAAAGATCTTGGTCTGTAGATTTGAAATGTGATAATCAAGCGCCATATATATAGCTGCCAATCCGGTCTTCCATGCCAGAACAAAGCATATAGAAGTGGATTGCCATTATGTAAGGGATCAAGTCAAGAATGGGGAAGTCCTACCTTCTCATGTTTCCACTAAAGACCAGATGGCTGATGTGTTTACTAAAGTTCTTTCAGCAGATCAACATTCTAAATTAATGTCCAAGTTAGGAGCTTGCAGTCCTTCCACCTCTCAACTTGAGGGGGAGTGTAAAAGAGGGGTTGGTTAATAGTTAAAGGACTCATATTGGAACATTGAAATAGTGTAGGGTTTGTTTTGTAACTTTTACATTATTCTTTTCTCCTTCCTCCCATTCTCCTTCCTCCCATCATTTATCTTTGTATAAAACCTTTGTATCTTTCATTTTGAAGTAATAAGGAGAATCATTTTCACTGTGTGAATTGTGTGTTTCTCTCTACTCATTACTGTCAACAGTACGTATACACATATTCGTATATGTACTTATGTATTCATATGTATAAAACTATAAATGAGCACAAAACTAATACCGAACCCGAGCCTAGTAACAGCAACAAGTTGAGCCTGAATCTATCCTGATCTTGTAAAATGAGACGCGATTGAGCGAAAAAGTTAAGGCTCGAGATAAGCAAAGCTGAAGCTATAATGTTTTATACGAGCCAAACTTGATTTTTGACGGAATAAAGATAGCTTAAATCGTTTACACCTCCTCCTCGTGATCAAATATAAATCCATTGCAAGTGGTTGGAGATTGAACGCGAAGGAGATCACACACGTGTACACCAGAACCTAGGTTTCATGCGATTCTAAGCAAATACTAATTAATCTAGCCTAGCATAATAATAATGAAAAGAAAAGTAATTAAATAAATCAAACAATAGCACATAAACATGATTGAATGATTGATTAAGGGTGTGTTTGGGTAAAAATCACGTTTGCACAAATGACGTTTGCAAAATCACGTTTTCAAAAAGTAACTCCCTACCTCCAATTTCAAAACCACGTTTTGAAGGTAAATTCAGTGATAATCACGTTTGCAACCAAACACCAAAACTTGATTATTCACGTTTTGAAAACGTGATAATCAAATAATCACGTTTTCAAAGGGTTGCCAAACACCCCCTAAATAACTTGTTTTTAACAAAATATGAGGTCTTCAATGGCCAAAAGGCCTACAAAAGCTGTAAAATTCGTCTAGGGTTTCGTCACCAAAGTTGCACACATAATAATGAAATAAATGCGAAAATATCTATAGTTTTGGGTTGTGACGGCGACACTTAGAGATTGTGACGTTGTCAACTCGCCGTTTCTAGGGTTTCGATCTTGAACCGGCATAGTTTCGATGACGTCACGTTAAGGTTGTGACGCTGTCAGGCTTCATATTTTTGGTCTTTACGTCGTCAGTGGGAGCCGGTCTCCAGCCACTGTATGGTCAGCACCCCTTAGGTGACGGCGTCACGTTGTGGCTGTGAGTCCGTCACGAGGCCTTCTCGTGACAGTTTTTTCGTTGTCGTTTTCTTCGTTTTTTTTATTCAATCGAGCTCAAAACACGTCTTTTTCCAACATTTGCGTCCCAAGTACCTAAAACTCAAATAGAAACGATTTAGGGCAATAAATGATCAAATATATACGAATTTAGAGGCTAAATGTTCCCTTAAAAGCGTATGCAATTACACCTCATCAAATATCCCTACACTTGAGATTTGTTTGTTCTCAAGCAAATGTGCTTTTAACCTAATCAAATTACAAGTTTAGGGGCATTTAGCATTAGTTCAAAGATAGTTTACAACATAACTCGTTCAACAATAATTCTAGCAAACACGAAAATTATATACTAGCACTCCACATAAAGTATTTGGATTATATCATCTCTCGGGTGTATAAGTGATATAACAATATGAAAACGGTAAAATGAATACTTACTACCTGTCATAGCACATAGAAGATCATAAGCTTGATAAAGGATCAAACATTAACCGCTTTGGCGTAAACACTTAGGATAAACTATCAAAGAGGTCTTTATAAAGGGTTGTAATGTTAGGTGTAAGGGTAAGGAAAAGTAGGATAATAAAGTTGCTCGATTCGCCAAAACACTAAAAATCAAGTTGCTAAATAAAGAATTCAATTTTGTCTCTTCATGGTCAAAAGGTAATGTGATGTTACTTGTGTGTAAATCTAGTTAAAAGGAGGATGATATGGTTAAAGAGATGGACGACTCAGATTAATTCGCACATCCGTACTTACTTAAAAATGACATCCGCATATGATCTAGAATAATCAGCTATTTAATACGAAAAATTAAGGGTGCATTTGATTTGTTGCTATAAATCACATTGGGTATGAGTGTTGGTATAGAGTGGAATGATAATGGAGAATATGAAGAAACCACTCACACACATAATATATGAGTAAACCTTCACATTTGGGTATCCTTATTCCATTATGGTGGGCCCTATAACCAACCAAACAACATTAATAACTTTTAAAGTAATAGACCTATACCCATACCCCCAACCAAACGGGCTCTAAAGTTTGTAAACGAACTAGTAGGTTAAAATTGAGAATGTAAAAAGCCACAAGTAAAGATGTTTGTGTTTAAAAAATGAAAGCCCAAAGTGAAGTTAGTTTTGGGTTAGGCTTAAAGAAAAGAAGCCCGCCCACGGGAAAGAAATAAGAAGCAAACCATCTCTTTTTGTGTGTTCCCCCAATTCTTCTAAAATCTAAAAGAGAAAACCCTAACTAACGGAATGTTTCCGTCATCATCGTCATGGTCGTCGAATAAGTTATTAGCAAAACAAGTGGAGGCTGCTAGGAAAATCAGCGATGAGGAAGAGGCAGAAGCTGTGTGGAAAGAGATTCTGGCTCGAAAAGGGTTGCCATTGGACACGCCTTACAAGTACGTAGATACTTGCGACAAGGCCTATGACGAATCCTACTGCGATCGCTTATTCTTAACTATTCGCGAGAAGGAAAAGAATCCGAGCGACTAAATCATGGGAGACTCGGCTTTTGAATGGCTTCCTGCTCCGCTTCTCCTCCTAAAATTGTACTATCTAATTACGGTTTGATGAAAGGAACCCGAAAAGAAAAAGAAAAGAGCATCAATCGTCTTATTTATGAAGACGACGTTTCGGAATGAAAGGATAGATTACTTGCTCAAACGAGACAAGAGAGCATTGAGTGGTTTAAGGAGAGGAAGCTAAATTCGGCCTGCTGCGATAATCTCTTTAGTCATTAACTCATCTTGCGGCTTTCGCTTTATTAATTAATTTATGCTCTTCATGTAACTTATTATGACTCTCTCTTTATTTATGTTGTATGGATTATTATTACTAGTTTTTACTAGATTTTCATTGTTTCCGCTTATAAATCCCCCGTTATCCATGTGCGTATCAACATCCCCGCCTTTTAAGATTTTCTTAAATCATCACAAACATGACCCGCACCCACACACTTGTGCTTGCATCGCACCCACGATGTTCTTGGACCCTTACCTTCAGCATTGGCAGGTTGTCTTTTCTCTTTTAACTTGGATTTTTGTATATCAATTTCCTTCGCATCTAATTCATGTTTTGATTTCTGAACTACAGACTACTAATTGCCTCATTTCAACATATGATCATCATTTGTTTTCTTATTGTGTTAACTTACGATTTGAATACTAAATACTTCATCTTTTGGTTATTTGATATTATAGTTTTTCAAAACACCATTTTCATTGTTTTATCGGTTCTTAAAACACTTGACCGATTGCTATTTGCTAATATCGAATGGTCCTTTTGCTTGATCCGAGCTTGTTTGTGTTACCCGACCGCCCACACCTGAGCATTTCAGAATTGGCTTTTAAACTGTCTTCAACTCGCTTTGCACCCATTTCTTCACCATTGTGGTATGAAGATTTTGTATCCACAACACAACCTGTTCATGAGCCCTTTGTTATTCTTGAAGTTGTTCATGAGCCCTTTGTTCTTCTTGAAGTTGTTCATGAATCTGTGATGTTGTTCATGATTCTACGATGTTGTTCATGAATCTGCGATGTTGTTCACATTGCACCATCTTTCATTCCAACCACTAGTGTTCAAGATGCGTGAATCGGAAGATCCACTAGAGTGTCAAGTGCTCCAAGTCGGCTAAAGATTATGTAACACCAATTCATCAACCAAAGGCTAATCAAGTGTCGATTACTCCTCTTGATCTCAATTTCATGCTTTTCTATGTGCTTTGGTGGCTCGACAAGACCTACTTACTTCAAAAAAGCGATTAAAGAAGAAGATTGGTGTAATGCAATGAATTTGGAGCTAAGAGCATTAGAGGAGAATGATACATGGGAAGTACTGTTCTACCTAAAGGGAAGAAAGCTATTGCTTGTCATTGGATATACAAAATCAAACTCAAAGTCGATGGTACACTTGACAAGAAGAAAGCTAGACTTGTAGTGAATGGAATAGCAAAGAAAAGGTGTTGACTATGAAGAAACTTTTGCTCGATGGCAAGAATGGTGATCATTAGAGCTTTACTTGCGATGGTGACCATGAAAGGTTGGGAAATTTGTCAAATGGATGTGTCTAATGCCTTTCTCCATGGTGATCTCTTTGAAGAAGTGTATATGCAAATGCCTCGAGGTATATTGGAAAGGGGAGAGTGTGCAAAATGTTCTGCTGATTCAAGTTTAGTATGCAAACTCAAGAAGTCCTTGTATGGCCTCAAACAAGCACCTAGGCAAAGTGGTTTGCCAAACTCTTTGACATTGTTGTCCTTTGGCTATACTCGATCTAAGGTCGATTACTCATTGTTCATCAATACAGATCTTTGAATCCTTTACTGATCCTTGTTTATGTTGATGATCTTCTAATCTTTGGTTCTAGCAACACTCGATTCAAGCTCTTAAAACACAATTAAGTACTCATTTTCACATGAAGGATTTGGGTCGGATGAATTATTTCTTAGGGTGGAGGTGTGCAAAAGTGACCAAGGCATTTTCATCTCTCGAAAAGTATACTCTTGATTTACTTCAAAATTTGGTTTGACTAATGCAAGACCATACAAGTTGCCTATGGATTCTCATATCAAGTTGCAAGCGACATGGGAACTCCTTTACCGATCCAGTATCTGTAAGATACATAGGCAAACTCGTATATCTCACAATAACAAGACACGATATTTGCTATACGTGCGGTTGTTGAGCAGTTTATGCAAAATCCTACATCGATGCATATGCAAGCGGTGAAACATTTGATGAGATATTTGTTGAATTCACCAGTCAAGGTATATTATTAGCTAATGATTCGACTATTCATTTGACCGCCTATTGTGACGTTGATTGGGCTAGTTGTCCTATGACAAGAAGGTCCACCACTGGCTATTGTATTTTTTGGGTCAATCACCTATTTCATGGAAATCTAAGCAACAAGTGGTGTCTAGATCATCATTTGAAAGTGAATCTGAGCTATGGCCCTAACATGTTGTGAAGTTACTGGTGGTGACATTGTTGAAAGATTTGGGGCTCAAAGATCTTGGTCCGTAGATTTGAAATGTGATAATCAAGCTGCCATATATATAGCTGCCAATCCGGTCTTCCATGCCAGAACAAAGCATATA
This sequence comes from Chrysanthemum lavandulifolium, assembly GCA_022545495.1. NCBI lineage: Eukaryota > Viridiplantae > Streptophyta > Magnoliopsida > Asterales > Asteraceae > Chrysanthemum > Chrysanthemum lavandulifolium. The sequence goes on from CM040245.1 coordinate 19,785,172, forward strand.
GAAGTGGATTGCCATTATGTAAGGGATCAAGTCAAGAATGGGGAAGTCCTACCTTCTCATGTTTCCACTAAAGACCAGCTGGCTGATGTGTTTACTAAAGTTCTTCCAGCAGATCAGCATTCTAAATTAATGTCCAAGTTGGGAGCTTGCAGTCCTTCCACCTCTCAACTTGAGGGGGAGTGTAAAAGAGGGGTTGGTTAATAGTTGAAGGACTCATATTGGAACATTGAAATAGTGTAGGGTTTGTTTTGTAACTTTTCTGTTATTCTTTTTCTCCTTCCTCCCATCTGTTTCTGCTGTATAAAACCTTTGTATCTTTCATTTTGAAGTAATAAGGAGAATCATTTTCACTGTGTGAACTGTGTGTTTCTCTCTACTCATTACTGTCAACACTTTGGAATGAGGTCTAGCTTGTTCTTCTTGATTCGTCTGTGAATGCAGACAGCCAAGACGAGGATGCATATGATGCAAATGAAGGCAGCCAACATTATGGCTCCGATGAGCTTGTAACATGACGCGTTTTGAAAGAAAATGAAGTGTTAAAACACCATCTTAAAAAGGTTGGAGTAATTTTACGTACACTCCATTAGTATTCGTTTCGTACGTTCCATCTTGTTTGATTCATTCTTTTAATTACTTAAATTTACTTGCATGGTTCACTTTTTCTAAAATCCATTTAATTTGATGCATGGTTATTAGTGAGAAGATAATCGATGATTCTTATAATGATATTCAAAGTGATGATGATTATAATGAAACTGAAACCGATCGATCATAGATGACGAAGAAGCTAAAATTTAATGATGATCGTCTTTTTTTATATTTGAAGATGCTAAAATGAGACGTTCGAAGATGATGCTGAATTTTATGCTGCAAAATTAAGATGACGATCGTTGATGATCTTCGATGAAGATGTTTTTGAGCATTTGTTTTTTAAGTAAACTATGTTTTGATGCATCCATGTTCATTAACAGGTGATCAATAAAAACAAGAACAATTATATACAGAAATTAAATACTCAAAATATATACTTATGAAGATGCAAAAAAGCAAAATACCCTCAATTCAGCTGACACGTGTCACTCTGAGATTGTGTCTTACGGTTTTTACTTTAAGATGCTATTTTTACAAGAACATATATGCCTAGTTAAAAAAAAAGTGAATTACCAAAAAAACTTTTATCTCTTTTATACCCAAAATAACTACTTACAGTATATTCAATAGATCACATCCCTATTCCTTCTCCTTGACCGCCTATTCGGGACTCAAACACAGACGGGAAAATCACGTCCCTATTTCTTCTCCTTGACCGCCTATTCGGGGCTAGTGGTGGTTGATGCACAAAGGGTGACTTGAGAGCCTTACTGACATTCTTCTTCCTTTGAAGACACTCGAAAACAACATTTTCCAAGCAGGTCCGATCATTCACTTTAACAACATTTATCTCTGCCGACTTGTTTTCTACTTTAGCAATATCCATCATTTGATACTGAAAAAACGTACATATTCAAGTTAAAAAGAGAACTAAACCGTATCATATAACTTGTTTTCTTCTTTAATACGAAATAATACATCATCGTGGATATAATGAATTATCCTAATACTAGTCGCAAACTGAATGGTCAATATTCAATTAACGCCCAAAGTCAAAATGTTAACCATGACTTTATTAGTAAATATGCTATATTTACACTTCAGTCAAAAGACCACTTTGTCCTAACTGATGTTAAACAAGGAAGTGGAAGAATAATGTCTTAATACAAAACTTCTTAATTCAATAATGTCTTAATATATACAGATTTTAAGAGCCTTTGGTCGTTTTTTCAAAGGAGAATATAACTAATAAAGAAACTAGGACTTACAACGACACTAGTAATCAAATTGCAACAGTTAGAGTTCAATCAATCTAAGTGTTTTTTCAAAACTTAAAGCAATCTACCATACATAACACAAATAAATCGCAAACTGATAACAAACTGAAACGCCAAAGAGTATAATCATTAAAAAAAAGGTAAGATATGGTATAATCATAAAGTATTTAGATAGATTATGTGACTATTTACACATCAATGGTTAAATTCAAGTTTGACCTCAAAATATTTGCACACGATGTCACAAAGTTCAACAATGCATCCGTTGCACAATACACAACATTGGCTCCTAAACTATATCTATACAAAGGTGATTCAACTTAAAACAGCCACATTTACTTTTCAAATATCATAAACAGTGTGTTTGTTAAGACTTTTCTAGTTCTAAGATTGCTTGAGAGTATGGTTCAAAATTCTTCAACCTTTCAACTTTAACAAATACACTTCTCCTTTCAAAAATCTTTTTAACTTCAAACTTTAACCCTATACGGAAAACGCTGACATCCGATAAGAACCGAATATTTGCGAAATAACAACAATTTCTTTACTTACAATGCTAAAATACACAAATTAAATACCGAATGGAAGGACATATCTTATTACCTTTGTGGTACTTATTAGTATATGGAGCATTCAAGCCTTTCAAGTTTAACAGAGAACTGCTAATGCAAAATAAAATAAATATCAAAGATATATGTAAATGGGAACTCAATGTAACAATGGGCATTATATCACCACCAACTTACTGATAAAAACATAATGCAAGCATTTACTGAAGAGAACATAGAACGAGAATACCTATCTAAAATTAACTAAAAGTCTTCATTATATCATGTAACATCTTTCTTTGATTTTACTTGGTTGTTCCTCGAGTGTATGTTAGGATGTTTTAGCCTTTTAGGTAACACTGTCACTAACCAACACAATACTTTAATGCATGATTGTGCTTTCAAAAGGCTGTAAATACTGTATGATTTGTGATTACATCTTCTTCTTTGACACGTACCTCTATAAATCAGCTTACATTTATATAGTTCAATATTTATTCTAAATATGAAAATGTTTAATGCTTCTAATATGATACTCTTATGTTGTAATCAGACGAAATCTTTTATAAACAATTATACTAGTTGTGCCAAATACAAATAGTAGATGTTACATTCTTTAAACGTGCAAAACTATAATCCGACACATGACAGCGGCTGATAATCAACTAATAACTTTAAGTGGGTGTGTTTTACTACGTGTGTGACTGTCCAACACAAGCAAACACAGAAATCCAGTAAAGATTCAACAATGTTCGATTCATGCATTTGGTCCTAAACTATATCAGCCAAACCATGCATTTAATTTGAGCTTATTTGACTCGTATAAGTTAATAAAGCTCCTAAGGCCATCATATAAGCTTAGCTAAACATCCCCTACGCATGAACTAACTGTTTATTAAGATTAACCAATAGAAGTACATAAAATAAAAAGATTTAAGAATTAATGACCAACCATGTTTATGAAGGTAGTCTAATCCAAGGTTTGACATGGTCTCTTTCTACACTAAATTTTATAATAATAACGTCGTCTCATACCTTTCTTCAATCACCCAGCCATTTAATATTTTACCAAAAACACCGCTAATTAAACCTTTAAATCTACAAGAACTAGCTTGGAAGGTTTAGCAAAAAGAGATTTGGACAACAGCCTCCTCGAGTCAGAATAGCCCGCGCATTACCTGCATAAAGCAAAGAATTAAAGTAGTTAACTTTTTGAATTTGAGAGTTAGTATTTATTTTAGGTTTGGTACCAAATTAACTCTCCTTTAAATGTTTTATAAACACTAAACGTATAAACTCTAAGCATTTAAGAACTGCTTATTCAAACTGCTTATTACATCTTAAACCCTATAAGAAATGGCAAACACACAAAGAACTCTTTGTCTACTTAACAAAGACAAATCCAAATACCCCATAATACCTAATATATCATACCTATAACAAATCTAAAAACAAAAACAAAAATGTATAACAAATGCACATCAGATAAACCATATAATCAGCCACCCCAAAACAAAATTCACATCAAAATGACAAAAGACACAAATCTTTGCACTGCCCACACAGAAATAAAAAATAATCAATCAAACCAACATAATAAAAGCACAAATCTTTACACTAACCACATACATATAACATATAATCATCAAACAACAATAAATCCACAAACCTTTACACTTCCTGCATTAAAAATAACAGCATAACCAATCAAACCAACAACATATTTCACACCAAAAAAAAGAAGAGAGAATCTTCAAGCAACCGATATCGAAAAATCCACAAAACCAACCAACTCGCCAGAATTAAAAGAGACAGAATTATTACACTACCCACATCACAGAAGCCACATAACCAACCAAAACAACAAACAAGATCAACAAAATTTCATACTAATTAAGTTAGAAAAAAAAACATAAATCTACACACTCCCCACATCAGAAAAAAACCACAAAATTAATCAAATCAACAGCAATAATTTCACAGAATGCGAAAGAAAAAAATAATGCAGATAATAAAATTCACATAAAACTAACAAGAACCAAACCTGATTGATATCATTAACATCAGATACTATAACATCAACTTGTCCAGCAAGGTTGGCGTACACCGATGGATATTTAGCAGTCACATTATTAAGTAATGTAATGTTGGGTCTTCGCTCCAAGCATCCAAACAAATCAGGGACCCTTTCAAGTATCTCATCGAAACCAACGACATAAACATGTCCATTCTAACAAAACAGATAATATATATGTCAGAAGATTATGGTTTCTTATGTAAAAACTAACAAACTTTTAGAAAAACAACTTACTATGCCAACAATATCAGAGAGATATGATAACTCCACCCCACAAGTAGGATCCCCAATGTAAAGCACCCTAGATCCGGGACTCTAAAAGAAACAACAAAATAAGGATATGATATGACATAAAGTTAACAAAAACAAAGTTTGAAATTATTAGTTTACCACATGGATGTTTTTTATATTTAAGGCCACTGCGGCACCTAGCTTTGAGTAGGATGCGTTGAATACTCTATACTCAAACTCCTCCATATACATCTCGCCTTCAGTCTATCATTAACAAATGTAACACCCGTAAAAGAAAAACTAAAAAAAATTAATAAATAAATAAATAAATAATTATTAAAAAAACAAAAATGTATAAATAAAAAAGTCATACGTGATCAGTGAAATGCACGTCATCAACATGAAAACGGTCACCAACATTCATGCTTTTAGTTAGATTCTTGAAAGTCAGCTTAGTCACATCTTTTTCCAAATTCGGATTCCTCCCATCTTCAGCTGCAACCATTTTATATAGGCCGTAAAATTCGATGCCTTTTTCAGTTCTATATGGAGAAATCTTGAACATTTTTTGACCTGCCAAACACACACACACACAAAAAAAAAAAAAAAAAAAAAAAATGAAACTAAAATTATACTGATATCCTAAAATCGAGAGATATTGTTCTACCTTCTTCTTGCCGATACCAAGATTTGTGGGACAAATACAGTACAGTTAGGTTTTTGCTTTGCATTGTGGACTTGTGGCCCAACGTTAAAAACTATTAAACTGCAAAAAATGTCCGTGTGGTTTGTCATTTTTGCGAAAAGTGTTTAAGAATTAATGACCAACCACGAACTAACTGTTTATTAAGATTAACCAATAGAAGTACATAATATAAAATGATTAAGAAATAAAGACCAACCATGTTTATGAAGGTAGTCTAATCCACGGTTTGACATGGTCTCTTTGACTCTTTCCACACTAAATTTCATAATAATAACGTCGTCTCATACCTTTCTTCAACAGGCCAACCCTTTGATATTTTACCAAAAACGCCGCTAACTAAACCTTTTAATCTACAAGAACCTAGCTTGGATGGTGTAGCAAAAAGAGATTTGGACAACAGGTTGAGTTTAAGAGGATGTTTTTGTAGGGTTCTGGGGTGTTGTATTTAAAACGGTAATGTATCTTTTATAGACAAAATGTTACCAACCAAACTTAATACACAAAATAAATATGATAGAGAGTCTCAACTGTCAAGAAACCCATTGTTTTATTTGAGAGGAAGAGCATAGTCTTATGTACTTGTTGAGTTGTTGTCATGGAAACCTTGGATACCACTTGGTTTAGTGTCAAAACAAGCCAATAGTGGTTTTTGCATTTAATGGGATTGTACCTCAAAACCAAAAGTATGGTAAAGGGGTTGCTTATTGGGTTGCTTATTGAACGAGTAAAAGGAAACAATGACAATGGGGATGGACCGATGGTGATAGTTCGGTTGAGTGTAAGAAAAGGAGAAGGATTTTTGTTCAATGTGTCATTCAAGAGGTACATGTTTTATTTGTTTTAAGTTAGGCCACTCGCAATCGAGCCTAGCAAATCGGTTGGGCATGCGAAATTTTGAAGATCGACCGATGTTAAGATCGGTTGGGATGGATGTGGAGATCGGTTGTGAGATCGGGCGTGGTCCCAAAATTGTGAATATCGGTTGTTTTGACACTCGATGTTCACGCTATCTTTTCTTCATTTTACCAACGTTAACATGCACATTTAATACACATTTTAAAAAACGACCGTTTGGTCATTCAAATAAAAAAAAAAAAACAAATTTCAAACCCATTTTACCACTTTATAAATACCCACTTCACCTCAAACACAATTCACAACTTAACATTTTCATCTATATTCAATCAACCATTCTAACGAAATACCCACGAAACACAATTTTTAATATGTCGTCATTCGAGCATTTATTCGGTTCTTACTGATGGGATATATCCACAATGGTCCGTTCTTATGAAGTCTATTTCAAATCCTCCCACGGTGATCGTAAAGATGTTTGTACAAGAGGAGGCACGCAAGCGAGAAGGAAAGATGTGGAACGGGCTTTTGGTGTGTTGAAGAAAAAGTGGAAAATGCTTAAAGTTCCGCCGAGGGTTTTTAGAAATGATATCCAAGATATTATGTATACATGTATCATATTACATAATATGATCATCCGACACAAGCAATGGCGATATGTCCTACATGGTTTGAAGATGAGGACACCAAGATCATGATCCTTAAGAACGCATGCAGAATCAATGGTGGTTACTCAGAACTAATGGACTCAACAACTCATCAAAACTTAAAATCTGATTTGGTCGAACACATTCGGAGAAATCGTCGACATCATGTCGAAGCAGTGAATCAAGTCGATAGTGACGATGACGAAGACGATGAAGAGTTTTTGTAATGTTTTAACGTTATTTGAATTTCGTATTGTAATGTTTTTTTTTTTTAATCGTAGTGTAATGTTTTTTTTTTTAATTTCGTAATGTAATGTTTTTTTTTTTTTAATTTCGTAATGTAATGTTTTTAATTTGAATGAAATTTAAATTTAATGTTAAAAATGTTTGATCTAAAAAAAAAAAAAAAAAAAAAGAAATCCTGGGTCGCTGGGGCATCCGGGTTGTCTCGCGTCACGGAAAGAGAAATCGACGCGTGGCAGGTCAGTCTCTGCGTCATGACCGACCAAATTTTATCATGTGTCTTGCATACATGTATGTTTATGTTGTATTTCTTTGCATTAACCGATCGTATAATGAGTCGAGAGTGGGTTTTGAGGTCGTTCAAAATGGAACTCGATTAAAATGATCACGAGTGAGGTTCAAATGAAGTTGTGAACTTGATGTGTTGTCTAATTTGGTTTGGGTCGATTAAAGTCCAAGTTGTAACGTTTTATAAAATAAATGTTCAATATAATACAAATTATTGAGTGTGATGTTTGTATATTTCCCCATGTGTTTCTCGACATTACATAGTTACTAGAGTTCTCAAGGGAGATTTAAAACTTTTATTATTTGTTTATAGTGGTATTCAAATGGAATTTTTGTACAACACGAGATGTGTAAATTTTAAAAAAAATGTATATGTTTTTTTTATTGTGTTTGGGTACCAGGAGTCGCGAGTCGCGACACAATAAGTTTAGAATAGAATGGAAGGTTAAAATGTAAATTCCCATGAAGTCTTTCGTATCCCGTTTAACATGAGTCGGGATAATTTGGTTATACGTTAGAAATCGTTAACATAGTGGTTTATAGAATTTTAAAAAAAATGCACCAAAACTGGCAATAATTCGAGTTTTCATTAGTTAATGACATGGAAATTTTTTGGGTTCTTACAATTTATTGGTATTATGTTTTGGGTTAGTTCATGGTTGGTGTGTGTCATAATGGAGATTTATTGGTCTTAGGTATATAACTAGTGAGTCGTTTTTTGATTCCTTTTGGCTTTTGTACTTGGCAAGTCATATGAATATATGCTTGACCAAAAAGATCGACCATGTGCTCTCTTTAAGTTGTGCAAACACAACCCAAAAGTATTTATTAGTCATAATAAAATTATTTGCGAGCACACTGTAGTTTTTGTGTTTTCACTACAAGAAAAAGTCCTTTTAGCGATACCCATAGCGACTTGTTTAGCGACATATTTTATGCTGGCGACATACTTAGCGACTTCAAATTATGTGTCGCTGTAAACGAGTCGCAAGTTTTTGCGACTTATTAAATGTGTCGCTAAAAATACCGACATGTCTAACGACTTCTCATAACATGTCGCTATAAAACTGCGACATCAATATTTCAAGTCGTTATTCATGTCGCTGATTCATAGAGATGTCGCTATTTGAGTCACTATATGGATCGCTAAATTAAGGAAGGTCGCTACTATTGTCGCCTGGCATGTCGCTATTTTCAATTGAAATCTCAGTATTATTCGCTTCGCCATTTAGGTCGTTCTCAAGAACACTCTAATATGACATTTAGAAGTTTAATAAAAATAACAAATATAATTAGAACACGCAATAATCGATATTTATTATTGCAACACTTTAAGTATTACAAATGAACCTTAGCTTATTTAGAGAATAGACATAAAAGAATTTATATATTAAATTTACAAGTGTCTCTACAAAGAAAATCCAACGGAGGAGGTCAATATCCCGCAATTTCTTGCTCAATTCAGCATCTTTGATGTCCCTGAAATCAATATCCAAAACAGATACTTCTCAAACTGCAAAATAGAAAATATAATCATCTTGTACACTACTTTGTATTATTAATTTATTATAGGCATAAAAGAAAATACACAACTCTGTACATAAACCGGCGTTTACCCTTGTGTGATACTTTGTGAACACTTTGAGCAACTTTCGACCCGTTCAATTGGTTTCTATTTCAGCAAAGATCAGTTACCCCCATTTGACCCTTTAGAAAAACTTCAACCCAAATTGACCCACTTGCCCATACATGGGTTGAAGATGCTTCCTATATAGTTAAGAGAAAATTGAATTGGATTAAAAGTAACTCCATATACCAACTAGAAACCACGTGTGTGAGAAACAAGTTCGTAACATGTAAACTAACCAGTTAGTAAACACAACATATGGCACACTAAGGTGCAACAGATTATTAATGATGAGTCAATTTTGGTCGAGTATTATCGCAAACGGGTCAAAACTAGTCGGGTAATTTAAAAAGCTGCTACTTGGAGTTGCTATACTAGGATTGTAAAAGAAACTGTAACAAGTGCATAATCGATGGTGTCTTTAAAAGGTGTAAAAGTGATGAGCAAAAAAACCTAGAACGTGAATAAGATTATGAGCGTCAAAGGAAATTCAAAATAAAACGAGTTTTTATAAGTCCTGAATTCCTTGTGTGATCTATACAGCAATATTGATGACAAGAACAATAATAAACATATAAGAATACGATACACCTGATTTTTTGCTTAAATTAACAATACCTGGACACCGACGATATTGGATTGCAACTTTCTGAATCAACTGGAAACAAAGAAAAAGAATAGCCGTCATGATAGAGATCTGAAAATTTCATTTCCATCAAACTGAATTTAAAGAAACACAAGTCAGAATCACTCACTAAGAAACAACACATTTTGGGAATCATAAAGCTACCAACTTCAAATATTTCCCCCTGAAGTGACCATTTAAATTTTTTAGATATACACGCATCATATGCAAAACTGATGATACTTATCTTTAAATGACCATAGTTAGCAGAAAGCATAATATTTAGAAGCAAAAGTTAATATGCAATAATCGAGAATGAGCAACAATTAGCGATTTCACAAGAATCAGTAAATCCAAAAAAAAGGATCTCCATACCTTTTGAGGCCGATTGAATAAAAGTGAGACTCTAATATTGACTGTCCCCTCTCCATCACTAGCTTGCTGAGATTAACAACCATCCTAAAAAAAACCAATATAATAATAGTAGTTAAAGGCTATATCCGCTAAGCTTAGATGAAAAAATGTTTTTTTTTTTCCTTCAATAACTCTTTTACACATTGAGCACTTCAATGGTAGGAATAATATACTCACTCTCTGTCACCACTCGCCATAGCATGTAGTAATTTTTATAAAATCAGTCAAACAAAAGTATATTAAGTTGGCGCTTTGTGACACAGAAAAGGAATATAATCATTGTTTAGTTTAGCTAGACATTTTGTTGAATATTTGGTATGTATGCTTAGATTAAACTACAACATACTTCAGTTAAGCCTAAGCCTATATACATGCAACAGAGGATCCTAACACATCAAGCACATTGCAATAGTAACATTTGTTGCTTAAACAAAGAATTACAGAAGTATTAGCATGAAGATAAAAAACTGTAAATGAAATGGTTGTTTGTCAAGGTGCAACATGAATGATACTATATCCTTTACCTTCTTCCATGGCTAGATCATGGTAAAGTAACAAGTACCTGTAAAACTTAGAACGAGACAAACGATGTGGATGAATAAATGTGTACCTATAACACATTCATCTAAAATGAAACAACAATCAGAATAGATAAACCTACACATGCTCATCCATAACATGCCGTTAGTCTACTGTAGGGGTGAGCAAACAGACCGGATGGACTGGACCGACCGACAAAACTGACCGGACCGAAGACCGGCGGTCCGGTCTCGGTCTACCGTTTTTGACAAATTCAGTCTCGGTCCGGTCCGGACCGCAAACCGAAAATTTAGCCTTGTTGGACTGGACCGACCACATTCGGTCTCGGTCTCGGTCTAGTCCGGTTTTCACCCGATGAGCAGCCCTAGTCTACTACCCTTTTATTTTTACATTTAGTCAACTATTTGCAACAATGTCTGAAAAAACTATCTATCCTAAATGTATCAACAATCACTAACTAACTTAATATACAACAAATCGTGCAAATTGATATCAATCATATTAACTTAATATTAAATTATGCATATGAAAAGTACCTTTCAAAACAAGATCATACCGGAAACGAAATAAGATAAAAAAAACAGTTCAACATTATCGGCACAATCAGCACCGGAAGCAACAGAAACATCATCACCAGCTCTAAGTAGCGCATTCATCTTAATTACAGCTTCAATCGGTTCTGCTCCGATTGCTATCAAAACACGTACCTGTAGTAATTCAATTAAAAACTTAGTTACAAAACCCTAACCCTAGCTAGTAGTTAATTTCACATGATTGATTTAATCGAAAATAATAATGGGTTGTGACGGTGTGAGGAGGTGGTTGTGCTATATGATACAACGGCGTTAGGTGGCTGTTCTGGTGAAAGAGAGCGAAAATACCTCTACAGGTAACGGACCGGCGGCGGTGCAATGACGGTACATGTGGCGGTGCGATGATGCTACAGGTGGCGATCCGATGGCGGTGCGATGACGTTACTGATGGGGTCCGACGGCAGTGCGATGACCGTACAGGTGGCGGTCCGACGACGGTGAAACTGGCGGTGAGGATTTAGGAGAGGTGTAGAAATGAGAGCTCCAAATGACGATTTAGGGAAATTTTGGGGCTCGTAAAGTTCTAAAGTGAATATATAAATATCTAAATGACAATTTTAGAAAAGTAATTGTGAAAAAAGTTTTGTTCAAGAAAATAAACTTTTCTGAGTATTACGATAAGAGATTAGAAAATGTAATTTAATAAAATTTATTTGATATAATAATAATTGAAAAACCAATGGTAGATCTCGTTTAACTCAGATTAGTAGCACATTTCTAGTCTTTAAATTAGCGACATCTTTAGCGATGAGTTTGTTAAGAGTCGCGAGTTCAACGACTCACATAGCGACATGTCTTTATCATGTCGTAAGTTCACGACACCCTTAGCGACACTTTTTTGGACGTCATAAATTAACGACTCTATTAGTGATTTGCTCTGAAAAGTCGCAAAAAATAGCGACGTTATCTGAGACATAAATAGCAACAAGATCAACTACAAACACGTTGCGACATAATTGGCGATGTTTTTTGTGACGTTGACAGTGTTCATGTCGCCAAAAGTGACGCCACGTGTGACGCAAATTTGCGACTTTCAACAGTGTGTCGCTAAACTCGTCGCTAAAAGGCTATTTTCTTGTAGTGTTTAGCTACACACTAAGAAATGTATGAACTTGTATTAAAGTTCTAATGATAGCAACTTTTGATAACAAAAGTATATTTCTTAGACTTTTTTATATATTGGAGCCTTCTTACTTGACTCTTCTTAACAAACCATAAACTTCAACTTTTGTTACATAAAATGGTATGAAAAGGAACTGAAAAGTTTTTGAAATGAAACAGGGATGAATGTAATAAAATACTAAAACACTGGTTATATAATTGTACAAATTTTATAGTGTAATGCACAAACTTCATCCTGTTAAATTGGTGAGTGATTGTTGGTTGCGAAGGATTTATTGGTGTTATGTTTGGGGTTAGTTCATGGTTGGTGTGTGTCATAATGGAGATTTATTGGTCTTAGGTATATAGCTGGTGAGTTGTTTTTTGAGTTCTTTTGGCTTTTGTACTTGGCAAGTTATATAAATATAGGGTTGGGTTATTTTGACCCCTATAATTTTAGATTGAATTTCTTATTTTTTTGTTTTTTTTTTTTATTATTATTTTTATATATAATTTTGTTTATATCAAAAACTATAAACCCGAAAATGCGGAACAAGAATATAAAGTTTAATAAGTCAAACGCTTAAAACCGCGTAAATACGAATAGAACCGACAAAAACTGTGTTGTCTTGAAAAAGTGGGGAGAAAGGAATATTCCTATGATGTGACATCATAGGGGGTTCAATGAAACAGGGATATGATGAATGTGGTAAAATACTGAAAGACTGGTTACATAATTGTACAAGTTTTATAGTGTAATGCACAAACTTCATCCTTTGTTAAATTAGTGGATGATTGTTGGTTGCGAAGGATTTATTGGTGTTATGTTTGGGGTTAGTTAATGGTTGGTGTGTGTCATAATGGAGATTTATTGGTCTTAGATATATAGCTAGTGGGTCATTTTTTGATTTCTTTTGGCTTTTGTACTTGGCAAGTCATATGAATATATGCTTGACCAAAAAGAGCGACCGTTTGCTCTCTTTAAGTTGTGCAAACACAGCTCAAAAGTATTTAATAGTCGTAATAAAATTATTTGCGAGCACATTGTAGTTTTTGTGTTTTAGCTACACATTAAGAAATGTATGAAATTGTATTAAGACTAAAATACACCGTTGGTCCCTAAACTTGGCCAAAAACGACGTCCTGAACCAAAACATAACATTTTCATTGCCAGTAGTCCAAAGTATGCGTTTTATAGGCTAAACCAGTCATTTGACCAGGAATGCCAAAGCAACGTTACTTTTCTGTTTGTATCTCGAGGGTATAATAGACCATACACAATTATAACATGCCTTAGTTAAATCTAACATAACCCTCAACCCTATTAGTACCAGCAAAACACAGTTGTCGTAAATAACAGGAATATACATTGAACACTAAATACAAGCAACACACATTCTACCAAAAGCAAAAAAACAATAATGGCACAAAACGATAAGGGGAAGGCTTTGTTGAGTTCGTTGAGGAAAGAAGATTGCCCAAATGAAAAGGGTTTGGGTGTTAAAAAGAGAAGGAAGAGGCTGACATTGGGTTATCAAAGGTTCACGATTTGAAAAAAAGGATTAAAAATCTGGAAACTTTGTTTAAATATCTTAAGGAAAGAAAGGAAATGAAGGAAAAGGATGACAGGGAGAGTTGTAGGTCTAGCTAAGTGTATGTTTAAATGATAGGAAACTTTGTAACAGTTGTGAACATGAAATCGATCAATAAAAAATTGGGTTCTTATTTTAACTAATAGTGTTTGGTTGTGCATTGGTAATTATGTTTGATTTAGGGAAGTAAAAAATCAGTTTTCATTTGGAAAAGTCTGTTTGACATGATTTTCGTCTGTTTGAGATGACTTTCAGAGTGTTTTCTTTTTGGATTGTAACTGATAGAATTTGTTGTGCATTGTAACTGAAAAAATTCATTGTGCATTTCTTAATAGGTTTGACTTACCGAAGTCAAACCACAATAGTAAGTTACAATTTGTGGCATTTCATAAATTTTTTGACTTGGGTAAGTCAAAATTCAAGATGTTACAATTTGAGGCATTCATGTGTTCGGTCCAGTGTCAACACTAACACCATACCAATTTCTTCCTAAACAATACACCATTGTCAATACATTATGATTTAGTGCTAAAGCATTTGCATTTTCAACACATATTTATAAACCACTGGCTTTGGTTTTGCTGATACAAGGGGGTGTTTGGTTTTGTTGATACAAGTTTTGCTGATAAAAGGAGATGTTTGGTTTTGCTGATACAAGGGGATGTTTGGTTTTGCTGATACTAATTAGAAACAATACACCCAATATCACAATACAAGAACAGATTAAATACATAAAACTTAGATAATACTTCATCATTCATATAGTTGGTTACAAGAACATAAACAAGTAGATCAAACCATGACCAACAACCGAACAAAAGATTCAATTTACATACCCCTTTTAACAACCTAATAATCCAAAACTAGCACCCAAAAGACCCCATTTATCTACCCCCATGAAATACCCAAAATTCAGTCATTATGCTCAGCCATTTTCTTAACATAACCTTCGTGGATACGAATACCTTCATTACTTTCACCAAAAATCTTTATGAATCGAACAAGTAGGTCGGTGTGCCTTGCCTGGGCTTTCCTTAGCCCATCCAAACTGTCAAGAGCTATACCCCGTGGTCCCAAAGATTAGTTCTCTTCAATCAGCGTTATGATTGATGATGCCCCTCTTTAGATGATCAATGCACTCACGGCTAGCTTTTTCAAAAACCCTTCTTGTGCAGCCTCTTCCCCAAACCACACTGCCATACGATCATTTAAGTTGGATGAACTGGCAATCTCTATGAGTTCATTCAAAATTTGGAAATCTTACATTGGGAGTGTGGAAAAAGTGGTGGATGTGTTTATTGGTTCGTGTGCACAAGTAAATAGCGTCTCAGGGTAGATACGGTCAAGTGGTCTAATAGTGACTTTTTTTTTCACACTTGGTCCCTGAATTTATCTGGGTTGCCGTTGTCATACTTAAAACTCCCGCCCAATAATCACTTTAAAATACACAATTAGTCCCTCATTTTGCCAATTTACGTATACTACAATTTAGTTGAAGATTAAACAACACAAAACCATTGAAAGTTTGACTTTGTAAAGTCAAACTTGCAAATCATATCAATAAACTCCCTAATAAATATTGACTAATGGTTTTGCAATTTTAACTTTATATAGAAAATGCCATTAACCATTTTGAATGTTGACTAACTAAAGTAAAATGGATATGCTAAAATTTTTTGACTCACGGATTGCAGTTTTACTTTCTACAATCAAATTGAAATGCTAAATGGAAGTTTGACTTTCGAATGTCAAACTTGTATCACCAACAATACGCACAACCAACAACATATGAAGAAGCTAAATTTAACCAAACCATATACACAAATACCAAAATACTTTATGCAAGATGAATTTTCATAAGGTATTCAGCCGGTGACAACCCGTAATTTTCTCGACGCGTCTTCTACGGAGAAACGACGAATGGATCGACCCTTTTCCCATACTTCGAGCTACGAGGCGTACTTATATATCATTGTAGCTTTAGGATAGTAGAGTACCCGGGGGAGATGCCATTGCACTTGCCGATCCTGGGTATTCTAGAGGAGAGTTGCAATTCATAGAACTAGGGAATTAGGCACCACCGTACGACCAAACGGAATACAACGCACCAATTAAGATAAAGGAAGTGACAATTCAACCGAAAAATAAGAGATAACTAGGGAGTAATAGCATCTAAGTGAACATATCTTTAATCATCATACGAGCACATCTACAATTAGCATAATCTATCCACTAGTTAATTAGAAAATTAGACAAGTAGTTAAAGTAGTAAAATCGGTAGAAGTACCACCCCCAATCTTATACCCCGAGATATTTACCTTTGCTTTAAAAAAAAACATAAAAAAGACTAAAAAGAATCTTCCTCAACCCCACCTTCTCGTCATATATCTCTTTCTAGCATTCATATTCCCCTAAAGAACAAAATCAATCCCATGGGCTTATCACATACTACACTACAACGATTAGGTTCACTACCTAGAGGGTTGAAAGACTTGCTCGTAGAAAAGGAGGTTTTCTCGACCCCTAACCCGCGCATCAGGTTCGGAGCACTAGCATGTGCAGTACCATTGGATACTTGACACAACACAAGTGGTGATCATCCCCATAAACCCTTTGGGTCAGGCCTAGAAGGAGTCATCAAGAAGAATAAGAAGTTGATTTCGTGTATGCAGCTAACTGCAATTCAGAGCTGAAGCTTACGTCTTGCAAGAACAAGTAATTCGGAGGCGTGACACTTTTTTTTAATTCAACACCATTGAAAAATATTTTTATTGAAAGAAATAAAGAAGATTACATGCAGGGATAGTTTCTTGACTTAATTCAGTATGTATAACACTTTTTGTAAACTCGATATATATGAAATATGATATAATATATAAATTTTATAAATATTTTCATATTTTGTACAACTTTAAGTCAAGTTTTACAAAGTTTATGGCTTCGCCATGGCTCCTAAGACGTGAAGCTTGGCCATGCCGCTACGCCACGACTCACGCTATTTATAACCTTGATTTTCACTCATATTTCCCAAAATAACAAATTGATACATCAAAGTGTAAGATTTTTGGACCATCAATGGCCTTAAGAGAACTATCATCCCCTTTATTAAATGGATTATCATTTGGACCAAGAGTAGCCACTTTGGTGGATGTATTAGGGGTACCAAAAGCACCTGGCAAGCATGGAAACGATTCCTTTGTATTAGCTTGACCATCGGCATTCAATGGCTTTAAAGAAGGTTCCCCCTCATCACCCACTAACACAAGCTTACTTTGAAGCATCTGACGTTCAATTTCATGAATTTTTGTAGCCAACGAACTCGTGTCTTCCTCATTCACAGTAGCATGACTCTTAGTTGAGTAACCAACAGCCTTCAAACCATTCCTCCCATCTTCCTCATTCCCCCCATCTTGTCCCTTTTTCTTATGCTTGATATCCCTCCCTCCCGAATCCAAGAACCGACTCTTCATACTTACACCATGTAAAAACCAAGATGCTTACATAGAAAAAATTGTACGGTTGCAGCAAGGTATTTAATTGGAGATTGAAATTGGCAATGGCGTTGGAATCCTAGAAATGGTATTGAATCTCTCAACTCTCGGCTTTAACGGATGCATTGACGAATGTCTCTTTCAATGACGAAGTAGATAAACGGATATGGAATGCAAATAACTCTCATGTCTTCTCGGCTTCTAATGCTCGGCATTTGATTGACGATGTCAATCTTTCGTCTGGTAATCGTCCTACTAAATGGAGCAAATTCGTTCCCATAAAGATTAATATATTTGTTTGGCGATTGCTTTTGAATCGGCTTCCAACAAAAACAAATTTCAACAACCGTGACATAGATGTTTCTAATATTCTCTCTTCCACGTGCAATTAGGTTCAAGAGGATGCTTCTCATATCTTCATTTAGTGTGAGGTGGCATCCCATGTTTGTGTCAAAATTGCTTAGTGGATGGACCTTTCTTTTCCTCAATGGCTGAAGATTTTGGTCCTGGATCGCAGACTCTCAACTGAATGGGAAACAAAGAATCATCATCGAAGTCATTATTCGGTCTACATTGCGGACCATTTGGAGATATCGAAACAATGTGATCTTTCAAGACTCCACGTTTAAAGAATGTCATATCATTGATAACATTATTGTTAACTCATTTAATTGGCTTTCCATTAGATTTATATAAAATATATATATATATATATATATATATATATATATATATATATATATATATATATATATATATATATATATATATATATATATATATATATATAGGATAAAGATCAAATAAAAGACAAATATCCGTAAAAGATAAAAAGATTTTTTTTCAAAAAGTTCACGAAAAATTCCCAAAAATCCCACAAGATCGGGTATGATGGTGCATGAAAAGTTGTGAAAACTTTTTTCTAAAAGTGGATATTTTTAGAAAAAAATTATGAAAATATACGTTCACAGCATTAAATCTTTTTTGTGCATCAAAATTGGTTTTGCACCCAACTTTTTGACTTTTTCATCAAAATAACATTGCGCATCAAACTAAAACAAGTTAAAAATTTTGTGCATCAAAATTTTTTACATCAAAATTGCTTTTGTGCATTAAAAAAAACGATCAAAACTCAAAATTATAAAAATGTTTTCACAAAAGTTTTATGCACCAACATACCCGATCTTGTGGGATTTTTGGGAATTTTTCGTGAACTTTTTGAAAAAAAATCTTTTATTCTTTTTACGGATATTTGTCTTTTATTTTAACTTCATATATATATATATATATATATATATATATATATATATATATATATATATATATATATATATATATATATATATATATATATATATATATATATATATATATATATATAGATATAATGATTGTCTTGCCTAAATGGCATTTGATTAATTTTATGCACAATCTATTTAACGTATGACAAGTGAAGTATGTGGTTTCTTTCTCCTCGTGATAGTCTTTGATTATTTCAAATAGTGTGATCTAATTATTAGGCATGAAATTCGGCATCTCATCACTTCTCTTAGAAAAATCTAGGCTAGATTGGACATTGTGGTTGCAAAACCCTATGTCTTCCTTGTAATTTGTTCCTAGCGTGTTGCTAGTTTTATGATACATCTGCCGTTAAAAAAATAATAATAATAATAATAATAATAATAATAATAATAATAATAATAATAATAATAAATAAAATAAAAAATCCCCTGCAATCATATGAGCTAGTTGCACGCTCGACTAAAATTGGAAACTCTTTTCTTTCAGATACTTTGCGAACCACATCATATCGAGTCTATGCATAATCATCACCATTTTATTTAATGTGACCTTTCTACAAAACTAAGGTCTCCACTAGAGATCCCATGCTAAAGTACATTCAAAGGATTAAATTGTTTAGATTGCTTTATCAAAGCCGCTTAGAGTCATTACTTGGCTCATTTATATCATCCTATGAGTAATGAAAATCTACATTTGAGAGGTTGGTTCATCATGAGATTGCACAAAATCATGTGTTTGACTTTGGGGTAAATTTGTAGGTTGAGAAAACGTAAAATGACAAATAAGATCCATAAAACTTGTTTGTTATTGAGGAAATTGACTCCATTGTAGCCTTAACATGGCTCCAATAGTCCTCATCAGGGCCGGATTTGAGCATGTGCAGGGCGATCAATGGCACAGGGCCTCCGTTTTTTGAGGGGCCTCCGATTTTTAAAGATTAAAGGCGTATATAAAGTCATTTTTGGATGATTTGATCATGTTATCTGTGTTTTACGCTCTAAAATATGCGTATTATAAGATTAAATGATAATTGAAGTAAGAAAAACGAAACTCATACTTTTACTTTTCATGGAGTTTGGTGTGTACTTGTGATGGATGAAGAAGATGACCAAAATGGCATATTTGTGAGACTCACCTATTTTTTTTCTTTTTAACTCTATTATTATCACAAAGTTTTTTTTAACCTCTTAACTTTTTATAATTGTTAAAATTGACTTTATTTCTTTATAGATGTGATCCATTAGTCTTAATAAGAGACTAGCCCAAAATTCTACGTCAAAAACCAAATGCTTATAGTAGAAAATTTTATAAAACATATTTATAGCTAAAAAAATAAAATACACACAACCTTAAAAACATATCTAAAGTGTTATGCAAAATCAATTAAAGTAAACTTTTGCTATTTTAGTATACGTAGTTTTATTTTTCCGTGATTAAGGGCCTAACTAAAAATTTGGCACAAGGCCCTCAAAATCCATGGGACGGCCCTGGTCCTCATCTCTCGAAGCTAAGGAATACAAAGTTTCCAATAGCCTTAACATGACCCCGTGGATCTGTGACATTAGAAATCCCAACTCAATTTAAAATCTTCTTTTCGAACTCCAAAGTAACAATGAACCAAATCAACCAGTTCTTGACGTTGCATCTTCATGCTAACCACGATACAATTTCTTTGTTGATTCATCGTCACTGCTAACGATATCATTGTTATATTCTCCATAACCACCCCCAATACAAATTTGGCATAAATGGACAGTATAATTATTGATAAACAAAAGCGAAAATTACTGTGCAACCCAATTTCATTGTGGTGTGTTCGCACGTACCCAAACTTTTGCTCATATTCAAAAATACCAATCAATGTCGAGTATAAAATTGAGGTGTATGGTCAAGATTGAGTTTTCAAATTAAATCATCAACAATGTCGGGTATATACTTTAACTAAATACACGACATAGTTTTTTAATGTATCCTCGTACTACCAAAGAACAATGTCGTGTATTTCTTTTAACTATATACACGACATGAATAAAATATTGCCCACCTAGTACTAGCCTTGAACCATGTCGTGTATATATATTAACTATATACACGACATTAATATTATATTTGCACAAATTCTAGCCCTAGACAATGTCGGGTAATTTAATACCCTACATACACGACATGATTTTTTTATTTAGTATGAGACCAAGCCTATGTCGTGTATAATCACATAAAATGTTTTTGGATGTGAAATGTAGCCCTAGATAATGTCGTGTATGTATTTTCAGGTTTCTATAGCTCCACGCAATTGATCGGGGATACAACTGTCTATGACAAAAAAACCTAAGGGTCGCACCATGAGGGAAACTCTTCAATATCCACGTCTGTAAAAAGGCAAATTTGTTAAAAAATTGTTAACGATATACATATACATGAACTTTTAAATTTATATATGACATACCTTGAAGGCCCATATAAAGCCATTCAAATTGTAGTTAGGAAGTTTATTAGGATCCCTCCCCTCGGCAAAGTGCTTTGCCCTGCGCTCAATTGCTGCATCATTTAGATAATCGTACAAGGTTGGCCATACGTACGACCCCCACGGGAACACATTCCAAGCATCTAGATCCTCCACTAACCTAAATATAAACCCGTCGACTACATTCCTAAGCTCACTCCCTTTTAACACCAACACTAACACGGCTATCAAACAAAGGCCAGCAACATATTTGTCGCTCAAACGACTAAACTCCTTGATTTCTAGCGCACGTAACACCATACCAACTTTTATTTTTGAAGAATCAGTTGACGAAGGGAACACTCGTCTCCTAAAGGAATTAGGTTCATCTTCATAATTCTTTCTAAAATCTATTCCAAACCTTAGACTAGTAACTAGACAGAATTCCTCCCTACCAAATTGAACCTCAACCTCACCTACCCAATCAATATCACGTACACGATATCTCAAAGGAACAATATTTGTATCTCCCTCTTCACATGGCACTTGGTGGCATATAAAATAATGTACTAACACGCCACTCTCTTGCATTTTTGGCAAATCTAACAACCAACCAAAACATGTTTTTCTAAATAATCTTTCCTTAGGGGTGTTCTCAATCATACTTTTAATATCACTAATTATGGATAACCTACTCTTACATGTAACTTGCGCAGGATAATCCTAAAATAACATAAACATATAGTTATACACATATACGTAACAAATAACAAAAACTACAAGTGTAAAGGAAAAAAAATTGCGAAATACCCGGTAATCCGCCATATTCACAGCCGTATCCACCACCACCACCACACCTGTCACCACATCACCACCACTGCACCACCAACACTTTTTTTATAACTGCCACAACCAACACCACGACACCACACCTGTCACCACGCTACCGTACTTTTTTTTTATCACCACCACAACACAAACAACACTCACGTATCCACCACCACCACCACACCTGTAACCACAGCACCACCACGGCACCACCAGCAAGCCACCAGCAAAACCACCAAACTCACGCACTACAATGTCACCACCACCATGAGATGAAGAAGATGTTTTCATAGTTTATGAGCAATGTCGTGTATATTGTTTCAAGAATGCTATTAAACACTCACAATTATGAAGAATATGTTACTGAATATAGTGTAGTTTACTACCCGACATTGTTCTAGAATGCAAACACGACATTGCTAAGATGAGGAATATGTTTTGATAATTTATGAAGAAGATGTTACTGAATGAAGAAACTAGCTCGTGTATATGATGATTTATGGAAGCCAAGATCTCATTTACTTCAACCTCATCTACCCATTGAATGATCAAATCAAGCATCAATACTTTTGCTTTTCAGCTTTTCCAATTTGCTCCTTCTCAATGCCACTATCGACATGTCTAGGGTTTAATATGTGTGAATATTTAATTCATGTCGTGTAAGATTCTACACTACATGGTTCAAAATACCCGACATTGTTCTTTTCTACACGACATGGTTCAAGGCTAGTACTAGGTGGGCAATATTTTATTCATGTCGTGTATATAGTTAAAAGAAATACACGACATTGTTCTTGGGTGGTACGAGGATACATTAAAAAACTATGTCGTGTATATAGTTAAAGTATATACCCGACATTGTTGATGATTTAATTTGGAAACTCAATCTCGACCATACACCTCAATTTCGTGTATATAGGGTAATTTTATACCCGACATTGATGGGTATTTTTTAATATGAGTAAAAGTTTAGGTATGTGCGGACACACCACAATGAAATTGGGTAGCACAGTAATTTTCGCTAAACAAAATAAGTTTGAAATATATTTGACATGGTATATTTAGTATTTGCTGTGGTACTTGTAAATAAGTCACAATTGAATATGGAGAAACAAAAATGGATAGGATGTACAACGTCTAACTTGAATTAGTAATATAGGGTTTCTTCTTATCACAGTCTCAACAACGTGTTGCACAGTTTCGTGGTTCCTAAGTACGACGTCTATTAAAGTAAACTTTAACCGCATACTGTATGTCGATATTTGTCCTTTTACAGAAGGCCATCTCGCCAACTACGTATTATATTGCCTTTTTCAAATGTCCTAAATGCCAACCAGGCATTCATGTATTAATTTTAGCGAAAATTACATGTGAGGCCTCTGCAGGGGGAAGTTGTCCTGCAGAGGACCTCTTTTTATCATATATCCAAAAAGGCCACGGATTTCGCTTCAAATTTGTGCAGAATTCCTAGAAGGACACGTGTCGCTACCCCCTTAATTAAACGTGAGGAAATTAAAAAAAAAGTAAATCGCTTTAAATTTGAGGCGAAACCTGACAAGGGTGGGGACACCAGCTGACACAAGAGGAAAAAAGCACCATTTCACCTAAAGTTTGAAGCGAAATCCGAACTCCATGCATTGTGACTAAGCAAAATATCCTGCATAATCCACTCGAATGACTACTCGTTACTGTGCAAAATTTATGCGAATAACAAGCCCAAATTCCTCATTTCGTTTGACATTTCCAGTGAATATACGAAGCAAGAGTAGGTGTTTTTCTCACATAGTTGCAAAAATCTTCCTTGGTTTTTTTTTGTTGCAGCGTAGAGTTTTGGTAGCTTTGGTGTTAGTGGTGTAGGTTGTCGGTTGTGGTGTTGTGGCTGTTGGTGGTGATGTTGGCTGACGATGTCATTGTTGTTGTGGTTTTGTGGTGGTAGTGGTTAGGTGTTAACGCGTTTGTTTGTTAATATGGCACTAGTTGTTCCGGTAATTTTTTTTTCTTCCGATATCATTATTTGGTGTTTTATGCTTATTGTGTAGTTAATAATATATATTGTTATTAATTGTTGTTTTAGGATTTTGCCGTTGACCTTACCTGTAGAAGTAAGCTAAGATTGGTTCATTACCTTAAAAAAAAAATTGCGAATACCAATAAGGATGTATTGTTTAGGCAGACGTGTTTTAGATGGATGTTTGATATAGAACAAATGCGAGAGACATGTATTTTATTACATTATATTAGTTTATGTCAAGTCGAACCTGAACCGGAAGAGACGGAAGTGGTTCCATTGAGGTATCGTGTAGGAGATTTTGAGTTGAAATTTGGTATAGAGGAGTTTTGTTTAGTAACTAGCTTGAGATTTGGGGTTGATTTTCAAGATAAATATAAAGATCAACCTACTCCTCTTAAGAGACGTGTTTTTGACTCACGTTATGATGGATGTTCGATAACTGCTAGACTGTTGAATAATTTTATTTATAGCGATGACTTTGATAAGCTTGCCGATATCGATGCCGTTCGTGTTAGTTTGCTAGGGTTGTTGGAGCTGGTGTTGTTAGGCCACGAGTTTAATTACGTAGTCCCCGCATGGTGCATGGCTTTAGTAGATAATATTGATGCTTGGAACATATATCCTTGGGGTTCGTACGTATGGCCGACATTGTACAGTCAGTTAGTTGGTGCAGTAAGTTCACGTCTTGAAGCTTTTTTTGTGAAGCCACGACCACCGCCCGACCTTGATTCGGTAAGGTAAAGAACCCTAAGTATACTGTTGAAGGATTTATATGGGCCTTTAAGGTATGTATATATAATGTTAGTTTTGTTGTTTATGTATATATATAATGTTAAAGTAATTAACCAATTATTTTTTATAGACGTGGATTTTGGAGACTTATCTAGACAAGGCACTTGATTTTTTAATCGTCACGAGCTCCATCCGAGTGTGTGCTTGGCGTTACAAGCGGCCGTTTAAACGTTGTTACCTGGATAGTTTATTGGTGAGTTGTTATTTAATCACGCCATTTAGTTTTTAGTGATTCATAACAATATTCGTATTTGTTGTTATATAAATTTTAGGTAGCGGAACCTACATTAAGACTTGTACCGATGCATATGAGTCCGAACAGTGGTTGGTTCCGTGATAGCATGGCATTTTTTAGGGCGTAGTATCGAACCACCACCAATACCCCCACTTTCAGACCAATATAGCCGTGACGATGTTCCAGAATTCGCTTATCGTCATTTGACGGAACTAGAGGATTTGACAAAGGCTCAGGATGCCAAGATAAAGGAACACGACACAATGTTCCAAAAAATATTTGGTTTCTTTAGTGGATTTAGTGGTTTCCCGAACGCGCAGGTATATTTGTATAATTTTTTGTTGCTACTTATTTGTTTTAAAAATTACTAAACATACTAATATATATATATTTTTTTCTTTTTGTTGTCGATCATTTGTTTTAAAAGTTACTAAACATATTAATATTGTATGCGGTGGTTTCGGGCGGCTGAACCGGAGGTAATTGGTTCCGAACGCGCATGTATGTTTTATTTGCATTTTTTTTGTTCCTAATCATTAGTTTTAAAAATTGCTAAACATACTAATATTGTATGCAGGGTTTCGGGCCGGCTGGAGCTGGAGGTAATTGGTTCCCGAACGCGCAGGTATATTTTCTTTTCATTTTTGTTGTTCCTAATCATTTGTTTTAAAAATTACTAAACATACTAATATTGTATGTAGGGTTTCGGGCCAGCTGGAGCTGGATTTAGTGGTACCCCGAACGCGCAGGTATATTTACTTTTCATTTTTTTTGTTCATAATCATTTGTTTTAAAATTACTAAACATACTAATATTGTATGTAGGGTTTCAGACCATTGGAGTGGATTTAGTGGTACCCGAGCAGCAGTATATTTACTTTTCATTTTTTTGTTCATAATCATTTGTTTTAAAAATTATTAAACATACTAATATTGTATGTAGGGTTTCGGGCCAGCTGGAGCTGGATTTAGTGGTACCCCGAACAGACAGGTATATTTACTTTTCATTTTTTGTTCATAATCATTTGTTTTAAAAATTACTAAACATACTAATATTGTATGTAGGGTTTTGGGCCAGCTGGAGCTGGATTTAGTGGTACCCCGAACGTAGAAGAAAACATCGGCCCATCAAATGATTTTCAAAACAATGACTATAACTATAAAGATGAACCAAATTTCA
The DNA here is from genome assembly GCA_022545495.1 of Chrysanthemum lavandulifolium. Lineage (NCBI taxonomy): Eukaryota > Viridiplantae > Streptophyta > Magnoliopsida > Asterales > Asteraceae > Chrysanthemum > Chrysanthemum lavandulifolium. The sequence continues at coordinate 19,811,411 of CM040245.1, forward strand.
CAAAACCGTGGTCATCATTTGCTTTCATTCAAATAACGAACAGGAAGATGATGACTCGATTATTGTTGTTCCCTATTCACTATCGCTTAAAAACAATTAAGTACTTAAAACAAATTTAACGTGAATAATGACCGAAAGTAATGTAAGTAAAACACACAAAGTAATTTTCAACATCATATTCTTATTAGAAATAAATCAAAGAATACGCTACCCAAGTACTTATGAATAGTACTTGGGATTGAAATGACAAGGTTTGGGGTGACTCTCTCTAAGCTCAAAGCTAAGTCCGAGCACAACTCTTAGAACCCACCGAGCTAGCTCAAGGATAAAGTTAGATTTGGAGGAGTGAAAAGTTGGCTTTGTGTATGTGTGTTTTACAATTCACAAGCTTAAACTTTTCACTCTTCTTCTTATGCTATTTATACAAGTATGATATTTAACTTTAACCTAGAAGACAAAACATAGATCACAACAAACACGAATATTGATGTATTCGTTATCGTTTCACCTTTCTATTTATAGTAGGCGGCGAGACTATTTCCTTGACAGAGAATCGCCGCTACTATAAATGGGAAGATATGATCTTCATAGATTGAGACTATGTATAAACCGGATAAACACTGAGGACTTAGTTTTATCGGGTAAAACTTTCCCGCCTAGTCCAAGCCTCATTCTTCGCCTTTAAAGCCTTCGCCTCTTCCTTCATTTGTCTTCGATGTTTAACAGCTTGAGAGAGTCGAGGGATTCAAGTGAGTTATTGTCATCACCACCGAATCCACTATCTTCTTCTTGACTTAGTCTTCACCCTTTAAGTTCCGCCTGCAGAGTGGAGAGGCTCCTTCTTCGCCTCATACTAAGTGTCTCGAAGATAGCTCACCGAGAGACTATGCGCCAATGACCGATTGTGTTTAACGGATTAAACACTTAGGTTATTTTCTATTCAAATCCTAGTTTAAGGGTTTGGGTATTTATCGAACCCAACAGCCTCCCCTATTTGGATATACAAATAGCCTAGTGTTTGATCAATGTAAGTGAGCAAAAGGCTTCTTCTTACATCGAATGTACTAATGAATACAATAAGGAACATTTGAGTAATTTGACAAAACATACATCTTTTATTGATCGATTACATATTTCCTATCACTAGTACAAAAGGATAAAATGATGTCACCCGTATGGATACCCAAAGGCTTCGAGCTTCACTTTCTTGGTGATGAGTGTTTCCGTCAGATGGTCTCTTATCTTTGCATTCGTGTCTTGATGTAACCTCGATGTTTGCCGGGATTGATCCGAGAGGCCACCGATGTAGCCGATCATTGTAGCCACTCCCGCTCGATCGATATCACTCCACCTTTGGAAAGTCGGGTTCCAGAGACATCAATGAAAAATAGCCCTCTTCGTGCTTTTCAATCACTAAACAGTTCACAAATTTTACCCCTCAGTGCCTCTGTTGCATTCTAAGCCGTGCACTTTGATTTCGTGTTGAACTCAACTCTTTTCCTTTTGCCGCTGGAAGCTTGTGGTTGAGATCCTTGAGGTGCATCAAGGCAGTCGAATTCCCATTAATGGTGCATCCTCACCTTTCATATCTTTTATCGAGCATTTTCATCGATCCTTGACCACCTTATTTTGCTTCTTTCCAATGATCGGACCAAGTTCATCAAGTTCTGATCCCAAAGTCACCGAATTTTAAGGATCATGAACCTCAAAGTGTCTTTTGTCATCCCTCTCGTAAACATTCATAGCCAATGGTTTGGTGTTGGGAATAATCTTGACATCGTTGATTTTTTCAGAAGCCTTCTACCGGTCATTGTCCGCTTGTACTCCTCAATTTCGCTTTGCCCGAGAGCTTCAGCTTTTCTCTTTTCTTCATATCGCTTTCTCATTGCAACCATTTGAGCACTCGAGCATCTTTGAACTTTTGTCCCGCTCGACCTTTGGGAGCTTGCTTGCATCTAATCCCATGTTCTCGCTTCTTCTACGACAACCTTTTGCTGCTTTTTTGGTCTTCTTATCATCCTCACTTGTTTCAATTTCCTTTCTTCTTTAGCAAGGTGTTTGGTTACCGCTGAGGAGTGAAGAGGTATTCAAGGTCACCGATTTTGTAGGAATCTTCTCGTGCCCGCTTGTTGTCAATATGCCTTTGCCTTTGTCCCGGCCCGAGGAAGAAGATGCAACCAAGGGTGGTGTTGTTGTCATTATTGGTGTTGTGATAGTTAGTGTTGTTGTTGATGTTTGTGGTGGTAGAGATGAGATGGGTATTGTTGAGACCGGTGGTGATGATGATGGGAGCCACCGAGATCGGTGGTGTTTGCTCCCCTCGTGTGAAGAGGAGTTTCTTCAAGAAGATTCTCCCTCAACTGCTGCCGGAGCTTCAGTGAGGGCAAGAGTTGGCGCGGTGCCGAGGGGACCGAGCAGCTTGACCCTTGAAGGCCCGATAGATTTCACCATCATAGCCTTAATCTCGTAGTATCGGCATGAATACAAAGTGACCTTTTCATCCAAGTTAGCTTGAGAAAGCTCCAAGGCATCATCCGGGGACCAAGATTCCGTGCCGTGGAGGAGGATGCCCGAGCCATGGTCGCCACTGTGTATTCAAAGAGTCCATTGTAGCTTGAAGAGACCGGATCGAGGATGGAAGACCCCGAACATTGGCGACTTGAGCAGATCTAGCAGCTCATTAAGGTTTGAGGATTGTTTCAAGTATGCCTCAAGAGTCTTTAGCACTTGAGAGTTAAGTGTCGGATCTTCTTTGACAAACTCCCCGATTTCATCGATCTTTGTGCCTACAATCAAGGTGCCTTAAGAAGTTGGCCATATTTTCATTCAATCAAGAGTCTCATCATACATCAAGTCCCCGTGCTCATGAACATTTTCATCAAGCCCTGCATCGCCTTTAGATCAAGATAACTTGCAAAGCAGCCTCAAGATGTTGTTCCCACAATGTTTTAGTAACCCCGAGTATAGCTTCCTTGAAGCCCTCGGTGATCCACCGAGCCAACCGCCTTTCGGTGAGGGAAGAACATTGTCAAACTCTTTGAATTCATCGAGCTTGAGGAGGATTCGAGGTCCGATCATCATGTTGGAATGGGATTCAAGATGCTCCTCGTGGATCAGCCGAGGCTCTTGTTCGATTGAACCTCGCGTCCGCTTCATCCCCGCCGATAAAATTTCTTCATCACTTTCAAGAAGGTCATCATCGATTTTAGCAACTCAAGAACCTCAAAGAACGGTTAACAAGCGGAGTGGAATGGGTTCCATATCGGGTGGTATTGATCCTCCGAGTCTTTGTCCTCGTGGACCCCTGACACGGTGGAGTTTCCCGCCTTTCTGGAGTCGATTGGTTTTGGGTTCCATATCGGCGGGTTGTTCCTTTCCTCCGAGTCTTTGTCCCCATTGACCCCCGAGACACCGATGGGTTTTCCCAGTGCCTTTAGCGTAGTCATGATTGTTGTATCCCTATCGCTGGGTTGTTTGTTTCCCGAGTCTTTGGGATCGATCGTGTGCCTCGCACAAAGGCTTTGATTTGCTAATGTCCTCATCAGCGTAGTGGAAGGCGCCCCTACCGGGTTGTTTGTTTCCTCCGGATCTGGGAGTAGTAGGTGTGACCAAGGGCACCGACCGTGATGTATCTGTCCTTCGTTGTCACGGGGTGGTTGTTGCCCGGTCGGTGGGTGTCTCTTTAGTCTCGTGCTTTTGTGCCTCTTAGGTCAGGCTCTCAAGCCTCGTGGCCCCGAGACTTTGGTTTAGTCTTAGTCCCACCGAGACTTCCCTTTCTTTTAGAGCAGTGGTTTGAGACATCGATCCTCCCGGTTGTTTACAAGAACCATATGGGCCGTCAATTCAATAGGAGTGACAAGGGATGGGTCCTTTGAAAATTTGATGGACTCAGATGCCGTAAATTTCCAAATTTTTCATCCCGAGTATAATGGATCCCAAGAACGATTCAAAGCACAAGAGACAAACCTAGGATACGAAACGCATTCGCCCTAGTTTTGCTCAGAGCTTCGCTACGAGATCACCGTAAATGATCTCCCTATGTCGACAAAGGACCCCATTCATCAAGCAAGATGCCATCATCAATCGAATAGAGTTAACTTGTTCGCTGGATGAGTGGTTCCCGCCGAGGACCCGAATCACAAAAGTGAAGAGGATCCTCCAAGCCACGGGAATGAGCTTTTAGTGATCGGGTCTTGTCCAAAAAGTTGGATCTAAAACGATTTGTTTTAACCCATCCTTCACCGTGGAGGGTTCGTGATGGGCGACATAAACACCTTTGTTATAATCTAACCCCGTTGAAGTGCAAAACGTTTTGTAATCCAGGTGAATTGTTTCCATTAAGATCGAACTCGATGAGATACTCCCGAGAGGTCTAAGGTTATTCTCATCAAGAGAAGGTGTCGGGTCAAAGGCTCTAGTCAGAGCCCAAAACTCCCCGAGGTAGTTTGGGTACAAGATCGAGGACATTTTTCAAAGGCCGTTTTGAGTGGGCGTTGAATAAAAATTTTATAATGTCTTTATAGGTTGGGACATTTTCGTGATATTCAAAATTTCCTATGACATTATTTGTTTTAAATTCAACGTTAGTAAGATCCCCTACCCATCGAGAAGCAAACCGAGAGATTGTGTTCTAGCCATTTCCATTAACGAAGATTTTAGGGTTTTTAAAAAATGTTTTGACTAGAACAATCAAAGTATTTAGATCTCTTCAAGTTTGTGATGAAAACTTTGTAAATGTTTACAAGGAGGGTTTTCCAAAAGAGGTTTTAAAGATATTGAGAACACACAAATATTTTCGGATTTGAGAAAGAATTTTGACAGAGTTTAGTTGCGTAAAATAATTTGTGTGTGTTTTTTGTGGTTTTGAAGAGGTATTTATAGAGTAGCGAGAGGGGTGGTTTTGTATAAGTGTGGATATGTAAAGACCATTTTGAAATCGCTTGATATTCCACATTTAATGCCACCCACCACATCACGCAAAGAAAATCCCGCCTTTCAAGGAAAATATTGCAATGCACAAGAAAAGTGCACTTTAGCAAGAATAAAATATCCATGGGATATTTTATGAGAGAAGGCATTTAATGCCAAGTGGGGTGAGGTAAATGATGATACTCCCGACAAGAAGACATGTATTCCTATATTAAATTGGTGGGATTACCAACCTAGGACATTTAAGTAACTAATACTTGGAGCATTTAGTTACTCATTCAATGCTTTGTCAGGGACCCCGAGTGAGTCTTACTCATTCAAAGGAGAGGTTTGTTTTGATGTTCAGGAGGATGAACCATTTCGTAGAACTTATCGAGATTGGTTTTCGACACCGACTTTCAATGTCAAGCATTCCCAATTCAAATTTTCGCCCTCAAGGTAGGTTCATCCAAGGGTTTTGTGAAGATATCACCATTGATATTCGTAGGGATGAAATGAAGTTCAATGTCTCCTTCATTATGTGATCCCCGATGAAGTGATATCCGATATCAATGTGTTTGGTTCTTTGGTGGAGGATGTGGTTGTTGGAGATTGCAATAGCACCGGTGTTGTCACGTAAGATGGGCACCATTTTGTAATGGATGTCATAGTCACCGAGTTGACTTTTCATCCATAATACATTGGCACAACATCCCGCTCATAGCTACATATTCGCCTTCACCGAGGACATAGCTACCGATTGTTGCTTTTAGCACTCCAACAAACTAGTTTTCCTCCAAGAAATTGACAGACCCCGAGGTACTTTTTTCGTCCATGTTGCACCAAGATAATCGTAATCGAGTAACCTCGAGATCAAACCCCGAGCACTTTGGATAATAGAGTCCAAGGCTTGGGGTTCCCTCGTGTACCGAGTATTCTTTTGGTCGCAGTGAGATGGGATTCTTTAGGATTGACCGATATCTTGCTATTAGATGATCGAGAATTGGATATCCGGTCTAGAAGCGCTAGATACATCAGTGAGCCAACAATCCTCTCGAAATGAGTTTGATTGATCGATTTGTTGGTGAGATCGTGTCCAAGGTTGTTAGGTGGGACCATTGAGTCTTTATCGAGGCACGTCGATATCTCATATTTCTTCAAGAGATTTCGTGTATTTCTCTTGACCGATGGATATTCCTTTATCGCTTGTTCGATTTGTAGTCCAAGAAAGTATGTGAGTTCCCCATCATGCTCATTTCAAACTTCTTTGTCATCGCTTTTCAAACTGCTTGCAAAGTTTGTAGTTTGTTGAGCCAAAGATGATGTCATCAACATACACTGGACTAGTATCACATCCCGTTGAGTTCTATAGACAAACAAGGTGTTGTCTATCTTTCCTCCGACAAACTTGTTTTGTATCGAAGGCCGAGAGAGTTTCATACCATGCCCCGGGAGCTTGTTTAAGTCCATAAAGGGCCTTGTCAAGTTTGCGACATAGTCGTGGAATTCACCGCCTCAAAGCCCGGAGGTTGCCGAACATATACATCTTCCTTGAGATCACCATTTAAGAATGCACTTTTAACATCCATTTGGTAGACCCCAAGTTCATGTATGTTGCATATGCAAGAAAAATCCCGATGGCTTCCATTCTTGCAACAGAGCAAATGTTTCATCATAGTCAATGCCTTCTTGTTGATCAGAACCTTTGGCTACAAGTCCGCTTTGTTTTTAATGATGCCGTTTTCATCGCTTTTGTTTCGAAACCCACTTCATTCCTATGACTACTACATCCCGAGGACATTTGATCAAGGTCATGACCTTGTTTTTATCAAACTGCTGCAGTTCTTCTTGCATAGCCCGAACCCACTTGGGTATTTTAGAGCCTCAATGACACTTTTGGGTTCTATTTCGATAGGTAATCAAGATATAGACATTCATTGGTCAAGTCAGAAGTTAAGTTAGCGACCATGCTTCTAGTGAGCATGCCTTCGCTGGTTCACCAATGATGTTTACAAGCTCAATGTCCCGAGATCTTGTCCACTTACTTTGTGGTCCGGGATCCGAGCTTGAAGATGTCACCGGGAGTTCATCATGAGATCGTGCAAGACCCACAAGATCATTTAGATCATCCGTTGAGGTGTCTTGTTCTCGTAGAGGTTCTTGAGTTACGTGATCCCGATCATTTGGATCTGTTACCTATCCCGTAGGGACCGATCGATTATCAATGAATTCACCGATAGTTGGTTGTGACAGTTGTGAGGCAAGACATAATATGAGATGTCAAGATCACTTGGTATGAGGAATTGGTTTCAGTGTTGTACTCATCGAGGATATCTTGATGAGTTATCAATTCCTATTTCTTCCATCAAGTGTTGGTGAACCCGATGCTTTTATACTTTCATCAAAGGTGACATGATAGGTTTCCTCAACTTGTTGTCTCCTAGTGTTAAATACCTCAAGGCTTTGGAGATCGTGAGTAACCTAGAAAGTATCCATCATCGCCTTTAGCATCGAACTTGCCTAGATGATCCTTGTGGTTATGAATAAACACAGACATCCAAACACATGGAAGTAGCTAATGTCGTGAAGTCTACCTTTGAATATCTCATATGGGGTTTTATTATGTCTTTTGACAATGATTGACCTGCTTTTGAGTGTAACAGTCGTTTAACCGCTTCACCCGTAAATGCTTGAAAGGGTCGAGCCATTTAACATGGTTCTTGCACCTCAATGAGAGTTCTGCTTTTCCTTTCACCACCCCATTTTGTTCAGGGTATAAGGAGATGAGAAATTTTGGGAGATTCCTCTCATCACGTAAACTCTCAAGCTCAAGATTTCTAAATTCAAGACCATTGTCGCTCGATTTGTTTCATCGTAATGTCATTCGGTTTTCAATGTTCCCGATGAATGACATTATAGTATTACCGCTCGACTCTTTTGGAAAGAAAGTATACCCAAGTGTATCTTGAATACTCATCAACAATGACAAGTGTATACTTCTCATGTTGGATTGATCTAGGACCGATCGTCCAAAGAGATCCATATGCAAGAGGTGAAGGCAGCTTTTGATAGAGAAATTTTGCTTGGTTTTGAAAGATGCTCTTTATGTTTGCTTTTTCACAGTCGAGCATGGTTTGTCTTTTGCAAAACCAAGTGATGGTAAGCCAAGGACCTTGTTTTGTTTTGCCAAGTTGTTGATGTTTTGAAGTTTAGTGTGAGAGTCTCTTGTGCCACAACCAATTGATAGTTTCAGTGGCTTTGGCAAAGAGACAGTTCCATCTTTAGAGAGGGTTGACATGTCTAAGACATAAACATCGCCTCCTAGAGCAATCAACACAACTTCCTTGTTGGCATTGAAAATGGTACCTTGTTTGTCATTGAATTGTACAATGTACTTAGCATCACATAGTCGATCGACATCGATGAGATTGTATTTGAGACCATTGACATAAGCAATCCTAGAGAAAACTATTCCATTGCGCCATCGAACCATAACCTTCGTGGGACATGATGAGTTATCACCAAATACTACCTTGGGCCCCGGTTCCTTTACATACTTGTGCAGATATTCCTTCACACCACCATGCTTCTTGAGCATCCATCGCCTAGATGCCGATAGGTTCCCCGGCATGTCTCGCACAAGTAGTAAACTCAATTAGTTTTTCTTCGTGACCCACTTACTAGTGGGCTTGGGTCTCATGGTCTCTTTGAATTGAGCAATCGATTCATGGTCGGTGGTGGAGTGCAATGAGCTACCATGTGTTTTGCATTTAGAGACCGAGGATGACTCGGTGGATTTTGGTTGTTTTGAACTTCTCCTTGCATGGATGACGTTGTCATGCCGAGATGTCTTATGAGTTGTGTTACCGCAAATATCACAAAGATATGTTCATAAGACAATCATCGTACGATGATCATTAAAGCCACAAAGTGTGGGCAAGGAGGAAAAGGCTTTGCTCTCAATTTTGAGCTTTAGATGAAGAAGCATACCGATGACCAACTTTTGTGTAGTTTTCTTGACGAGAGAGCTCACATATTGCAAGTGGTCGCTAGCCCTGTGATCATCCTTTTACGATCATGCAAAAAGGATTCTATAACAATTGTCATGGTATGACCGGTATAGTGGCATAGATCACACTTCGCTTGTTTTTGGTGGTGGCTTTTGACTTTGAGGAACTAGAGGAAGTCGACTTTGTCTCCTTGATTGGTTCAGTGGACCTTTCAATAGATTCCATTTTGTCGCTAGCTTCCTCACAAGTTCACCATCTGTCGAACTGATCGCCTTCTGGGGACAGAGGATGTGGAATTTTCGGTGGGGTGGATTCTTGTTGAGTTGGTTTTGATTGTCTTTTCAAAATGGTTCTACCAAGTCCGACCTTTCTTTAGGAGAGTGTGGATTGTAATGTAATGGAGTAAGCTCGAGCTAGGATCAAGACCTCAAGAGGTTCCAAAGGTGGAAGTGGTGCTTGAGATTCATCTTCGACTCGAGATGTGTTCAGCTACTAGACACATCCGAGAGTCCAAGTATGCTCTTTAGAGCTTGACTTTCGTGCTCTAGAATTTTCCCCAGTCAAAGTTGGGAAGCTTACTCGTGATTAAGTCTTTCAATCCAATCACCGGGCTTGGGAATAGTCAACATGTTGGTAATCATGCCACCGCACACAAATGGTTTAGGACTCGGTCTTTGTTGAGAGTCGTGAGATGGTGTTCACCTATGACTCTCTTTTTGCTATCGGGGCACCCACAAGATCAAAGACCCTTGGATTCTTGTTGGTCCAACCTTCAATGATATCTTTTTCCTTTTTAGTTCATCTTGAAGAGCCCGATTTCTTTTGACTAGTTCAAGTGTTTTGAATTTGTAAAGTGATAGCCTCAAGCTTAGCTTGTTTAAACAAGTAATTCATCTCTACACTTATTCAATTCAAAACCTAACTTGTTGAACTTAGAAAAAGATTTAATCGCCGCTCTTCTACAAACTTAAGGTCAACATTGATATAGTTCATATAAGATCGCCAATCGTAGTCATCATCCATAGAAAGTAGAATATTTACCTTCTTCATTGTGATGTTAACCCATTCTCCATTTCTCGCATGATTCTTTCCAACAGCCTAGCTTGTCTTCCTCTCGAGAGGGCCATCAATACCGACATGCACCATTTCATCATCCGATGAGACCGGCTCTTCATCCCAACGAAAGTTTCAAAGAACAAGACCTTTGTTTTTACCCCGCATGATTGAACACTTTTTGGTTCTCGAGGATCTGCCTCAAGCAATGCAAGCTTAGCTTTGATTTTCCTATACTTAGCTTCAAAATCTATTGTTTTGTTCTCGTCGATTTATTTTGAAAGTTTTGATGAGACCGATAGATTTTAGGTTGAAATTTGGTAAAGCCCGAGGAATGATTTGAGCTTGATGGTCCAGAAGAGGGTTCGTAAATTGTTTTGAAAAACAGTCCTTTGCAAATGACCTCTTTTGTGACACTTAAAGCATTCAAGGTCCTCATTTGCTTTAGCAGTTGAAAACCTTTGTTTCTTTTAATAAACCTTCGAGAGTTTGCAAGGAGTGCCCTTTCCGAAATTCAACGTTCGTGTCATTTAGGTACTCCTCACATGATCTCTCATCGCTCATCATCGAGTTTTCTTGAAAATCTTGAACCACATTGTTAGAAAAGAAAGCGCTTGACATAGGTGAGGTGGTGGTCGGGACTTCTTGACATCCCGAGACTTCTTTAAGTCGTGGTATCGTCTGCTGATGAGGTTTTCCTCATAGACAAATTTCCATAAATTTCGTGAAGATCAAGGTTTTGGATATGATTTGCATTTCTAAGTCCCCGAGAGAAGTTTAACCACTTCTCGTGAAGACAATTGACAAAACCAACATTAATCTCATGTTTGGACAACTTAACACCATCATTAGCCGCTCATTTAAAAGGGTTTTGTAACGGTGTAAGTTTGAGAGAGTGTTTCGAGTCCCTAGCCTCAAGGTATTGTACTCAAGTTTCGTGTCCATTATCCTGTTTTCCTTGGTATCGATGGGCCTTCATGGCTATGGACTAGGTCATCCCAGTTTGTTTAGTGTTACATACTTATAATCGACTCCATTATATCATCGTGAAGGCAAGATATGATGATACTTTTGAGTCTTTGGTCCCGTTGACCACTCTCCTTTCATCCTGGTCCATCGAGCTTGTGTTTGGGCAAACCTTCAAGCAGCTTTGGGACAAATGGACCTTCATTTATACACTTGATATAATAAGGTTCCATCCCAATCAAATAGCAAAGCATACGCTTTTTCCATTTGTTGAATTTGCCAACTTCAAGTCTAGGGCAACAAATGAAAAAGCTCCACCCTTTTATCGACTAGTTGGGGTACATCAATTTCACCATAGAGATCCCGATTTAAAACTTTTAGAGCGGCTTAAGGTTTTATAAAAGTTTTATAATCACCTTGCTCGATACCACTTGTTGTTCCCTATTCACTATCGCTTAAAAACAATTAAGTACTTAAAACAATTTAACTGTGAATAATGACCGAAAGTAATGTAAGTAAAACACAAAGTAATTTTCAACATCATATTCTTATTAGAAATAAATCAAAGAATACGCTACCCAAGTACTTATGAATAGTACTTGGGATTGAAATGACAAGGTTTGGGGTGACTCTCTCTAAGCTCAAAGCTAAGTCCGAGCACAACTCTTAGAACCCACCGAGCTAGCTCAAGGATAAAGTCAGATTTGGAGGAGTGAAAAGTTGGCTTGTGTGTATGTGTGTTTTACAATTCACAAGCTTAAACTTTTCACTCTTCTTCTTATGCTATTTATACAAGTATGATATTTAACTTTAACCTAGAAGACAAAACATAGATCACAAAGAAACACGAATATTGATGTATTATTGCCATCGTTTCACCTTTCTATTTATAGTAGGCGGCGAGACTATTTCCTTTGATGAGAATCGCCGCTACTATAAATGGGAAGATATGATCTTCATAGATTGAGACTATGTATAAACCGGATAAACACTGAGGACTTAGTTTTATCGGGTAAAACTTTCCCGCCTAGTCCAACTCATTCTTCGCCTTTAAAGCCTTCGCCTCTTCCTTCGCTTGTCTTCAATGTTTAACAGCTTGGAGAGAGTCGAGGGATTGGTGAGTTATTGTCATCACCACCGAATCCACTATCTTCTTCTTGACTTAGTCTTCACCCTTTAAGTTCCGCCTTGCAGTGGAGAGGCTCCTTCTTCGCCTCATACTAAGTGTCTCGAAGATAGCTCACCGAGAGACTATGCGCCAATGACTGATTGTGTTTAACGGATTAAACACTTAGGTTATTTTCTATTCAAATCCTAGTTTAAGGGTTTGGGTATTTATCGAACCCAACAATTAAAACAAGGCGTAGTCGATAATCATTTGAAAATATATTAGATAAGTTAATTAATTTAATTTTTACATTTTGTGTAGCAAAATGAAGTCTGTTATCACATATTAGGCGGCATAAGGTGGAGAAAAGAAGAATGAAAAGCGTCGGTTGGGTTGTACGGAATTACTCAATTTCGATATCAAGTTTATGATGGCCAATATAACCGTGAAGTGAACTTTCGACCGGTGAATGTGAATGTCGAAATGGCAAATTTCGGGATACCTTGTGGTCACGTTATTCTTTGTTACAAGGTTTTGAACCTAACAGATTGTGTGCAATATGTACATGGTCGGTTTAAAAGGAAAAATATCAAGCAACCTATGCAGAGTCAATTCAATTTGTTGGAAATTTTAACGAATGGGAGTATCTAAGCCATATACATCCTCTTACTCCTCCAACAATGTAAAACTGAAAGAATGTTCAAATAAATGCAGGCCTGCTCTATGCAATATTGCAATTGATGCAAGACCGTTACAACCCTCAGCCAGGTCGTCCGAAAAAGTGCAGTGATGAAAAAATGCAGGCCTGCTCTATGCAATATTGCAATTGATGAAAGAATGTCCAACAATGGACAACCCTCAGCCAGGTCGTCCGAAAAACACAGACCGTATACAATCTCAAGGAGAAGAGCCAAGGACTATACACTGTAGCAGGTGCAAAGAAGCGGGGCATAACCGTCAGAATTGCAAAAAATCTTTTGTCCCAGATCCACCTAAAAGCAAGGGTAAACAAAAGCAAAGGGAATTTCCAACTAATGAGCAACATGACACTGCACTTTTTTATGACCAACATCACCCGTTCGATCAAAGTTTTATGAGAAACAAGCAATTCTCATGGAAACCATATGGCCAAAACACATACACTAATCAAGCAAATGGTCAAAACTCGTTCTTTTGGCAACCATATGGTGACAACACATACCCCACAAACCAATACGCTTCACAAACTCACCACCACAACCCATACCCATCTCAACAATATGCTGAAAACACACACACATCACAAACATATGATCAACATAAAACACAACAAGATTTCAACCTATCTCAGCAAAACCGAACGCAACCACTTCAAAATGATCTTCAATACCAGTCTCAGGTGTATCAACAATACACTTCCCAGCAACACAACTCTCAACATCTAGATGATCAACAAATGCGATTCAAATAGTTGGTTTAATCGGTTTGGTTTTAATAAAGTAGAAGCTTTATGTGACTAGTTAACAACTATTGGTATGTTACGATTGAGTTGTAGCATCATGCTTTTCATTTTCAATTATCCAAGTGATTTCTGTGTATTTGAATTTTACAAGTGATGTTTGTATTGAAGAGACAATATTTGAGCATGTGTTTTGTGTAAAAATAGTTTAAAGTAACAAATTTACAAGTATGTAAGGCAATAATAACATATCGTTTTTAAGAGACAATATCGATACACTTTGTTTTTCGTGACATCTCTAATTTATTTAAGTAGAGAGAACTTGCTCAAATAACACAAACCCAAATGAGATTCAATTTTATCTGACATCATAAACACAAAAATAAGTTCATTATTGATAATTAAATTATATTTTTATAAATGTTGAATTACAATAAATTTTGAATTACAATAAATCTTGAAACTACACATATTAGAACAATTGTAGCATCACATCAAAAATTTAACAAAAAAATTGTAAGTGAGAATACAATTGTAGAAAAAATTGTAACATCAAAAAAGCGGATAACATCAAAAAATTTAAGTGAGAATACAAAAATCGGCTGACAGGGGCCCATGAAGCCGGTGTCGGATTTCGCTTCAAACTTTAGGTGAAATGGTGCTTTTTTCCTCTTGTGTCGGCTGGTGTCCCCACCCTTGTTAGGTTTCGCCTCAAATTTAAAGGGATTTACTTTTTCTTTTTTCTTTTTTTTCTTTTTTTTTAATTTCCTCACGTTTAATTAAGGGGGTAGCGACACGTGTCCTTCTAGGAATTCTGCACAAATTTGAAGCGAAATTCGTGGCCTTTTTGGACATATGATAAAAAGAGGTCCTCTGCAGGACAACTTCCCCTGCGAGTTTGATGGCTCAAGGTAAAACTGAAAGAATGTTCAAATAAATGCAGGCCTGCTCTATGCAATATTGCAATTGATGCAAGACTGTTAAGGTATGATAAAGCAATTAATAAAAATGTATAAAACTACATTTATTTGGACGTCTTTACTTTGCAATTGCTGGAAGACTACCAACGTTACCAATGATACAGCCAATAGAGGGTACAAGTAGTCTACAGCATAACATTTGCACTGCACTTATGAATTTGGGAAGCGCATGCTCAGAAATTCCATTATCTAAAATCATTTGTTCCTAGAAAAGATCTAACTGGTGTGTAAATATACAGTAAAAAGTATATTAAAAAGAGTAAACCATTTAAAATTATCCCGTTTGAACATAACTAACTATTTCACAACTACGGAATCAAATGAGTCGATTATGAAAGTTGTAATAGTCATGAATCCCAATCGACTGTTGTCATATCCTCGTATGTGATAAGATACCTCTTGATTAGTATGACAACCACTTCACTATTTGATACCTTAGATAATCAAGCAACAACCCCAGGTTTTTATATATTAGCTTCAATAGATAAATCATCTGCATTAAACAGACCTCCACGAAGCTATGCTATGTTAAGATCATATGTTTCATAAGTGATCAAACATGAAGCATCAATAACGACACCAAAGAAAAGATCATAAAGAGTGATTCGGGTTTTATAAGTTATTTTGGAAGAACCGCAACAATGCAACCCCATCCTTCCCAGTACGGCTCAAGATTAATAGAATCCACGAGCAGGTTAACCCGCGCGTTGCTGCGGGAGTGCGTTCGCCTCTATTATTTTATTTACTGGACTAAATTTGCAAAATAATTTTTTTTGCGCATTGGCCTCTATTATTTTATATATGGGAGTCTTTGTCATAATCTTTTTGTATTAAGTACTTGGTAATGGGTCAAAATGACTCATCCGGATTGCCTTATCGATAGTGTCATTTTTTTTTTTTTTTTTTTTTTTTTTTTTTTTGTTTTGGTGTTTATCGTTTGTTGTTGCTTAGGTGTCTTAAATTTTGTTGGTATTATTAAGCTGAAAAAGTAAGCAAAGGCCAAAATATACTATGCAAAATACTTGAACACGCGTTGTTCTTGGGAGGTTTTGCGTTTTCATACAAAATATTATGAGATATTAAAACTGTTTGATTCGGTGTCGTGACACGGTTCTAATTACTTCAATTAGAGTAAGCATACATTATACTTTATCGAAAGACACAATCTTAAAAGCAAGAAACGAATCGAATTTGCCAAATAAATTGACTTGATAATGTTATTCGTATTTATATTTGTTTTATTGGTAAAATTATTTCGAGAACAATGGCGCAAGTTGCATAATTTTTGAGTCTGTTTGGTATGTCGAATGAGGCCGGAGTGATTTTACTAAAAGTTTTGCTACTTGTCCTTCACCCTATTTTTAATAATAACCTTTGAGTTTTTATTGTACACATTTAATCCTTAAATTTTATAAAACCAATTTACTAATCATTATAAGTCTCCTCTCTCACTAAAACATACCACAACACATTCTTTCTTTCTCACTCTACGCCACCGTCATCTCCGGTCACCACCGTCGCGAAAAATTTTCCGGCGAGTTTTTTCTTCAAATCGTTAGATCGACTCAACTACTTTTTTCGGAGCTTGTCGGCTGTGACTCGCCTCGTACCACCACTCGCGCCACCTACCACTATTATCACCGGAACTCCGCCATTCATCACCCTCTATTTCTCTCGACGGTAACACCATTCACGCTCCCTTCCCGTTTTATCTTTAATCGAAACCCTAATTCTATTTTTTTAATAAAACCGATTTTATTTATAAAACTTTTGAATTGTTTCATAGATCCATATCTATTTTTTCTAGATATATTGATTTTATTTATAAATGTTTTCGTAGATCTTTAGTTATTTTATAGACCCATATTTTTTTTTGTAGATCTTTATGTTTTTTGTAGATCCATACATTTTTTAAGATCTAACGTGTTTTTTTTTTGTAGTGCCGCCGGTTGCAGTCACTTGCCGCCGCTGTAGCCATCACTCTCTCGCCGGAAAAAGTTACAACTGTCGCCGGAAAAAAATTGTGGTCGCCGGAATACATTGTCTCGCGTCCGGAGATTGTTTCTACCGCCGGAAATTTTTGTTGGTGTTGCTTAAACTTTTTTTTTCAACTTGCTTTCAAGTTTATGTTTTCTTGAACGTTTTTATTTGATTTCAAGTTTATGTTTTCTTAATTTTACTTTGGTTTGGATATTGTTTAAAGTTGTTTTTATTTGTGTTGCTTTATACTGTATTAGTTATTAATACAATAAAAGAGTATAGAAGTTGCTGGGTTGTTGCTTTATATTATTAGTGAGGCAATGTTGTTTGGTGTGTATGTGGCATAATAGAGTTGGGTTGCAGGGGAAAAAACGTGCACTGTTCATTCGGTTATGTAATTAATTTCTTATAACCAATGAAAGAGTGAAAAGTGTAACAATAGTCCTTAATTACATTAGCATGACCAATAAGGACTAAGATTATGATAATAATTACTACATAATACACATGTTGTGGTCCCCTCACCCAATGCCTTTTAGTATATATATATAATAAGTTGGAATCCACGTTCACGTAGCTTCTGCATCTTTGTCAGCCGAAGAGCCTCATTAGGAGCCGAAGAGCCTCATTAGGAACAACTGCTTCATTGAGGTGGTAACTGACGTGTACAGTGACGGGGTTCTGTAGAATTTCCATGTAAAACCCTTACTTAACACAAAAAAACTTAAATAAAATAAATAAAGACTTATCATAAGCACAAGATTTACAAAGTTGAAACACTCATGAAGCTTAGTTACTATTAGATGACATTTTCCCTAGAATTCTAAGTTATTACGTTTTGCACTCAAATAACTTTTGTTAATCAGCAAAATTAATCCAAATACCATCCTTTGCATTGTGTTTTCTTATATTAAAAAAGAAGAAAGAGTACTTATCAGCAATCCTAAAGAGCCCCTAAATGAACTCTTTGTCTAGTCAAAGAATACAAATTCAAACACCCAAACACATATCTTTACATAATCCACAACAGCAAAAGGGCACATAACCGATCACATAGTCAACTAAATAACACCCTCTAAACTGCTTATCAGTTCTATCAAACTACGATAAACATAGAAACACTTGTACCCTACACCAAAAAATTTGAACTTGACCTAAAAATGTATCAACGTGAGGGGTAAAGAAAGAAACTATTTTTTAAACTACAATCAAAAATGAAAAATGTTGATTACTCATTGCAGCAACAATTAATGATTTTTCTAAAAGCTTGTTTAGAGTTACTTTTTTGAAATTCGGATATAAACACACTGCTTATGATTGTCTACTAACTTGAGAGTAAAAGATACTTTTAAGCAGTTTAAGAATTGCTTATTCAAACTGCTTATTACATCTTAAACCCTATAAGAAATGGCAAACACACAAAGAACTCTTTGTCTACTTAACAAAGACAAACACAAATACCCAATAATACCTAATATATCATACTAGATGTGCCAAATGCTAATAGATGTTACATTCTTTAAACGTGCAAAACTATAATCCGACACATGAGAGCCGCCAGAACCGCCTTTTCTGACGGCTGATAATCAACTGATGACTTTAAGTGGGTGTGTTTTACTACGTGTGTGACTGTCCAACACAAGCAAACACAGAAATCCAATAAAGATTCAACACTTTTCGACTCGCCCCATTTGGTCCTAATAAAGCTCATTAGGCCATCATATAAGCTTAGCCAAACATCCCCTACTCACGAACTAATTGTTTATTAAGATTAACAAATAGAAGTACATAATATAAAATGATTAAGAAATAAAGACCAACCATGTTTATGAAGGTAGTCTAATCCACGGTTTGACATGGTCTCTTTCCACAATAAATTTCATAATAATAACGTCGTCTCATACCTTTCTTCAACTGGCCAACCCTTTGATATTTTACCAAAAACACCGCTAACTAAACCTTTTAATCTACAAGAACCTAGCTTGGATGGTGTAGCAAAAAGAGATTTGGACAACAGGTTGAGTTTAAGAGGATGTTTTTGTAGGGTTTTGGGGTGTTGTATTTAAAACGGTATTGTATCTTTTATAGACAAGATGTTAAGACCCTCACCAACCAAACTTAATACACAAAATAAATATGATAAAGAGTCTCAACTGTCAAGAAACCCATTGTTTTATTTGAGAGGAAAAGCATAGTCTTATGTACTTGTTGTCATTGGAAACCTTGGATACCACTTGGTTTACTGTCAAAACAAGCCAAGAGTGGTTTTTGCATTTAATGGGATTGTACCTCAAAACCAAAAGTATGGTAAAGGGGTTGCTTATTGAACGAGTAAAAGGAAACAATGACAATGGGATGGTGATAGTTCGGTTGAGTGTAAGAAAAGGAGAAGGATTTTTGTTCAATGTGTCATTCAAGAGGTACATGTTTTATTTGTTTTAAGTTATCATGTGTCTTGCATACACATGTACGTTTATGTTGTATTTCTTTGCATTAACCGATCGTATAATGAGTCGAGGAGTGGGTTTTGAGATCGTTCAAAATGGAACTCGACTAAAATGATCACGAGTGAGGTTCAAATGAAGTTGTGAACTTGATATGTTGTCTAATTTGATTTGGGTCGATTAAAGTCCAAGTTGTACCGTTTTATAAAATAAATGTTCATTCAATATAATACAAATTATTGAGTGTGATGTTTGTATATTTCCCCATGTGTTTCTCGACATTACATAGTTACTAGAGTTCTCAAGGGAGATTTAAAACTTTTATGATTTGTTTATAGTTGTATTCAAATGGAATTTTTGTACAACACGAGATGTGTAAATTTTAAAAAAATGTATATGTTTTTTTTATTGTGTTTGGGTACCAGGAGTCGCGAGTCGCGACACAATAAGTTTAGAATAGAATGGAAGGTTAAAATGTAAATTCCCATGAAGTCTTTCGTATCCCGTTTAATATAAGTCGGGATAATTTGGTTGTACATTGGAAATCGTTAACGTAGTGGTTTATAGAATAAAAAATATGGCACCAAAAGTGGCAATAATTCGAGTTTTCATTAGTTAATGACATGGAAATTTTTTGGGTTCTTACAATTTATTGGTGTTATGTTTTGGGTTAGTTCATGGTTGGTGTGTGTCATAATGGAGATTTATTGGTCTTAGGTATATAAGTAGTGAGTCGTTTTTTGACTCCTTTTGGCTTTTGTACTTGGCAAGTCATATGAATATATGCTTGACCAAAAAGATAGACCATGTGCTCTCTTTAAGTTGGGCAAACACAGCCCAAAAGTATTTAATAGTCGTAATAAACTTATTTGCGAGCACACTGTAGTTTTTGTGTTTTAGCTACACACTAAGAAATGTATGAACTTGTATTAAAGTTCTAACGATAGCAACTTTTGATAACAAAAGTATATTTCTTAGACTTTTTTATATATTTGAGCCTTCTTACTTGAGTCTTCTTAACAAACCATAAACTTCAACGTTTGTTACATAAAATGGTATGAAAAGGAACTGAAAAGTTTTTGAAATGATACAGGGATGAATGTAGTAAAATACTGAAAGACTAGTTATATAATTGTACAAATTTTATAGTGTAATGCACAAACTTCATCCTATGTTAAATTGGTGAGTGATTGTTGGTTGCAAAGGATTTATTGGTGTTATGTTTGGGGTTAGTTCATGGTTGGTGTGTGTCATAATGGAGATTTATTAGTCCTAGGTATATAGCTGGTGAGTCACTTTTTGAGTTCTTTTGGCTTTTGTGTTGGCAAGTTATATAAATATATGCTTGACCAAAAAGATCGACCATGTGATCTCTTTAAGTTGTGGAAACACAGCCCAAAAGTATTTAATAGTCGCAATAAAATCATTTGCGAGCACATTGTAGTTTTTGTGTTTTAGCTACACACTAAGAAATGTATGAAATTGTATTAAAGTTCTAACGATAACAACTTTTGATAACAAAAGTATATTTCTTATATTTTTTATATATTGGAGCCTTCTTACTTGAATCTTCTTAACAAACCATAAACTATTAGATGTCAAATAAGGCCCAATCCTGGTATATGGGGTTGGGTCCATTAGGGTTTCATTATGTATTGCCTAAATATATCGTATCAATAAAAGGTATTATCCACGAGGTTTACAATGTTCTAACATAAACTTCATCTTTTGTTACATAAAATGGTATGAAAAGGAACTCAAAAGTTTTTAAAATAAAACAGGGATGAATGTGGTAAAATACTGAAAGATTGGTTACATAATTGTACAAGTTTTATAGTGTAATGCACAAACTTCATCCTTTGTTAAATTGGTGGATGATTGTTGGTTGCAAAGGATTTATTGATGTTATGTTTGGGGTTAATTAATGGTTGGTGTGTGTCATAATGGAGATTTATTGGTCTTAGATATATAGCTGGTAAGTAATTTTTTGATTTCTTTTGGCTTTTGTACTTGGCAAGTCGTATGAATATATGCTTGACCAAAAAGATCGACCATGTGCTCTTTAAGTTGTGCAAACACAGCTCAAAAGTATTTTATAGTCGTAATAAAATTATTTGCGAGCACACTATAGTTTTTGTGCTTTAGCTACACATTAAGAAACGTATGAAATTATATTAAGACTAAAATACAATGTTGGTCCCTAAACTTGGCCAAAAACAACGTCTTGAACCAAAACATGGAATTTTCATCGCCAGTAGTCCAAAGTATGCGTTTTATAGGCTAAACCAGTCCCTTGACCAGTAATGCCAAAGTCAACGTTACTTTTCTGTTTGTATCTCGAGGGTATAATAGACCATACACAAGTATAACATGCCTTAGTTAAATCTAACCCAACCCTCAACCCTATTGGTACCAGCAACACACAATTGTCGTAAATAACAGGAATATACATTGAACTCTAAATACAAGCAACACACATTCTACCCAAAGCAAAAAAAAACAATAATGACACAAAACGATAAGGGGAAGGCTTTGTTAAGTTCGTTGAGGAAAGAAGATTGCCCAAATGAAAAGGGTTTGGGTGTTAAGAAGGAGAAGGAAGAAGCTGACATCGGGTTATCAAAGGTTAACGATTTGAAAAAAATGATTAAAAATCTGGAAACTTTGCTTAAATATCTTAATGAAAGAAAGGAAATGAAGGAAAAGGATGATAGGGAGAGTTGTGGCTCTAGCTAAGTGTATGTTTAGATGATAGGAAACTTTGTAAACGTTGTGAACATGAAATCGATCAATAAAAAATTGGGTTCTTTGTTTAACTAATAGTGTTTGGTTGTGCATTGGTAAATATGTTTGATTTAGGGAAGTAAAAAATCAGTTTTCATTTTGAAAAGTCTGTTTGAGATGATTTTCGTCTGTTTGAGATGACTTTCAGAGTGTTTTCTTTTTGGATTGTAACTGATAGAATTTGTTGTGCATTGTAACTGATAGAATTCATTGTGCATTTCTTAATAGGTTTGACTTACCGAAGTCAAACCACAATAGTGAGTTACAATTTGTGGCATTTCATAAATTTGTTTGACTTGGGTAAGTCAAAATTCAAGATGTTACAATTTGAGGCATTGTGCGTGTTCAGTTCCACTGTCAACACTAACACCATACCAATTTCTTCCTAAACAATACACCATTGTTAATACATTATGATTTAGTGAAGCATTTGCATTTTCAACACATATTTATAAACCACTGGCTTTGGTTTTGATGATACAATGGGGTGTTTTGTTTTGCTGATACAAGAGGATGTTTGGTTTTGCTGATACTAATTAGAAACAATACACCCAATATCACAATACAAGAACAGATTAAATACATAAAACTTAGATAATATTTCATCATTCATATAGCTGGTTACAAGAACAGAAACAAGTAGATCAAACCATGACCAACAACCAAACAAAAGATCTAATTTACATACCCCTTTTAACAACCTATTAATCCAAAACTAGCACCCAAAAGACCCCATTTATCTACCCCCATGAAATACCCAAAATTCAGTTATTATGCTCAGCCATTTTAACATAACCTTCATGGATACGAATACCTTCATAAGTTTCACCAAAAATCTTTATGAATCGAACAAGTAGGTCGGTGTGCACGGCACGGGCTTTCTCGGCCCATCAAACTGTCAAGAGTTATACCCTTGGACCTGCTACGAGGTGCGCCCCGGACCCACTGTCATTCGGGGCCGCCCGAATGATAATCATAATAACGTCATACAAGTGTGCACTCCGCACAACCTCGACTTGTTGAACATTTATCATGATTACACATTGGTCACCTAAGGCAATCCCTTACACTTAAATAATATCGGTGATGCAAAATCACCAACAATAATTAGGCCTAAAACCTCGTTTGATCATTTCTTCAAGAAAATCCTCCTTCTCTATCTGGAAAACAACCATTCTCTTCCATATTTTTAAACAATGCTTTAGCTTTACCAAATAAACCTTGTCGGAAAAGCACGCATATCACCACCATATATATATGGCTTTTGATTCGGCTTTAATCCTTTCAACAAGAGTTCTTCATACAAATCCATTGCCATGTTAAGCTTCCCACATTTACTAAAACCATTAATCGAGACAGTATACAAATTGACATTGTTCACTCATATTTCCCAAAATAACAAATTGATACATTGAAGTGTAAAATGTTCGGACCATCAATGGCCTTAAGAGAACTATCATCCCCTTTATTAAATGGGTTATCGTTTGGACCAGGAGTAGCCACTTTGGTGGATGTATTAGGGGTACCAAAAGCATCTGGAAAGCATGGAAATGATTCCTTTGTATTAGCTTGACCATCGACATTCAATGCTTTTAAAGAAGGTTCCCCTCATCACCAACTAACACGAGCTTACTGTGAAGCATCTGACGTTCAATTTCCTGAATTTTTGCAGCCAACGAACTCGTATCTTCCTCATTCACAGTAACATGACTCTTAGTTGAGTAACCAACTGTAACACCCCCAATTTCGTGATACGCAGCAGAATTCAAACTGGGTGTTACTTCATGGCACAATGATCATAACAATAGAAAACGAACTCTAATGGAGTCGTTTTAAAAGGATTTATCATTCGATTTATATAAATATCGAGTTTACAAAATTAGGTCCCAATAGTTTCACGGTTTAAAAATACATTAAATGGGTTTCGAATGATAATAAAATTTATAGCCTTCTTGATCTAGTCCTTGCTCTTCCGTGCGACCCGACATTATGGACACGAAATACATGCTTAAAACTGTCAACACAAAGGTTGAGTAAATTCATAGAGTTTAGGAAATCAGTTGAACACATAATGTTTGTAGTGTGAGTTATAAATTCACACCAATGGTTTGAAAACCAAAATAGTTAGTATTAGACTAAGCATCATGCAATCAAGGCGTTAACGTGTTCCAAAATTAATTGGAGAAAATGTCGGTGCGTGCCCTATCAGGTAAAATTGCCGTTTTTACCAATGTTACTCAAATATAGTGCGTTTGTTTGCCTACCGGTCAACACAAAGCGGGATTAAATCAATCTAATAGATCTATTCACAATATTCACGCCCACTCTCACTAGTGATTAATGATTCATGATTAAGGGACTTAAGTTTGGCAAATGCGGTAACTTAGTGCTAATAAAACAATCAGATTAGTATACAGTTTGAAAGCAATGTGTTCGGTTTAAAATAAAGCATGTATCTCCCCCAAGGGTTTGTAAAATAGTTAAGTAATAGAAAGTGGGGCTATGAACTCACGATAATCAGTAAAATTTTAGAGTACTTATGAAAGTAAATGAAAATAGTTGAGCATGTATCTCCCCCAAAAGTAATTCAAAATGTATAAAAGTAGGGGCTATGAAACTCACCTCAGAGTAAACGATATCAAATGTATAATGAAAATGATGGATATGCCGTGAGAAGTTCTACGAGCAACCTAGAATATGATGTTGCGACTTAGGTTTGAAATAATGATGCGAAAGAAATAACAAGCCTATATACGTCTCTATGTTGATCATGATGTAGTACATGGTTTTTGTGTATGTCGTTTATAGAAATGGTCTAGTTGTGAAAACGTGTTTAGTTTATATATATCGTACTATCGTTCGGGCAATCACAGTTCAGAGGTCATGTAGTAAACGTTCGAGGTGCTAGGACACTTTAAATCGTAAATCCAGCAACTCGTCGATCCGTTTACCCAAATGAAACCCCTCACATGAAGCTCCCTAGTATTGTAGCACTTTAATAGATAAGACATATGTTTTGTTTTTATATCATAAGTGTCATATGGTTTGTAAACACAAGTTACAAGGTTGTTTGGTTATGATTAGGAATCATAATGGTTATTACAAGTATCGTCATAATTTATGTCACAAGTGTTTAAAGAAAAGTTTACAAGTTTCTAAATTGCAAAGTTGGTTATTACAAGTATAGTTTCATAGTTTATCAAGGAAGTAGATCCAAATTTTATTGTATACGTTTAGGTTTGTCAAGGCTAAGGCCTTTGGTTTACGGTCTCGGCTTAGGAAGCCTTGAGGCTTTAGCCATGGCCTTGTCGTGGCTTTGTTCTAGGCTAACATGGTCTTGAGACTCAGCCTTGGCCTTAGCCGTGGCTGTGGTCTCGGCTTAAGGCCATTAGGCCTCTTGGTTTGCCTTTAGTTGTGACAAAAGTATAGTTGTGAAACTATATATAGAGCAGTTTCAGTTTTTGAAAGATAATGGCCTATTTAAGCGTTTTGAAGGTCCGAGCTTCTTAGATATTGAAGAAAAACGTCGTCCCGGATAACTTTCGTGTTTTAATTTTTGATGATTCGGACCAGAAGTACCACTTTTAGCACAACCAGACCCTTAACAGCAAGCTATTTGGCAGTTTCGGCGTTTTGGTTTCGCTAACTTCTTTTTCCTATAACTTTTGACTCATTTGTCCGTTTTGGGTGATTCAAGTTGCTATGTTTACCTTTTTATCTTGTCTACCATAGTATGTAAGTTAGAAAGTCCATAGGTTATTGATTTTAATGGTCTCAAATGTGTAGAATATGACTAGTTTACTAGTTTGTTACTTTTATGACAATATGTAAATTAAAACATGTGATTGAGTATATGTACATCATGAATCAACATAGTAACTATATATATAGCATGAAATAGTTAAGATTATCAATAATAAAGATGAGATGATGGTGGTGATTAGTTGCTTACAACTTTTGGCTTTTAATAAGAAAGGAGTAACTTAGTAAGGACCGGACTTTGATTGAACACTTAGGACCTTGAATTGAGCTAGCTTTCACACCTTGGCTCCTTGTGATCTTGAAGAGTTGGTGATGAAGTACTAAGTGACTTGAGTGGATCTAAACTCAAGAAGATCACTTAAACTTGCTAGAGATTTGATGTAGTAACTTACTACTTGAAACTTCTTTGCATAAACTTGGGTTTATAGATCAAATGATGGAAGATATGTATGATTTGTGATATGAGCGACCCAAAATAGAATATTAGGGTTCTTAGGATGCATTTCACTTGCTATTTATAGGAGGGTAAGTTTGGTTAACCATATATTGGGTTAAATATTAACCATGGTTAAGTTAGGACACATGTAATGATCTAAATGAACCATGGTTAGGATGATGCCACCAAATGATGAATCCCCCAAGTCGGCCATAGAGATAAGATGACTTAGGTGGATAGTTTTGATATTATCTTGAGTTTAGAGCATGATTTGGTTCCGTTAAATGCCAACCGTAAGTTGTTAAGCCATAAAGCGTAAAACCGGTATCGTAAAAATCTGAAACTTGTAGGAATGATGAAACTCATCATTATAATTAGGGTGGCAATTTCGACCCGACCAAAGCACGACGAAACCGACACGAAAAGTGCGAGTTCGGGTTGTGCTAAATAGATTTTGGGTCGGGGTTTGGGTCGACCTATCTAACCCGTTTATTAAGGTCGTCGGGTTCGGGTTGAGAATAAAATAAGTGGGTCGACCGCCAACCCGTTTAAGATTTCTTTCATAAACTCAAAATTATTTATATTTTATTATGCGGGTTAAATGTGTTAAACAAGTGAACCCAACAACTTGTTTAACTCGTGTAATGTGCCAACTTTTGTGTATAAAAAAGGTTAAATGGGTCAACCTGAAACCCGCTGAACCGATTCAACCCGTTTAACATATTCAACCCGTGTATCCTATTTAACCCGCCAACCCAAGTATATATACGGGTTAAATGGGTTAGGTTGAGTTATGTCTAAGCAGTTAGGGTTGACATAGTGACCCGATGATTTAAATGGGTCGGTTTGGGTTGGGATTTTCGACCCGCCAACCGACAACCCGAACCCGCCAACCCGAACCCGACCGAATTGCCACCTAATTATAATCCATCTAAAAATATAAAATGGGTGATAAGTCTTATTGGGTGCAAAAGCATTTAAAAGCTGAAACACGGGTCAAAAGCAGCGTAATTGCAGTTTATCAAAAAGAACGAAATTTTGGAAATGATCGTGAGTTTATTTAGAGTAGACTAAAATTAGTCTAAAAGTGATATGAGATGTCAAAATGTGGTTTTCGTCATCGTGGGATAACTTAATGAGATATACGCGAAGTTTAAAAGTTACGTGATTTAAGCAAAAATGTAGAACGTACAAGGTTAATTTCTTTACGGTCAAAGGAGGAGGAAATATGTTTGACTTTTCCAAAATGTAAAAGTGTCAAAAACATATTAGAAATACGATCTGAGAATCGTTAAGTCCGGATGTAAGTAGAATTGTTTAAAACGTAAGTTTAGTTTAAATCTGTTGTGAGGTTTATTTGGTAACATTTAATTGAAATCTTAAAAATTCTCTAATTGATTATGAGTGATCTAAAAATTAATCGATCACGAGGAAAATTGTCGAGTTGATTTTCATTATGCGTGATGTTTAAATGGTGTACAGTCAAAATGAAACTTTAAAACGATGTTTTCTTAATAACTTTTGCAAAAATGATCTAACGATTGTCAAACTCTCATTATATTACTAAAATAATTTATCTTACAAGAATGTGAAATAAAAATTTTACGGAATGAATAGTGAAAGTGAATAGTAAAAGTGAATAGTAACTTTTCAAAAATATGAAAAGTAACCCAAAAAATGCGGGTTGTTACAGTCTCACCACCTTAATGGGAATTCCGTCCGAATTCAATGTGTGTTAACCGATGTTGAAGTGTCTAGGAAAATGTGGGTGTATCGCGAATTCTAACCTTGCGTTTTCAAATTTACGGTCATAGAATGTATTATGTACCATGTGGCTTAAGTTGATAACCTAAAGGGTTTTGTTAAAATCTTATTGAGTCCAATATACCTCAAGTTTGGCTTTTCCCAATTCTTAAAACGAATCATATCTTATTGTATCGAGGCTTTCAATAAAACCTTAATTTCTAACATGGAGTTTTTGGTGATAGTGTGCGGCATGGAGCCTAATTTGTATTTGTATGGTTTCCTTAGTTGTTTCGTGGGTGATATCTGAATACCTTAGTCCAACAAATGGTTAACTAACACTTTCGTCTATATAGTGTCTCAAATGGAATAGTTTTGTTGTTGTTAGGGTAACTGTTGTTAATCAACGGTGTAAGATATTGTTGATGTCAAATAGTTTATAATGGTGTGATAATTGTTGTAGGAAAGTCTTGCTAGTGGCAAGTGGTTATCCAAACCATTTCCAAAGTTGATCATGTCTTAGGTGGTTTCGGGATGAAAGCTATATCGTAAAGAAACGTGGTACTGTGAAGTTTTACGTACTGACTTTCAATGGGGTTCAGATAATGATGTGATATGTTGATGATTAGAAGAGTGTAGCGTACACTTACCATTATTCTTAGGTAGAGATGTCAAGTTTGCTTTAAAATCATAAGTGAATTTTAAAGGATTATGGCAGAATGATATCCTTGAAACCTAATCAGGCTAGTACTTCTAAGAAATGACGAGAAGATTTGATGACTATCCCAAGATAGTAGTTCGGATTATCTCATGTATGGAAATTTCAAAAATGAAATTAGGTAGTATAAATAAGATGTTAAGATTTTCTTTGAGTGGTAAGACAACATTGTGTCTCTAGATCTTTAATGAATTACGGTGGTTTATTGAGTTTAAGTAGGAAATTAACACGAAGATAATTGTGGAAAACTAGAAGGGGGTTGAATAGTTTTGCCGATTTTAAGTTGATTTAAAAACTTTAGATCCGATATTATGTGAAATCGTATGGATGTTGAGAGCGTATAGATCTAATGATAGTGCAAGCAAATAAATAAAGATAAGGGATAGAAATGACACAACCGATTTATAGTGGTTCGGCTACAAGGACACCTTCCTTGCCTACTCCACTCCCGAGTCACCTACTCGAGAGTTCAAGCACTATGTCAACAAACTCCTTCACTTGGCGGAGAAGCCTTCACAGCGTTGCTTACACTTTATCCGGTACAAAGCTAAATACCGAGTCCGTAGTACGGTGGACCAAACCAACACAACTATTACACAACAAATATGTGAAATATCAAATACAAGATCTTTGCTCTGAAATCTTGCGGAGTGACAAATCAATCAAGGACCCCTTGCTTGGATGACTTGTAGAATGCTCGTGATCTCGCCTTAGAGAAGGACCTATATGAGAATCACAAAATAGAAAGAAAGAAGAACAACTCTCTAGATCAAGTGATCTATATGTTAGAAGAGAATGAGAGTGTATATGCGATTTAGTAAGAAGAGGGGTGAGTTAGAATGAAGAAATGACTCTCTATTTATAGGCAAATTTCCTCACTGTTCCCACGGATCCCTTCCACTTGGGATCCGGCTAGCACAAAGCTAGGGATCCGTGGGCAGCTCCTCTTTGCCCATGGGTTTTTGGTTATGGGTCATGGGTTGGTCCATGGGTTATATCTAGATTCAATGTATCTAAGTATACATTGTATCAAGTCTCTTTGGGTATGGGTTAAGATCCATGGGTTGTGATATTTACCCATCCTAATTAACTATTACAACAAATGCTTTTATTACTACATTTTTGTATTTAAAGAATTATATGTAAATGCTTTACAAAAATAACATGTATCCTTATAATTATACTTAGGACAACATTATATATGTTATCAACAAAACACAAATAGATCGCAAAATATTAATAAACATTTTTACGGTTTATTTGTATTAACAATCTCCCCCTTTTTGTTGATGACAAAATATAATGTTATGATGAGTAAAACTTAAGAATAGATGTAAGTTTTGAAAGCTCCTAAGTTTTAATTCTTCTCCCTTTTTGTCGAAACAAAAGTTTAACCCTGGAGGAAAAAGTAGTCAACGTATTTCTTACTCCCCTTGACGGTAGCTCCCCTAGTTTGGGCGTCAAGAGAGAAAAAAATCCTACAAAAGAAAGGTTAGTAACATGCTTAAATGATCTTGTGGTTGTCGAGAATCAAGATAGGGAGCCAAGGTATGTAAACAAGGCCTTGTAATAAAGCGACAAATTGTAGTGGTAGTTAAGCCACTTACAAGCATGTAAAAATAAGAACAAGGCGTGTTCTTGAAAATGACAAAATAATAATAATACTAAAAGTGAAAATTAGTAGTAGTGATTCCTTCCATGCTTGCATAAGGTTATGGATGGGGGTTTTGATGAGTAATGGTATTGATGCGATCAAGGATGAGGTTGAGTATGAAACGCATTTCTTCCTAACTTCTATTGCAATTTCCTAGTGGATTGGCAATGTTCACAATGTAAATGATGTGGGTGATGAGTGCGGAAGTTTTCGGGTTGTTTTGATTTGAGTTATGCGGAAGTTGTGGTGGAAAAATAAGAAAATATGGATCAAAATCCGGAATGTTTGTAAGTGGTGGTGGAAAAGAACCTAGATGTTCTTGTAATGTGATGGGAGCTAGGGGTGGTGATGTTTCAAGATCTTGAAAAATAGTATTTGGTGATGTGGGGGGTGTTGAAAAGACTATTTCTTTTTCTTTAGGTTGGGTAGATCTTGTTGGAGTCTTAAGGAGTTCCAAAAGAGTTATTTTAGGTGGTGATGAAGTTGGTGTACTTGTTGGTGATGAGGGTGGTGCTATAATGGAAGCATCTTGTGGTGAGTTATTTGTTGAGGATGAATCATTTGAGGTTGGTTTAGCTAAACAACAAGATCGGATACTAATCCGTGCGGATATCCTAGCATTTGATTGTGGTATTTTGGATGGTGGAAGTACAAAGGTTTGGATATCATGATTGTTTGTACTAGATGATTCTCCTAAAGGGTTTTGGATGACATGATGAAGTGTGTTTGTGAGAAGGAGATGGAGTATGCAAGCATTTTGGGAGTTATATATATAAAACAACATATTGTAATGAATGCTTGACCCAAATGAGGATTAAAATCTAATGATTAGATATGAATTCAAGGCATGTGATCATGAGAACACAAGCATTAAAGAGCATACTCAGAAAAATGAAGCAAATGTGGATTTTTCATCCAAAGTGACAAAATAGAAGTTGAACACACACATTTACACGGATCCACGGATCCTTCCCGAGGATCCGTCCGACATGAAGGCCTGGGATCCGTAGGTCCGTGATTCGGCTGACACAAAATTTTCTTTTGGAAACATTTTTCCTATTGTGTGCCTATATACAAACTATTTGGAGTTGCGGTTTTCCGACCTCTAAAAATAAAGGAAAATAACTAGAGAAAATGAATCCTAATTGAGATAATCCGAAAACACACATTTGGTACATAAGTACGTAATATTGTGTTATCAATGCTCTAATTCATTTTGCTTAAATGAATGTACCGAAAACACATATTAGTTATATGTTCCCTTTAGCATTCAAAAGACATGAGATGCAATGAAAACGGGTTTTTACTTTGTATTAATAATGAAAAGGTAATTTGTCCTAGGCGTGAGAAATTGCTTTTGTGAAATTGATACGGGAAGGTATCATTCTTTTTAGAAAATATTTTGAAAGGAGATTTTCTTGAAAAATGTGTATGTAGTTATGTGAAAAAAAAAGAAAAAAAAAATTATAAATGGAAGACTTATCTTGGGTTTTGAAAATTCCCGTATTGTTTGTAAGTTGTGCGTGAAATAGAAATCCTAGACTCAGAAAGAAGAAGGCTAGTGTTTACATACCTTGTAGAGTCAATTAAGTTATGACGTTTGTTCCATTAGGCCAAGACCAAGGCAAGTAGGTTGAATTGTTCCCTTCAACGGTTTGGTGAGGACGTCGGCTATGTTGTCTTCGGATGCAACCTTCTCAATAGAGATGTTCCCTTTGAACATTGTCTCTTAGGAAGTGATGACGAATCTCTATATGCTTTGTGCGAGAATGTAATACCGGATTCTTGCTTAAGTCGATTGCACCTTTGTTGTCACATAGGATGGCTATGTCGCTTAGATGAATGTCGTAGTCTACTAACGCTTGTTTCATTCATAGTGCTTGTTGGCATGCTTTGCGGCGGAGACGTGCTCGGCGGTTGTTGATATTGCAAGTGCCGTTTGTTTCTTAGAGAACCATGATGTTAAACAACATCCCATAAAAGTACATACCCCACTTGTACTCTTTCTATCAACGTAATCACCGCATGGTCGAATCTGCATATACAATTGTTTCTACTCCCGTGCCCTTAGGATACCATAATCCTAATTGTGTTGTACCATAATATATCTAAATATTCTTTTACGGCTTCTAGGTGTGATATTTTAGGTCTTCTTGAAACCTAGCACATAGCAAACACTAAACATGATATCCGGCCTACTTGCCGTGAGGTAGAAGGCTACCTATCATGCCACAATATTTAGTATTATCAACGGATTCTCCGTCCTCGTCTTTAGTGAGTTTGGTGTCGGATGACATTGGAGTCCTAATTGGTTTTGACTCTTCTAGACCGAATTTCTTTAACATCTCCTTGATGTATTTAGATTGATTAAAGAATATACCATCTTCTACTTGTTTTATTTGTAGACCAAGAAAGAAACTAAGTTCTCCCATCATACTCATCTCGAACTCGCCATGCATGATTTTAGAGAAATCATCACACATGTCATTACAAGTGGATCCGAATATAATATCATCTACATATATTTGTACTATGATTATATGTGACTCTCTTTTCTTAGTAAAAAGTGTGTTGTCAACTAACCCCATGGTGTAGTTATGTTTAACTAGAAATGACTTGAGTCTATCATACCAAGCTTTTGGAGCTTGTTTAAGACCGTAAAGGGCTTTCTTTAATTTATACACATGTTTGGGTTTTTCAAAATCAATGAAGCCCGGAGGTTGAGCTACATATACTTCTTCATTTATGACACCATTTAGAAAAGCGCTTTTGACATCCATTTGATAAAGCTTTAGATCATTAGCACAAGCATACGCAAGAAGTATCCTTATAGACTCTAATCTAGCCACGGGGCATAGGTCTCATCAAAGTCTATTCCTCTTGTTGGTTATACCCTTGAGCAACGAGTCTAGCCTTGTTCCTAGACACTACTCCGTTTGCATCTATATTGTTTTATAAACCCATTTGGTTCCTATTATGGTTTGATTACTAGGTGGAGGACAAGTGTCCAAACATCATTAGAAACAAATTGATTTAGTTCTTCTTGCATAGCCATTACCCAACTTTCATCTTTTATGGCTTCTTGTGTATTCTTAGGTTCTAAGGTTGAGACAAAACAAAACAAGCTACTTTGATTTTGAACTTGAGACCTTAATGTTCGTTCGTTTAGTTTTCCTATGACTTTATCTACGGGGTGATCTTTGGACTCTTTAATGTTTACTATTTTATCACTTAGAGGTTCTTCTTCGTCACTTATCTTTTTCTTTATTACTATGGCTTCATTTTCTATAATCTCGTCATCGACAAGAGGTGGAGAGGGTTTGGGTGGACTTTCATCAAATTTTATATTTAATGACTCTTCTACCTTTATTGATTCTTTGTTTAATATGACGTAAGCCTTGCTATTTGGAGAGTAACCTAAAAAGATACCTTCGGTTGATTTAGGATCAAATTTTGTAAGGTAATCTTTAGTGTTAAGAATAAAACATTTACTACCAAAGACTCTAAGGTGATTTAACGTGGGCTTTTTGCCTCGAAATAACTCATATGGAGTTTTTCCTAAGATTGGTCTAATCAAGACTCGATTGAGTATATACGTTGAAGTGTCATGACATTACACCAAAACTTTTGAGGTATGGATTGTTCATTAAGCATGGTTCGACTCATTTCTTGTAGAGTTCTATTCTTTCTTTCTACTACCCCATTCGATTGTGGAGTGCGTGGAGCCGAGAAGTTGTGAGTAATACCATTAGCGTCACAAAAGCTCAATTGCACTTCATTATCGAATTCCTATCATGATCCGTCTAATAGACACTATGGGTCTTCCTAGTTGTCTTTGGATCTTTTGCTTAATATTTCAAAATAGTTAAAGGTTTCGTTTTGTTCTTTAAAATTTTGTCCAAGTATACCTAGAGTAGTCATCCACTATTACTAAAGTATAGAAGTTGCCTCCATAACTTTGGATAGCGGATGGACCAAATAAATCCATATGTAGTAATTCTAGACACCTAGTTGTGGACACCATGTTTTTAGCTTTATGACTCGAATGAGCTTGTTTACCTATATTACAAGCATCACAAAATGATATTCATATTTTAACTTAGGTAGATCTCTTACTAGATCTTTGGATGATAGCGATTGAAGAAGTCGCATGTTGGCGTGACCAATCTTGATGCCATAAGGTCAAGTATCATCCATAGAGGTAAGACATAGTTTATCTTTAGGTTCATTACCGATTTTAATGACATAGACTCCATGTTTCCTAATTCCTCTTCCTATGGTTATGCCATTTTAAGTATCTTACTACGGTTTGTAAAAGTACATTGCACTTTTTATCACATATTTGTCCTATACTTAAGAGGTTAAAGTTTAGGTTTTCTACGTGACACACATCGTTAATGGTTAGAGATTTGTTAGAAACCGTACCTTTACCAATGATTCTACTTTTGCTATTTCCAAACACCACATTACCTCCATTTACGGATTCATATGTGGAGAATATATTCCTATTGCCGGTCATGTGCCTCGTGCACCCGCTATCCTTGACCCATTCATCGGGGTCTAGGTCGACCTTTAAGCACACCTAAAACAATAGTAAACTCAAAAGTTTGGTCCCCATTTGTTCATGGGTCCATTAGTGTTAAACATTCCATTCATGTTAGACATGTATGGATAAGATGAGTATGCATTCCATGGAGCAAAGTTTTGAAAGAGAAACCGTTTTGCATATTAGGGTTCCATCCCATTTGATGGTTACTTCTTGGATAAACGTTATTAGGTCTCCTAGATGCATTATGTTTTTGAAAAGATGGTGCTTTGTTTCTTGCAAAAGTAGGATTATATTTTGGAGGTGGATTTCTAGTGGTGACATGAGTTGGTTTCTTCCTATTAACGATAACGAACTCGGTTCTAGATGATGAGACTATGTTATTACCACTAGTTGTCACAGCAGATCCACGGATCCCGGTTGTACACTAGCGGTTCCCTTTTAGAGGATCCGTGGGATCCGCCACAACGGTGGTGGGTTTTCTAATTCTTTAACAAATTTTGTTTCTTTACTTTCACTAGTTGATGGATCAAGTTGTTGTATACCTAGACCCTTTTGGTTGTTGCGGTTTTAACACCATCGAGTATTGTATCTAAGGTGTTTGTACTCATTCTAGCAATTTTAGAATCTAAATGATCAACTAGTGTTTGAAGTTGAACACAAAGTTCACATTCACCACTTGCTATTTTACCCTTTTCCAAGCGTTTTAGTTTTGCTTTTAATTCTATGACTTCTTTATCTAAGCGTTGGTTTTGACTCTTTAAAAGCTTGTTTTGTTAATTAGTTTTAAGCTAATATTGCATAGTTTATCATATTCATTATGCAATGAGTCGTCATCAAGTGATGAACTACTATAGTATTCGTGACATACCTCGTCATTTTCCATGAGACAAATTTCTTCGTCCTCCTCGTCGCTCATTCCCACGTGCGCTCACGAATGCCTTTTGATCATCCGTTTGGGACACTTACTAATAAAGTGGTTTGGGTCCCCCATTTAAAGCAAGTACGATCATCCTTTGGCTTCTCGTCTTCTTTGCTTTTCCGAAAGCCTTCTTATCGTCATATGGTTGTTTGGCGTATCTTCCTTTCTTCTAAAGAACTTTTAAAGTCCTCACCGCCATAGCATACTCCTCGTCGTCACTACCCGAGGAAGAGTTCTCTTCATCACTTGAAGCCTTTTTGGCTTTTAAGGCAAGAGATTTATGTTTCTCTTTTACCTTAAAGGCTTGGAATCTTTAGCAAGAACAAGCTCGTAGACTTTTAGATTGCCTATGAGTTCATCGAGGTGAGAGTTGTCAAATCTTTTGACTCTTGATCGCCGTCACCTTAGATCTCCACTTGATGGAAGTGCCCTTAGATATCTCTAACATGGTTATGGCTAGAGAAAGATTCATCAAGTGCTTGTAAAGATGTAATAATATAAAACGAAACTTAAACACAAATGCAATTAAGATCGGAGGAATATAGGGAATTCTGGGTCGTTAAGTCCCACGGAGGATGAATTGGTGTTAAAACACTTGATCGGATGGTAGAATGATCACTAAGGATAGTGATCGATAGGGTTTTGGATGGAAAATTATACCTAAAAGAAAATCTACAAATTAAAGCGACTTAAATGCAAATTAAAAGAAATAAAAGATAAAATCTATTAAATAAACGCTATCACTATTTTTAAAGGCGATGAACGTTTAAAACCTACAACTTAAAACTTACGTTTAAAATAAAATTACGTCTACGTACAAAATAAAAAGTGAGTTTTAAAGAAATAAAAGACCTATAAATATGAAAATGATATTTTACAATCCTAATAATAAAAGAAAATTATTAGAAAAAGAAAATTATTTTTACAACTATTTATTTAATTATTATTAATTAAAAACTATTTATTAAGTATTTAAAATGCACTAAAATACAAGAAAATACAAAATTAACCTAGAAAAATGAAATTATAACTTGGAAAAATCTAAAATATGATAAAACTTATTTTAAAACTAAAAATATATTTTTTAGACTTATTATGTATTTATTATTAATTTAAAACTATTTAAAACTAATTAAAATGCTAAAAATACTTTTAAACTAAGAAAATTATGGAAAAATACTTTTATTACTTTTATATTTATCTTAACCTAAGAAAATTGAAAAATCATTTTTGGAACTTTTATAATTTATTTGTATTAAAAGCTATTTAAAATACCTAAAAACTATTTTTAATTAAGAAAAATAGCAAACAGTTATGAAAAATTATGAAAATTTCAGGAAAAGTCTATTTTAATATACTGAATCTAAGAAAATAGAAAAACATGGGCTTGTGTGGAGAAATAAGCAAGCTGCTAGTTGTATTAACTTAATAATAAGCACTTGAAAAAGCCAAATGATAACCAAAAGCTACCAACTTGATAAGGAAGCTATAATAAGCTATAAGAACTCAATTTCAACTAAAACAACAAACTTGAACCTCTGGATTACAAGTTTAACACAGATTTGATGTTTGAGCTTAAATAAGCAAAGCAGTTTTGGTAGGCTACTTTAAGCTTATGCACGAGACACAAAATAAGCTAAAAGTGAAAAGCAATGATTGGAACTTGTATTAGACCTGGTTGACTACCTATAAACCAAAACTGATGATCATGATAAGCTCTTATGAGCTTGTGAGAAGCTTTTTCAAAATCGACAAATCATCGAGTAAAACTCGGTGAATCTTTGAGTGATATGGGACAAAATGATAAGCACTTGCGAGGCCTAGTAAATAAGCTCCAAATGGAAATTTTAAACTTGGAACTTGAAAAGGACCAGGTTGGCTATCCAAAGAAACAAAAATCACGAGGTTATGACCAACTAATAAGCAAAATAAGCTCTGTAGAAGCTTATGATTGAGCTATAAAAGCGGTGGTTATTTGAAAGCAGTGTGAAAAATAAGCTTTTGACTTTTGACTTTTTGAAAATAAGAACTTGTTGACTAAAATGAGTTTTAATTCAAATTCTAAACACATGACTATGAATATTAAGCTCTAATAAGAGATTATGAATTAAGCTAAGTTTGACTTTTCTAAGCTAGGTTATTATGATTTTGATAATCTAAAAATCTAACATTAAGGTTAATAAGATTAAATTAAGCTAAGTGACTTTTGAGACAAAAAAGGTATTTTGACTTTTTAGCTAATAAGGACTTGAGTATTTTGTTTTCTTGACTTGTTTTCTTGAGTTCTTAAGACCTAGTATGACATGAGAACAACCAAAAACAAAGTCTGCTGCACAACTTTTTACGATGAAACACACAAACCAAACACCCTTTTATGATTGATTTTGAACTTTTCAAAGAGAATCAAAGATTAAGACCATGAACTTGATTGCAAACCTTATATTATCATATATTAGGACTAAATAAACATAAAACAACAACAATAACAACATAAAACTAAGAAATTACAAATTATGCTATATTAGCTGTTAAAATGAGATTTTACTAACTACTGATTTAAAAGAACAAACAACTGATTTTATGGTTAAATTACACTTAATTATGACTAATGAACATAAAAGCAGAATTTAAGCTAATGAACAACTTTAATATTGAAATGCCAAAATTGATCAAAAGGCTTACAAATGGCTTTCAAGCAGTCTGGCGAGAACCAAGGACCAAAAACACATCCTATAGCTTCCCATGAAGCACTAAACCCAAGGCCATCCAAAATATACCTGCTCGACTTTCTTGAACCTTCACCATGGATTTTTATTTTAAGCTATTTATTTAGTATTTTTGTGAATTTTGATTTTGGCTAATAAAGCGCTTTTAAGAGTATCTAAAAGCTTTGATAAGCTTTATGAGGAGCTTATATGAGCTTCTAAGTCCAAACTAACAACGATTAACAACATTTCAACATATTGAGATTTCTTTGAAATTTGAAAATTGCATAACTTGAGATTAGAACTTGAAACTTGAAATTGATACTTACAAAAGTTTTATTACATACTTGAAAACTTGAAATACAAAGCTTGAAAGCTTAAACAAACACTGAAATTTGAAATTTAAACTAAAAGCGACATTAAAAATTAAAATTACACTAGATAGATTACATTACATTGCTTAATCACTTGATATTTATTGACTTCAAATCTCTCCCTTGTCGACCACTCTTGAGTCAATATCCCACCAAATCCAAAACCATTGAAATCAGCGGATAATCGATTTGCCATTTGTCGATTTTGGCGCCATTTTTTCAAAGAGAGGGTTTTCGCATTAATTGGAGGTTGGGTTTTGTTGTGGAGGTGGAAGGGAAGGTGGAATCAGTGTGATAGGAGGGTGAGGTGGAAAGTGAAATGAGGTGGTTAAAAACCACTTGGTTTTGGCTGAAACACCTCGGTTTTGTGAGAGTGGGGAGATGAGCAGTGTGGCGGTTTTTTTGAATTTAAATTTTTGGGCGGGTCAATGGTTTGGGCTTGGATTTGGGCTTAGTAATAATAAAGGGTCCGTTTGGTTTGGTTTAACAACAAGGACCATTTATGCAATTTAGCCAAAGTTGAAGGGCTGATCTTGAACATTTTCCAAAGCTCTCATAAGGACTAAACCTGCCAAGTAAGAATAGTACAAGGACCTTTGTTGATAATTTCCATTTTACAAATCCAGGGACCAAAATTGTCAATTTAGAAACTTGAGGACCAATATTGTAATTTTCTCAAAAGTTTATCATAAGGACCATTTTGTCATTTATGAATAGAACAAGGTTAAAACTTGATAATTTTCACTTTTAAATTAACCAAGGACTATTTTGACAATTTTTCAAAGTTAAAGGACTAAAGTTGTCAATTTGTGATTTTTAAACTTTAAAGGGTTTGTTTTGACAACTTTTGAATCTCATGGACCTAAAATGATATTTTACAAGTTTTTGAATTACAGGGACTGATTTTGACAACTTTTGTAACTTGGGGACTAAAGCGCCAATTATGCAAACTTGATCGTTTTCATCGATTTTGATGTTTTGCATTTAAAACATATAAAACACTTGTTTGTGATATTTTTATCATTTTGATGTGTTTCGAGTGTTTTCGGATGTTTTGGCATTTTAACGATATAAAAATGATGAGTATTTAGACACTCATCAATCCCCACACTAAGATATTGCTAGTCCCTAGCAATGATTTGAGAAAATTTAATGGATTTTATCTCTTTACCAAAAGCCATTACTTACGGAGTAGCCAAATGTTTTAGTTCAAGTAAGAACTTTGGTACAACGATAACCAAATGATTTTGAGCAAATCATAAACTTTCAACGGTTTGATTTGTCTTTACGAAGCCGTACCATACGGACTAGCCAACTCTTAGATAAATTATCAATATTATCTTTGGTGAGCCGATTACCAATTATGGATTTTCAAGCGCCTTTACCACAAGCCATAAACTTGCGGGCTAGCCAACTTTTCACTAGTTTAAAGATATGGTGAGTTGAACACCATACAATTTTAGGCAAATTGCAAGCCATAAGCGGATTTGAGATATCTTTACCAAGAGCCGTTTGCTCTGGATTAGCCAATCCTTATGTGGGTTAGACATGGCGGATGATTACCATTTCTTTGAGTAAGTGAAAACACTTACTCCAAAAAAAATTTTGGCCAAAACGGGAATTGGGTGAAATAATTACATGAAATTCGTGAGAATTCCCCACACTTAGAAATGAATATTGCCCTCAATATTCAAAGTACAGCGGTTATGCGAAACATAGAACATAAAAGGGAAATACTACGGCCATTATTTTGTTTTGATATATTTTTTTTTTTTTTTTTTTTTTAGAAAGATTGAGAATATACAACAGTGTGGGAAAACTCCCCACACTAGGGTGATAGAAAGGGATAAGAAAGCGAAATATGGGTGAAAACCCATATGATGTGTGCTACTATTTTTGATTCCCGAGTCACTAGCTTGACTCGATCCCGCATTCATTGGTTCATGGGGAATGTTTGTAGATCCGGGACAACCACGGGGGAATGTCCTCTCCAAAGTAATGCTTTAATCGATGACCATTCACTTTAAAATTAGGACCATCGGTGAGATAACTCAATGGTACCATAAGGATAAACCTTAGTGATAGTAAATGGACCGGACCGGTAGGGACTTAAGCTTTCGAGAAAATCTTCAATCTAGAGTTGAAAAGAAGGACTCGATCACCAACGTTGAAAACGCGGTTCTTGATTTTAGAGTCATGAATCTTCTTTGTCTTTTGTTTATAGATCAAAGAGTTCTCATAAGCTTGATCACGAAGTTCATTTAGTTCATTCATTTGAACTTTTACGTGATCACCCGGTGTCGTATATCGAAGTTTGCATGTTTTAAGGCCCGTAAGCCTTGTGCTCTAGTTCAATCGGAAGATGACATGCTTTTCCGTACACTAGCTTGTATGGAGTACACCCAATTGGTGTTTTGTAAGTATGTCACGAAAAGCCAGTCGTCATCCGGTTTATCCGACCGGGATGCACGATTTTCACCTCTTGTCCTTTCAAGTATTCTTTTAATACCACGATTTGAAACTTCCACCGCCCACTTGTTTGGGGTGGTATGCGATAGATAGGCGGTGGGTAACACCATACTTTTGCATGACACGATCAAATTGGTCATTACAAAATGTGTACCACGATCACCGATTATTGCACGAGGAGTTCCAAACACGGCAAAGAGCTTTCAAAATTTCACAACTACTCGGGCATCATTTGTAGGTAAAGCTTTTGCTTCAACCCATTTTGACAAATAGTCAACGACCACAGTATGTACTTGTTACCACGAGAAGATGGAAATGGCCCCATAAAATCAATACCCCATATGTCAAATATCTCACAAACTTGAATGGCATTTTGTGGCATTTCATTCCTTTGAGATATGTTTCCATAATGACGACAAGCATCACAAGTTTTGACAAAAACGTGGGCATCTTTATAGATTGTGGGCCAATAGAACCGGAATCAAACACCTTTTGGCGGTGTAGTTTGGACTATGATGGCCCCGGTGGGTCCGGCATGGCAAGCTTTGAGAATGTCAAGAGCTTCTTGTCCATAAACACACCGTCGGATGACTTGATCCGCACAGATTTTGAATAAGAAAGGGTCGTCCCGAAATAGTGTTTAACATCCTTGAAGAATTTATTCTTCTTTGGGTCGACATCCCTTTCACAATGAAGTTACCCGCATGGTAATTTGCAAAGTCGACAAACCATGGGGTAGAAGAGTTTCCACGAAAAGAAACCGCATTGAGTGTCTCGAGAGGAAATGTTTCATTTATATCCTTTTCTCGAAAACATCTTGGTGAGGGTTTTCTAATCAGACAGATGATCGTGACCGGGTTCTCGGCTCCTTTTTATCACGTATGATAATATCAAATTCTTGGAGGAGGAGAACCCAACGGAGCAATCTCGGCTTTGCATCTTGTTTTGCAAAGAGATATTTAAGAGCCGAGTGAT
The DNA here is from genome assembly GCA_022545495.1 of Chrysanthemum lavandulifolium. Classification (NCBI taxonomy): domain Eukaryota; kingdom Viridiplantae; phylum Streptophyta; class Magnoliopsida; order Asterales; family Asteraceae; genus Chrysanthemum; species Chrysanthemum lavandulifolium. The sequence continues at coordinate 19,853,386 of CM040245.1, forward strand.
CCGTATACACTACACATTTGGTCAAGATTAAGTACGGCGAAACTTCTCAAATGCATACACCACGGCTAATAGCTCTTTTACGTGGTGGTGTAATGAGTTTGAGCTTGATCATAGTCTTACTTGCGTAGTGAATAGGTGAAAATGCTTGTTTCTTCGTTGCCCTAAGGCTGCGCCGATAGCAAAATCACTTGCATCGCACATAAGCTCAAAAGGTAAATCGATCGGGAACAGCGAGAATGGGTGCTTGAGAAGCTTTTTCTTCAATGTTTCAAAAGCTACGATGCACTCGGGTGAAAAGATAAAAGGAGCATCCTTTTCAAGAAGATGGGTCATTGGCGGGCGATTTTGGAAAAATCTTGAATGAATCTACGATAGAAACCGGCATGACCTAAAAAACTCCTAATACCTTTAACGGTAGTAGGATGAGGTAATTTAGCAATAACATCGACTTTTGCTCTATCTACCTCAATCCCGTTCTTTGAAATCTTATGGCCAAGGACTATGCCTTCTTTGACCATAAAGTGACTTTTCTCCCAGTTTAGACAAAGATTGGTGTCTTCACACCTTTGAAGCATTTTATCTAAATGGGAGAGACATGTTTGAAACGAATCCCCAATGACCGAGAAATCATCCATAAACACCTCCATTGTTTCCCGATCATGTCGTGGAAAATGGCCATCATACATCGTTGGAGCGTGCGGGAGCATTACATAAGCCAAAAGGCATACGTCTATAGGCAAAAGTTCCGTATGGGCGGTGAATGTGGTTTTATCTTGATCCTTTGGATCAATGGGAATCTGAAAGTACCCCGAGAAACCATCAAGGAAACAATAGTATTCATTCCCCGCTAATCTCTCAAGCATTTGGTCCATAAAGGGTAGAGGAAAATGGTCTTTCTGGTGGCGTCATTCAACTTACGATAGTCAATGCAAACACGCCATCCGTAACCAATCGAGTTGGAATTAACTCGTTATCTTCATTGTGACAATGATTATGCCACCCTTTTGAACACAATGAATTGGGCTAACCCAAGGACTATCGAGATCGGGTAAATCAATCCGCATCAAGAAGTTTGATAACCTCTTGTTTGATAACATCATGGATTTTGGATTTACTCTTCTCGATGTTGAGCTAGCGGCTTAAAGTCATCCTCCATCAAGATTTTATGAGTACAAAACTCGGGGTTGATACCCTTAATGTCGGAGAGTTTCCAAGCAATTGCTTGCTTGTGTGACTTCAAGATTTTTATGAGAGCGACTTTTTCATCTTTACTCAAATCTCTAGCAATAATGGTGGTAATTTATCATCACCTTCAAGAAATGCATACTCGAGATGAGGTGGTAAGTCCTTAAGCTCAACCTCGGAAATTCTTGATTTTCTCAACTGACTTGACTTCCTTGTTATGAAGTTTGATGGAAGGGAGAGGAGAAGAAATGTCATGATTTAACAACTTCTCAAGAAGAAAATCTCCTCCCAGATTAATCTCATTTTGATTAATCTCATTAGGAATTGAATCACTAGAGTGAGGGATGGATGATGGATCATCATTAAGCAACTTCTCAATGAGAAGTATGTCTCCCTCAATATCAATTGGAGCGTGATCAATTTCCCATGGAACAGAATCACTGGATAAGTAGGCTTCAATCTCTTCTAAGATGAAGTCACTTTCCTCAAATGGGGTGAGAGAAGGAGTAGAATTGGCGATGATAGGTTGAGATGAATGAGTGAGATTATCACTCGAAGAATTATGATCATAACCAAGAACTTCTTGAGTACTCTTGAAGCAACATCAATGATATCTATTCGGTTAACCGATTCGAGAATCATAATTTGCGGAGTACCTCGAAGTTTGATCAAGGTTAAAAGTGGCGACTTCATTACCAACACGTAATGTGATTTCTTGCTCAAATACATCTATGAGAGCACGGCCCGTTCTCGTGAATCCTCGACCAACAATGAGAGGAACCCGATGATCGGCATCAAAATCAACAACCACGAAGTCGGTGGAAAATGGAACTTTCCTACTTTCACAAATCGTCCTCGGCAATGCCAAGAGGACGGGATATTGTACGATCGCAAGCTCGAGAGTCATGCATGTAGGAGTGAGTTCGGAAGAAAGTTTCTTCCACTTGAATATGGCATAAGATTAATGCTTGCACCAAGATCGCTAGGGCAAAGCATTCAACCATTCACGGAATACACAAGGTAAGAGAAATTTCCGGGATCTCCAAGCTTTTTCGGAAGCTTTTTAGGATAAGCTGCAGCGAGTTCTCGTTAAGAGGAGTCTTAGCCATTTCAAACGACTTTTCCTTATTGCTTAACATGTGTTTGAGAGTTGATGCAAACTTGGGCATCGGCATGATAGCATCCATAAAGCTTATGTCAAAATGTAACTCTTGGAAAATTTGGAAAAATTTGTCCATTTGATGACTAGCTTTTCACGGAGCTTTTGCTCATTCAAACGTGATGGATATGGAATAGAAGATTTGGATTTGATATTTTCAATGGGAGCTACGGTGGTTCAAAACAACTCTGGATTAGACTTGGGTTTCGGACAACTTGAGGATGGACTACAGAAGGTGGGACTTGTCTTGTATTATGGACTAGAATAATGCACCTTGTCCGTTGTTTCCTTGGTAACTTGACTCATTGCCACGGGAGGAGGGGCATTGGAGTCGTGGGTCCATTGTGAGTCGAGGTTCACTTTCCACTACCTTTGGAGAGAGAAGAAGAAGAGGTAGTAGGAATAGCGGGTCCATTGTATGAAACACCACTTACGGTCGTGATCGCCTTAGCATCGCCCCTCGGGTTAGCGATCGTGTTGCTCGGAAGTTTACCGAGCCGAGGGTTGATCATTTAAAGACTTCTTGAGATCGTGATCGGTGACCAACAATCTGTTCATCTCATCTTGGGATTTCATAAAGCGCTTGATAACTCATCGGATGATGGTCTGGAGGAGTAATGATGGGAGGTGGATTAGGAGGAAATTTTGAGGTCGGATGTTTTGATTATGACCTTGTTGTTGAAAATTCCTTGATTAGGATTCACATTCCCATGAAATTGATTCCCTCGATTGAAATTGTTTTGATGAAGGTTCCTTGTTGTTGGAAACCTTGATTGGGTCCGGATAGAAATTACCTTGGTTTTGATAACCTTGGTTCATTCTAGGTTGATTCGATTCGGTTAGGATTACGGTTAAAACGGGTGGTGCACGATAAGTGTTAGCACGGTAGCTTGGTTCATTTCGAGGACGGTATTGATTACCTCCTTGATTTGAAGTACCGGCTATAGCATTTGCTTCAAACGGACTACCATCGGTGGCGATCTGGTTGTAGTATGCATGAGGACCACCACAAGTGACACAAACTTCAACTTTCTTCACTTCACCATGTGATGGTGTTTGAGTGAAGGTGACTTTCTTTGGTTAGCAAGAACCAAAGCTCGAACAACATCTCGTGAGTTTATCAATCTTAGCATCGGTGCTAGATGTACTCACGGAGATGAAGTAGAAGGTCCGACATTAGGCGATTTTGATATGTCTTAGTGCGGAAAGAACGGACACAGGACTTGTTTTCAATGATTTGTAAGGCTTCTTTGGTGGTTTTGCTAAGGAAATTACCTCCGCGGAGGCATTCAGAGAGTCTTGGTCACTGGTCTCGAGACCATTATAGAAAGTATCCATTTGCATTAACTCGGTAAAACCATGATGTGGACACTTGCGGAGCAATTCTTTATAACGATCCCATGCCTCCCGAATGATTCATCAAATCTACGAGAAAATTTCATTATCTCATTCTTAAGACTTGTGGTTCGGGATGGAGGATAGAATTCGTTAACAAACTTGGTAACTAGATCTTCCCATGTCTCTATAGAGCGAGGGGTTGTTTCTCAAGCCAATTCGGGCTTGTCCTCAGAAAATGGGAGCGAGAAGAAGCTTGATAGCCGTGTGGGACATTCTTGTACTTGATGGTTGATGCTATCTTGTTAAACCATCGAATGTGTGCATGAGGATCATCCGCTCAAAACCATAGAATTGGCTTTGGGTTACTAGATTAAGCAACCCGGTTTTGAGCTCGAAGGTATCGACCACAATGGTTGGGACAACAATGGCATCTCCGTAACCCTCGATGGGTGCTTGGAGAAGCTCATTCATAGGTTTGTCTTACGCCATTTCGACGGTGGTGGTGGTGGTAGGCGTTCCTCGATCACGGTGAAGGAGTGAACGTCCTCTACGTCTGCGAGGAATGTTTCCAAGTTCGGAAAGTGGACTTGTAGAAGCTGGAAGAGCAGTCGCATGCACTAAGTATAAAAATCAATTTTCAAAACAAATGAGGCAAAACACAAGTGAACTTAACCAATAATCACAAATGAAATGGCTTCTTTGAAAAAGGTACACCAAATCACAAGTGACACAAAGGCAAGTTTTAAATCGATGTTCGGGAACTTATTAATGGTCGCACCCCAGTTAGGTAGTGTGTTTGCCTTGATTTGCGGTGGTTGATTTTATGTATTCAATTAAGTACCACCGAAAAGACGTAGGTATGATTTGTCTTGATGGGGTTTAAAACTTTTGGAAAATATTTTTGGTATCGTCCGTTTAACCAAATCGTATCTCTTTAAGAATCACCTTAAAAGAAACACAAACTAGAAAACGTTACGATTGTTTTGTTGTTTTATATTGTTTTGGGTTTTAACACTTTAGGAAAAGTGTTAATGAACTTTTGATTTATATTAACTTCTGAAAACTTTTACAAAGCTGTGGTATATGTGCAAGTGCAGATGCGAAAATGCTAGAAACACGCTTCTGACCTCCCCGTGGCGCCTAAAATTTGATTGATGCGCCTAAAATTTGATTGGTGCTAAACACGTCAAGTCTAACAGACTTAAAACAACTTAAACACAAATGCAATTAAGATCGAGGAATATAGGGAATTCACGGGTCGTTAAGTCCCACGGAGGATGAATTGGTGTTAAAACACTTGATCGGATGGTAGAATGATCACTAAGGATAGTGATCGATAAGGTTTTGGATGGAAAATTATACCTAAAGAAAAATCTACAAATTAAAGCGACTTAAATGCAAATTAAAAGAAATAAAAGATAAAATCTATTAAATAAACGCTATCACTATTTTTAAAGGCGATGAGCGTTTAAAACCTACAACTTAAAACTTACGTTTAAAATAAAATTACGTCTACGTACAAAATAAAAAGTGAGTTTTAAAGAAATAAAAGACCTATAAATATGAAAATGATATTTTACAATCCTAATAATAAAAGAAAATTATTAGAAAAAGAAAATTATTTTTACAACTATTTATTTAATTATTATTAATTAAAAACTATTTATTAAGTATTTAAAATGCACTAAAATACAAGAAAATACAAAATTAACCTAGAAAAATGAAATTATAACTTGGAAAAATCTAAAATATGATAAAACTTATTTTAAAACTAAAAATATATTTTTAGACTTATTATGTATTTATTATTAATTTAAAACTATTTAAAACTAATTAAAATGCTAAAAATACTTTTTAAACTAAGAAAATTATGGAAAAATACTTTTATTACTTTTATATTTATCTTAACCTAAGAAAATTGAAAAATCATTTTTTGAACTTTTATAATTTATTTGTATTAAAAGCTATTTAAAAATACCTAAAACTATTTTTAATTAAGAAAAATAGCAAACAGTTATGAAAAATTATGAAAATTTCAGGAAAAGTCTATTTTAATATATCTGAATCTAAGAAAATAGAAAAACATGGGCTTGTGTGGAGAAATAAGCAACTTGCTAGGTTGTAATCGCTTAATAATAAGCACTTGAAAAAGCCAAATGATAACCAAAAGCTACCAACTTGATACAGGAAGCTATAATAAGCTAAAAGAACTCAATTTCAACAAAAACAACAAACTTGAACCTCTGGATTACAAGTTTAACACAGATTTGATGTTTGAGCTTAAATAAGCAAAAGCAGATTTTGGTAGGCTACTTTAAGCTTATGCACGAGAACACAAAATAAGCTAAAAGCGAAAAGCAATGATTGGAACTTGTATTAGACCTGGTTGACTACCTATAAACCAAAAGATGAGACAATGATAAGCTCTTATGAGCTTGTGAGAAGCTTTTCAAAATCGACAAATCATCGAGTAAAACTCGGTGAATCTTTGAGTGATATGGGACAAAATGATAAGCTCTTGCAGGCCTAGTAAATAAGCTCCAAATGGAAATTTTAAACTTGGAACTTGAAAAGGACCAGGTTGGCTATCCAAAGAAACAAAAATCACTTGGACAAGTTTTGATACCAACTAATAAGCTCTGTGTGAGCTTGAAAAGTTGAAAACTAAGCTAAAAGCGATGGAAAACAGGCACATTTTGACTTTTCTAAAAACCAAAAAATCACTTGAACTTTTATTGATTTGACTTTTAACACTCTAGTTTGACTTTTATGAGATTGTGATTATGATATATTAAGCTAGAATAAGATGAGAATTAAGCTAAGTTTACAAGATTTTAAGCTAGTATGATGATTTGATAAGCTAAAATCCAACAGTTAACAAGCTAAGATGAGATTAAGGTGATTTTGACTTTTTTACTAATAAGGACTGGTTTTCTTGTTTGAAATGAGTTCTTTAGACCTAGTATGACATGAAACAACCAAAAACAAAGTCTGCACAACCTTTAACACGATGAAACAACACAAAACCAAACACCCTTTAAATGACTTGATTTTGAGCTTTTCAAAGAGAATCAAGATTAAGACCATGAACTTGATTGCAAACCTTATATTATCATTATTAGGACTAAATAAACATAAAACAACAACAATAACAACATAAAACTAAGAATTACAAATTATGCTAATATTAACTGTTAAAATGAGATTTTTGCTAACTACTGATTTAAAAGAACAAACAACTGATTTTAATGGTTTAATTACACTTAATTATGACTAATGAACATTATCAAACAGATATTAAGCTAAAAACAACTTAAACAGTGAAATGCCAAAATTGATCAAAAGGCTTACAAATGGCTTCCAAGCACTGGCGAGAACCAAGGTCAAAAAACACATCCTATAGCTTCCCATAAGCACTAACCCAAGGCCATCCAAAATATACCCTGCTCGACTTTTTGAACCTTTCACCATGGATTTTTATTTTTAAGCTATTTATTTAGTATTTTGTGAATTTTGATTTTGGCTACTAAAGCGCTTTTAAGGTATCTAAAAGCTTTGATAAGCTTTATAAGGAGCTTATATGAGCTTCTAAGTCCAAACTAACAATTTCGATTAACAACATTTCAACATATTGAGATTTTTTGAAATTTGAAAATTGCATAACTTGAGATTAGAACTTGAAACTTGAAATTGATACTTACAAAAGTTTTATTTCACTTGAAAACTTGAAATACAAAGCTTGAAAGCTTAAACATACTTGGAATTAGAAATTTAAACTAAAGCGACATTAAAATTAAAATTACACTAGATAGATTACATCATTGCTTCCCACTTGATATTTATTGACTTCAAATATCTTCTTGTCGACCTCGAATATATCCCACCACAATCCGACCATTGGATTGAGCGGATAATCGGATTTGCCATTTGGCACTTTTGGCGCCAGTCTTTTTCAAAGAGTTGGGTTTTCGCATTAATTGGCTTTGGATTGGTGTGGAGGTGGAGGAAAGTGTGATCAAGTGGAGGATTATGGTGAGGTGGTAAAGGTTGAAAACCAAGTGGGAAAAACCAATGGCTTGGTTTTGGTGAAAGGAGGGTGAGGTGGAAAGATGAGGTGAGCAGTGGTGGCGGTATTTTTGATTTTAAATTTTGGGCGGGTCAAGTGTTTTGGACTTGGATTTGGGCTTAGCTTAGTAATAATAGGGTCCGTTTGGTTTGGTTTAACAACAAGGACCATATTTGCAATTTAGCCAAAGTTGAAGGGCTGATCTTGAACATTTTCCAAAGCTCTCATAAGGACTAAACCTGCCAAGTAAGAATAGTACAAGGACCTTTGTTGATAATTTCCATTTTACAAATCCAGGACCAAAAGCGTCAATTTAGAAACTTGAGGACCAATATTGTAATTTTCTCAAAAGTTTATCATAAGGACCATTTTGTCATTTATGAATAGAACAAGGTTAAAACTTGATAATTTTCACTTTTAAATTAACCAAGGACTATTTTGACAATTTTCAAAGTTAAAGGACTAAAGTTGTCATTTTGTGATTTTTAAACTTTAAAGGGTTTATTTTGACAACTTTTGAATCTCATGGACCTAAAATGATATTTTACAAGTTTTTGAATTACAGAGGACTGATTTTGACAACTTTTGTAACTTGGGGACTAAAGCGCCAATTATGCAAACTTGATCGTTTTCATCGATTTTGATGTTTTGCATTTAAAACATATAAAACACTTGTTTGTGATATTTTTATCATTTTGATGTGTTTCGAGTGTTTTCGGATGTTTTGGCATTTAACGATATAAAAATGATGAGTATTTAGACACTCATCAATCCCCACACTAAGATATTGCTAGTCCCTAGCAATGATTTGAGAAAATTTAATGGATTTTATCTCTTTACCAAAAGCCATTACTTACGGAGTAGCCAAATGTTTTAGTTCAAGTAAGAACTTTGGTACAATGATAACCAAATGATTTTGAGCAAATCCACCGACTTTCAACGGATTTGATTTGTCTTTACGAGCCGTACCTTACGGACTAGCCAACTCTTAGATAAATTATCAATATTATCTTTGGTGAGCCGATTACCAATTATGGATTTTCAAGCGCCTTTACCACAAGCCATAAACTTGCGGGCTAGCCAACTTTTCACTAGTTTAAAGATATGGTGAGTTGAACACCATACAATTTTAGGCAAATTGCAAGCCATAAGCGGATTTGAGATATCTTTACCAAGAGCCGTTTGCTCTGGATTAGCCAATCCTTATGTGGGTTAGACATGGCGGATGATTACCATTCTTTGAGTAAGTGAAAACACTTACTCAAAAAAAAATTTTGGCCAATTTGGGGAATTGGGTGAAATAATTACATGAAATTCGTGAGAATTCCCCACACTTAGAAATGAATATTGCCCTCAATATTCAAAGTACCGCGGTTATGCGAAACATAGAACATAAAAGGAAATACTACGGCCATTATTTTGTTTTGATATATACACATTTTTTTTTTTTTTTTTTTTTTTTTTTTAGAAAGATTGAGAATATACAACAGTGTGGGAAAACTCCCCACACTAGGGTGATAGAAAGGGATAAGAAAGCGAAATATGGGTGAAAACCCATATGGTGTGTGCTACTATTTTTGATTCCCGAGTCACTAGCTTGACTCGATCCCCGCATTCATTGGTTCATGGGGAATGTTTGTAGATCCGGGACAACCACAGGGGGAATGTCCTCTCCAAAGTAATGCTTTAATCGATGACCATTTACTTTAAAATTAGGACCATCGGTGAGATAACTCAATGGTACCATAAGGATAAACCTTAGTGATAGTAAATGGACCGGACCGGTAGGGACTTAAGCTTTCGAGAAAATCTTCAATCTAGAGTTGAAAAGAAGGACTCGATCACCAACGTTGAAAACGCGGTTCTTGATTTTAGAGTCATGAATCTTCTTTGTCTTTTGTTTATAGATCAAAGAGTTCTCGTAAGCTTGATCACGAAGTTCATTTAGTTCATTCATTTGAACTTTTACGTGATCACCGGTGTGTCAGTATATCGAAGTTTGCATGTTTTAAGGCCCGTAAGCCTTGTGCTCTAGTTCAATCGGAAGATGACATGCTTTTCCGTACACTAGCTTGTATGGAGTACACCCAATTGGTGTTTTGTAAGTGTCACGAAAAGCCAGTGCGTCATCCGGTTTATCCGACCGGGATGCACGATTTTCACCTCTTGTCCTTTCAAGTATTCTTTTAATACCACGATTTGAAACTTCCACCGCCCACTTGTTTGGGGTGGTATGCGATAGATAGGCGGTGGGTAACACCATACTTTTGCATGACACGATCAAATTGGTCATTACAAAATGTGTACCACGATCACCGATTATTGCACGAGGAGTTCCAAAACGGCAAAGAGAGCTTTCAAAATTTCACAACTACTCGGGCATCATTTGTAGGTAAAGCTTTTGCTTCAACCCATTTTGACAAATAGTCAACGACCACGAGTATGTACTTGTTACCACGAGAAGATGGAAATGGCCCCATAAAATCAATACCCATATGTCAAATATCTCACAAACTTGAATGGCATTTTGTGGCATTTCATTCCTTTGAGATATGTTTCCATGATTGACAAGCATCACAAGTTTTGACAAATTCGTGGGCATCTTTATAGATTGTGGGCCAATAGAAACCGGAATCAAACACCTTTTGGCGGTGTAGTTTGGACTATGATGGCCCCGGTGGGTCCGGCATGGCAAGCTTTGAGAATGTCAAGAGCTTCTTGTCCATAAACACACCGTCGGATGACTTGATCCGCACAGATTTTGAATAAGAAAGGGTCGTCCCGAAATAGTGTTTAACATCCTTGAAGAATTTATTCTTCTGCTGGGTCGACATCCCTTTCACAATGAAGTTACCCGCATGGTAATTTGCAAAGTCGACAAACCATGGGGTAGAAGAGTTTCCACGAAAAGAAACCGCATTGAGTGTCTCGAGAGGAAATGTTTCATTTATATCCTTTTCTCGAAAACATCTTGGTGAGGGTTTTCTAATCTCAGACAGATGATCGTGACGGGTTCTCGGCTCCTTTTTATCACGTATGATAATATCAAATTCTTGGAGGAGGAGAACCCAACGAGCAATCTCGGCTTTGCATCTTGTTTTGCAAAGAGATATTTAAGAGCCGAGTGATCCGTATACACTACACATTTGGTCAAGATTAAGTACGGCGAAACTTCTCAAATGCATACACCACGGCTAATAGCTCTTTTACGTGGTGGTGTAATGAGTTTGAGCTTGATCATAGTCTTACTTGCGTAGTGAATAGGTGAAAATGCTTGTTTCTTCGTTGCCCTAAGGCTGCGCCGATAGCAAAATCACTTGCATCGCACATAAGCTCAAAAGGTAAATCCCGATCGGGAACAACGAGAATGGGTGCTTGAAGCTTTTTCTTCAATGTTTCAAAAGCTATGATGCACTCGGGTGAAAAGATAAAAGGAGCATCCTTTTCAAGAAGATGGGTCATTGGCGGGCGATTTTGGAAAAATCTTGAATGAATCTACGATAGAAACCGGCATGACCTAAAAACTCCTAATACCTTTGACGGTAGTAGGATGAGGTAATTTAGCAATAACATCGACTTTTGCTCTATCTACCTCAATCCCGTTCTTTGAAATCTTATGGCCAAGGACTATGCCTTCTTTGACCATAAAGTGACTTTTCTCCCGTTTAGACAAAGATTGGTGTCTTCACACCTTTGAAGCATTTTATCTAAATGGGAGAGACATGTTTGAAACGAATCCCCAATGACCGAGAAGTCATCCATAAACACCTCCATTGTTTCCCGATCATGTCGTGGAAAATGGCCATCATACATCGTTGGAGCGTGCGGGAGCATTACATAAGCCAAAAGGCATACGTCTATAGGCAAAAGTTCCGTATGGGCGGTGAATGTGGTTTTATCTTGATCCTTTGGATCAATGGGAATCTGAAAGTACCGAGAAACCATCAAGGAAACAATAGTATTCATTCCCCGCTAATCTCTCAAGCATTTGGTCCATAAAGGGTAGAGGAAAATGGTCTTTACGAGTGGCGTCATTCAACTTACGATAGTCAATGCAAACACGCCATCCGTAACCAATCGAGTTGGAATTAACTCGTTATCTTCATTTGTGATATGATTATGCCACCCTTTTCGAACACAATGAATTGGGCTAACCCAAGGACTATCGAGATCGGGTAAATCAATCACGCATCAAGAAGTTTGATAACCTCTGTTTGATAACATCATGGATTTTGGATTTACTCTTCTCTCGATGTTGAGCTAGCGGCTTAAAGTCATCCTCCATCAAGATTTTATGAGTACAAAACTCGGGGTTGATACCCTTAATGTCGGAGAGTTTCCAAGCAATTGCTTGCTTGTGTGACTTCAAGATTTTTATGAGAGCGACTTTTTCATCTTTACTCAAATCTCTAGCAATAATGGTGGTAATTTATCATCACCTTCAAGAAATGCATACTCGAGATGAGGTGGTAAGTCCTTAAGCTCAACCTCGGAAATTCTTGTTTTCTCAACCGACTTGACTTCCTTGTTATGAAGTTTGATGGAAGGAGAGGAGAAGAAATGTCATGATTTAACAACTTCTCAAGAAGAAAATCTCCTCAGATTAATCTCATTTTGATTAATCTCATTAGAATTGAATCACTAGAGTGAGGGTGGATGATGGATCATCATTAAGCAACTTCTCAATGAGAAGTATGTCTCCTCAATGTCAATTGGGCGTGATCAATTTCCCATGGAGCAGAATCCTTTGGATAAGTAGGCTTCAATCTCTTCTAAGATGAAGTCACTTTCCTCAAATGGGGTGAGAGAAGGAGTAGAATTGGCGATGATAGGTTGAGATGAATGAGTGAGATTATCACTCGAAGAATTATGATCATAACCAAGAACTTCTTGAGTACTCTTGAAGCAACATCAATGATATCTATTCGGTTAACCGATTCGAGAATCATAATTTGCGGAGTACCTCAAGTTTGATCAAGGTTAAAGTGGCGACTTCATTACCAACACGTAATGTGATTTCTTGCTCAAATACATCTATGAGAGCACGGCCCGTTCTCGTGAATCCTCGACCAACAATGAGAGGAACCCGATGATCGGCATCAAAATCAACAACCACGAAGTCGGTGGAAAATGGAACTTTCCTACTTTCAAATCGTCCTCGGCAATGCCAAGAGGACGGGATATTGTACGATCGCAAGCTCGAGAGTCATGCATGTAGGAGTGAGTTCGGAAGAAAGTTTCTTCCATCTTGAATATGGCATAAGATTAATGCTTGCACCAAGATGCGCTAGGGCAAAGCATTCAACCATTCCGGAATACACAAGGTAAGAGAAATTTCCGGGATCTCCAAGCTTTTCGGAAGCTTCTTTAGAATAAGCTGCAGAGCGAGTTCTCGTTAAGAGGAGTCTTAGCCATTTCAAACGACTTTTCCTTATTGCTTAACATGTGTTTGAGAGTTGATGCAAACTTGGGCATCGGCATGATAGCATCCATAAAGCTTATGTCAAAATGTAACTCTTGGAAAATTTGGAAAAATTTGTCCATTTGATGACTAGCTTTTTCACGGAGCTTTTGCTCATTCAAACGTGATGGATATGGAATAGAAGATTTGGATTTGATATTTTCAATGGGAGCTACGGTGGTTCAAAACAACTCTGGATTAGACTTGGGTTTCTGGACAACTTGAGGATGGACTACAGAAGGTGGGACTTGTGTGGTATTACTTGGACTATGAATAATGCACCTTGTCCGTTGTTTCCTTGGTAACTTGACTCATTGCCACGGGAGGAGGGGCATTGGAGTCGTGGGTCCATTGTGAGTCGAGGTTCACTTTCCACTACCTTTGGGAGAGAAGAAGAAGAGGTAGTAGGAATAGCGGGTCCATTGTATGAAACACCACTTACGGTCGTGATCGCCTTAGCATCGCCCCTCGGGTTAGCGATCGTGTTGCTCGGAAGTTTTCACGAGCCGAGGGTTGATCATTTAAAGACTTCTTGAGATCGTGATCGGTGACCAACAACTGTTCATCTCATCTTGGGATTTCATAAAGCGCTTGATAACTCATCGGATGATGGTCTGGAGGAGTAATGATGGGAGGTGGATTAGGAGGAAATTTTGAGGTCGGATGTTTTGAAATCTCATGGACCTAAAATGATATTTTGAAAGTTTTTGAATTATTAGGACCGATTTTGACAACTTTTGTAACTGGGGGACTAAACTCGCCAATTATGCAAACTTAATACGTTTTCACCGAGATTTTGATGTTTTTGCATTTAAAACATATAAAACACTTGTTTGTGATATTTTTATCATTTTGATGCATGTCTTGAGTGTTTTCGATAAGTTTTGGCATTCTAAAAGATAAAAAACGATGAGTATTTAGACACTCATCAATCCCTCATTAACTAAGATATTGCTAGTCCCTAGCAATGATTCGAGAAAACATAATGGATTTTAATCTCTTTACCAAAAGCCATTACTTCTCGGAGTAGCCAAATGTTTCCGTTCAAGTAAGAACCATGGTACACCGACAACCATGTGATTTTGAGCAAACCACCAGTTTTCAACGGATTTGATTTTGTCCTTACCAAGCCGCACTTTCTCGACTAGCCAACTCTTAGATAAATTATCAATATTATCTTTGGTGAGTTGATTACCAATTATGGATTTTCAACCGCTTTTACCACAAGCCATAAACTCATGGGATAGCCAACTCTTCACTAGTTTAAAGATATGGTGAGTTGAACACCATACAATTTTAGGCAAACCGTGTTTCATAAACGGATTTGAGATATCTTTACCAAGAGCCGTTTGCCCTCGGATTAGCCAATCCTTATGTGGGTTAGACATGGTGGATCGATTATCATTTGCCGAGTAAGTGAAAACACTTACCCAAAAAATTTTAGCCAAAACGGGGAATTGGGTGGAATAATTACATGATGAAATTCGGTGAATTTCATTAATTTATAAATGAATATTGCCCTCAATATTCAAAGTACCTACATGTTATGCCGAAACATAGAACATAAAAGGAAATACTACGGCCATTATTTTGTTTTTTTGATATATACACATTTTTTTTTTTTTTTTTTTTTTTTTTTTTATAGAAAGATTGAGAATATACAACAAGTGTAGACTCCCACACTAGTGTGATAGAAAGTGATAAGAAAAGCGTAATTATGGGTGAAAACCCATATGGTGCGTGGTACTATTTTTGATTCCCGAGTCACTAGCTTGACTCGATCCCCGCATTCATTGGTTCATGGGGAATGTTTGTAGATCCGGACAAACACATGGGGAATGTCCCTCCAAAGTAATGCTTTAATCGATGACCATTTACTTTTAAAATTGGACCATCAAAGCCGATAACTCAACTGCATTCATAAGGATAAACCTTAGTGATAGTAAATGGACTGCATCAACGGGACTTAAGCTTTCCGAGAAAATCTTCAATCTAGAGTTGAAAAGAAGGACTCGATCACCAACGTTGAAAACGCTGTTCTTGATCTTTGAGTCATGAATCTTTTGTCTTTTGTTTATAGATCAAAGAGTTCTCATAAGCTTGATCACAAGTTCATTAAGTTCATTCATTTGAACTTTTCCGTGATCACCTAACGCTCCCAGATATCGAAGTTTGCATGCTTTAAGGCCCAAGAAGTTTTGTGCTTCAGTTCAATCGGAAGATGACATGCTTTTCCGCACACTAGCTTGTATGGAGTACACCCAATTGGTGTTTTGAAGTCGCATACGAAAAGCCCTGTGAAAGCGCCATCGAGTTTATCCCGACCAGGATGCACGATTTTCATTTCACCGTCTTTCAAGTATTCTTTTAATATCACGATTTGAAACTTCCACCGCCCACTTGCTCGGGGTATGCAAGAGATGTATCGTGGGTAACACTAAACTTTTGCATGACACGATCAAATTGGTCATTACAAAATGTGTACCACGATCACCGATTATTGCACGAGGAGTTCCAAACCTGCAAAGAGAGCTTTAAAATTTCACAACTACTCCTGCATCATTTGTAGGTAAAGCTTTTGCTTCAATCCATTTCGACAAACAATCAATAAACACGTAGTATGTACTTGTTACCACGAGACGATGGAAATGGCCCCATAAAATCAATAATTTATATGTCAAATATCTCACAAACTTGAATGGCATTTTGTGGCATTTCATTTCTTTGAGATATGTTTCCATGACGTGACAAGCATCACAAGCTTTGACAAATCGGGCATCTTTTATAGATTGCATTAATAAAACCGGAATTAAACACCTTTTTGGCGGTGTAGTTTCGACTATGATAGCCCCGGTGGGTCCAAAGATGACAAGCTTTGAGAATGTCAAGAGCTCTTGTCCATAAACACACCGTCGGATGACTTGATCCGCAGTATTTTGAATAAGAAAGGGTCGCCCCGTAAATAGTGTTTAACATCCTTCAAGAATTTATTCTTCCGTGGGTCGATATCCTTTTCACAATGAAGTTACCCGCATGGTAATTTGCAAAGTCTGCAAACCATGGGGTAGAAGAGTTTCCACGAAAAGAAACCGCATTGAGTGTTTCGAGAGGAAATGTTTCATTTATATCCTTTTTCTCGAAAACATCTTCGTGAGGGTTTTCAACTCGATGATGATCGCCAGCCTGTGTTCTCACCCTTTTTATCACGTATGATAATATCAAATTCTTGAAGGAGGAGAACCCAACTGAGCAATCTCGGCTTTGCATCTTGTTTCGCAAAGAGATATTTAAGAGCCGAGTGATCCGACACACTACACATTGGTCAAGATTAGCACGGCGGAACTTCTCAAATGCATACACCACTGCTAATAGCTCTTTTTCTCGTAGTGGTGTAATGAGTCTCGAGTCAACATAGTTTTACTTATGTGAGTGAATAGGTTGAAAATGCTTATTTCTTCGCTGCCCTAAGACCTGCGCCGATAGCAAAATCACTTGCATCGCACATGAGCTCAAAAGGCAAGTCCCAATGAGCAACGAGAATGGTGCTTCAAAGAAGCTTTTTCTTCAATGTTTCAAAAGCTACCATGCACTTCGTGAGAAGATAAAAGGAGCATCCTTTTCAAGAAGATGGGTCATCGTCGTCAGGCGATTTTGGAAAAATCTTGAATGAATTCCACGAGAAAACGGCATGACCTAAAAACTCCTAATACCTTTCGATTTGTAGTAGGATGAGGCACTTAGCAATGACATCAACTTTTGCTCTATCTACCTCAATCCCATCTTTGAAATCTTATGGCCAAGGACAATGCCTTCTTTGACCATAAAATGACTTCTTCTCCGTTTAGACAAAGATTGGTGTCTTCACACCTTTGAAGCATTTTATCTAGATGGGAGAGACATGATTGAAAACGAATCCCCAACGACGAGAAGTCATCCATAAACACTCTCCATTGTTTCCCGATCATGTCGTGGAAAATGGCCATCATACATCGTTGGAACGTGCTGTGAGCATTACATAAGCCAAAAGGCATACGCCTATAGCAAAAGTTCCGTATGGACGGGTGAAAATGAAGTATCTTGATCCTTGGATCAATGGAATCGAAAGTACCCCGAGAAACCATCAAGGAAACAAGAGTATTCATTCCTCGCTAATCTCTCAAGCATTTGGTCCATAAAGGGTAGAGAGAAATGGTCTTTTCGAGTGGCGCTATTCAACTTACGATAGTCAATGCACACACGCCATCCCGTAACTGCATTTGTTGGAATTAACTCGTTATCTTCATTTATAACAAAGCTTATGCCACCCTTTCTAACACAATGAATTGGGCTAACCCAAGGACTCGTTCGAGATTGGGTAAATCAATCCCGCATCAAGAAGTTTGATAACCTCCCTTAATAACATCATGGATTTTGGATTCACTGTCTCGATGTTGAATCTGCTGGGTTTGAAGTCATCCTCCATCAAGATTTTATGGGTACAAAACTCGTGATTTATACCTTTGATGTCGGAGAGTTTCCAAGCAATTGCTTGCTTGTGTGACTTCAAGATTTTAATGAGAGCATTTTTTCATCTTTACTCAAATCTCTAGCATAATGACGGGTAATTTATCATCACCTTCAAGAAATGCATACTCGAGATGAGGAGGTAAGTCCTTAAGCTCAACCTCGTGAAATTCTTCAGCTCTCAACCGACTGACTCCTTGTTATGAAGTTTGATGGGAGGAGAGGATAAGAAATGTCATGATTTAACAATTTCTCGAAGAAAATTCTCCGCAATAATCTCATTTGATTAATCTCAACAGAATTGAATCACTAGAGTGAGGGTGGATGATGGATCATCATTAGCAACTTCTCAACGAAGTATGTCTCCCTCAATATCAATTGAGCGTGATCAATTTCCCATGGAATGTAATCACTGGATAAGTAGGCTTCAATCTCTTCTAAGATGAAGTCACTTTCCTCAAATGGGGAGAGAGGGAGTAGAATTGGCGATGATAGGTTGAGATGAATGAGTGAGATTATCACTCAAGAATTATGATCATAACCAAGAACTTCGAGAGTACTCTTCATAAACAATATCAATGATATTCATTCGGTTAACCGATTCTGAATCATAATTTCTGAGTACCTCGAAGTTTGGTCAAGGTTAAGTGATGACTTCATTACCAACACGTAATGTGATTTCTTGCTCAAATACATCTATGAGAGCACGACCCGCCTCGTGAATCTCGACCAACAATGAGAGGAACCCGATGATCGGCATCAAAATCAACAACCACGAAGTCACCGGAAATGGAACTTTCCTATTACAATACGCCCTCAAGAATGCCAAGAGGACGGATATGGAACGATCTCGCAAGCTCGAGAGTCATGCATGTAGGAGTAAGTTCCCAAGAGAAAGTTTCTTCCAAATGAATAAGGCATAAGATTGATGCTTGCATCAAGATCTTCCAAGGCAAAGTATTCAACCATCCCTGGAATACACAAGGTAAGAGAAATTTCCGTGATCTCCAAGCTTTTCTCGAAGCTTTTTAGAATAATCCAGAGCAGCTCTCGCAGAGGAGTCTAAAGCATTTCAAACAATTTTTCCTTGTTGCTTAACATATGTTTGAGAGTCGATGCAAACTTGGGCATCAAGCATGATAGCATCCGCAGCTTATGTCAAATGTAACTCTTGGAAAATTTGGAAAAATTTGTCCATTTGATGACTAGCTTTTTCACCGGAGCTTTTGCTCATTCAAACGCTGATGGATATGGAATAGAAGATTTGGATTTGATATTTTCAATGGGAGCTACATGTGGTTCAAAAACAACTCTGGATTAGACTTGGGTTTTCGGACAACTTCGAGGATGGACTATCAAGGTAGGGACTTGTGTGGTATTATGTCCATTATCAATAGGAAGTTCTTTGTCCGTTGTCGCCTTGTTGACCTGATTGCTTGCCTGCGAGGAGGGGCATTGGAGTCGTAGGTCCATTGTGAGTCGAGGTTCACTTTCCACTACCTTTGGAAGAGAAGAAGAAGAGGTAGTAGGAATAGCGGGTCCATTGTATGAAAACACCACTTCGGGTCGTGATCGCTTTAGCATCGCCCCTCGTTAGCGATCGTGTCGCTCAGAAGTTTTCCGAGCTCGAGGGTTGATCATTTAAAGATTTTAAGATCAACGATCTCGATCGACCAACAACTGCTCATCTCATCTTGGGATTTCATGAACCGCCCAAGAACTCATCGATGATGGTCCCGGAGGAGTAATGACGGAGGTGGATTAGAGGAAATTTTGAGGCCCAATATTTTGATTATGACCTTGTTGTTGAAAATTCCTTGATTAGGATTCACATTCCCATGAAATTGATTCCCACGATTGAAATTGTTTTGACGAAGGTTCCTTGTTGTTGGAAACCTTGATTGGTCCAGGATAGAAATTACCTTGGTTTTGATAACCTTGGTTCATTCTAGGTTGATTTTGATTCCTGTTAGGATTCCGTTAAAACCCGGTGGTGCCCGATAAGTGTTAGCACGGTAACTTTGATCATTTTGAGGACGGTATTGATTACCTCCTTGATTTGAAGTACCGGCTATAGCATTTGCTTCAAACGGACTACCATCGGTGCAGACAGCTTGTAGTATGCATGAGGACCACCAAGTGACACAAACTTCAACTTTCTTCACTTCACCATGTGTTGGTGTTTGAGTGAAGGTGAATTTCTTTTGGTTAGCAAGAACCAAAGTTCGAATAAATATCTCGTGAGTTTATCAATCTTAGCATCGGTGCTAGATGTACTCACAGAGATGAAGTAGAAGGTCCAAGATTAGATCGAGTTTGATATGTCTTAGCGGAAAGGACGGACTCGGGACTTGTTTTCAATGATTTGTAAGGCTTCTTTTGTGGTTTTGCTAAGGAAATTACCTCATGGAGGCATTAAAGAGTCTTGGTCGGCTTGTCTCGCACCATTATAGAAAGTATCCATTTGCATTAACTCGGTAAAACCATGATGCGGACATCATGAGCAACTCTTTGTAACGATCCCATGCCTCCCGAATGATTCATCAAATCTCGAGAAAATTTCATTATCTCATTCTTAAGACTTGTAGTTCGGGATGGAGGATAGAACCTCGTTAACAAACTTGGTAACTCAGATCTTCCCATGTCTCTATGTAACGAGGGGTTGTTTCTCAAGCCGATTCCGGCTTGTCCTCTCGAGAAAATGGGAATGTGAAGCTTTGATAGCTTCGGATGGACATTCTTGTACTTGATGGTTGATGCTATCTTGTTAAACCATCGAATGTGTGCATGAGGATCATCCCGCTCAAAACCATAGAATTGGCTTTGGGTTACTAGATTAAGCAACCCGGTCTTGAGCTCGAAGCATCACCCACAATGGTTGGGACAACAATGGCATCTCCGTAACCCCGATGGGTGCTTGAGAGGCTCATTCATAGGTTTGTCTTCGCCATTTCGACGTGGTGGTGGTGGTGGACGCCCTCGACCACGGTGAAGGAGTCGAACGTCTCCACGTCTCATGAGGAATGTTTCCAAGTTCGGAAAGTGGACTTGTCGAAATCGATGAACGAGCGTGCAAGCACTAAGTATAAAATCAATTTCCAAAACAAATGAGGCAAAACACAAGTGAACCTTAACCAATAATCACGTATGAAACCGTTTCTTTGAAAAGGTACACCAAATCACAAGTGACACAAAGGCAAGTTTTAAATCGATGTTCGGGAACTTATTAATGGTCGCACCCCAGCTAGGTAGTGTACCGCCTTGATTATGGGTGGTTGATTTTATGTATTCAATTAAGTACCACCGAAAAGACGTAGGTATGATTTGTGCAAAGGGTTTAAAACTTTGGGAAATATTTTGGTATCGCCCCTGCTTAACCAAATCGTATCTCTTTAAGAATCACCTTAAAAGAAACACAAGACTAGAAAACGTTACGATTGTTTTGTTGTTTTATATTGTTTTTGGTTTTAACACTTTAGGAAAAGCGTTAATGAACTTTTGATTTATATTAACTTTACGTGAAACTTTTACAAACTGTGGTATATGTGCGCACGGTCCGATAACGTTAGAAACACGCTTACACCAAGCACGTGCCGCCTTAAATTTGATCGCTGAAAACAGTCAAGTCAAACAGACTTAAAACAAATTTTAAACACAAATGCAATTAAGATCGAGGAATATAGGAATTCCACAGGTCGTTAAGTCCCACGGAGGATGAATTGGTGTTAAAACACTTAATCGGATGGTAGAATGATCACTAAGGATAGTGATCGATGGGTTTTCGATGGAAAATTATACTAAAAGAAAAGATTAACAAATAATAGCGACTTAAATGCAAATTAAAAGATATAAAAGTTAAAATCTATTAAATAAACGCTATCACTATTTTTAAAGGCGATGAACGTTTAAAACCTAAAACTTAAAACTTACGTTTAAAATAAAATTACGCTCTACGTATAAAATAAAAGTGAGTTTTAAAGAAATAAAAGACCTAAAAATATGAAAATGATATTTTAACAATCCTAATAATAAAAGAAAATTATTAGAAAAAGAAAATTATTTTTACAACTATTTATTTAATTATTATTAATTAAAACTATTTATTAAGTATTTAAAATGCACTAA
Organism: Chrysanthemum lavandulifolium; assembly: GCA_022545495.1. Taxonomy (NCBI): domain Eukaryota; kingdom Viridiplantae; phylum Streptophyta; class Magnoliopsida; order Asterales; family Asteraceae; genus Chrysanthemum; species Chrysanthemum lavandulifolium. The sequence goes on from CM040245.1 coordinate 19,875,223, forward strand.
AATACAAGAAAATACAAAATTAACCTAGAAAAATGAAATTATAACTTGGAAAAATCTAAAATATGATAAAACTTATTTTAAAACTAAAATATATTTTTAGACTTATTATGTATTTATTATTAATTTAAAACTATTTAAAACTAATAAAATGCTAAAAATACTTTTAAACTAAGAAAATTATGGAAAAATACTTTTATTACTTTTATATTTATCTTAACCTAAGAAAATTGAAAAATCATTTTTTGAACTTTTATAATTTATTAGTATTAAAAGCTATTTAAAAGGATTAAAACTAGTTTAAATAAGAAAAATAGCAAAGCAGTGATGGAAAAATATGAAAATTTCAGGAAAAGTCTATTTTAATATTCTAGAGTCTAAGAAAATATAAAAACATATGCTTGTTTGGAGAAATAGCAAGTCATGATTACAACGCTTAATAATAAGCACTCAAAAAAGCTAAAGCTATAAAAGAGTACCAAATGAAAGCGAGAAGCTAGGCAAGCTAAATTAACTCTATTTCAACTAAAAACAACAACCTAGAACCTCTGGATTACAAGCTTAACACAGATTTGGTGTTTGAGCTTATTGGCTTATAAGCAAACAGTGATGGTAAGTGTACTTTAAGCACTTGCACAAGCTACACAAATAAGCTAAAAGATAAAGCAATGATTGGGACTTGTAAAAGACCTGGTTGACTACACTATAAACCAAAGATGATGGCGAGACAAGCTATAATGAGCTTTTGAGAAGCTCTTGAAAAGTCGAAACATCGAGTTTAGCCTCGATTAATGCGCAGAAAAATGGGACAAAGTTATAAGCTCTTGCGGGCTTATCAAATAAGCTCAAATGAAATTTTAAACTTGAGACCTCAAGATGGCTAGGTTGGCTATCCATAAGAAACAAAGATCAGCTATTTGGTCAACTAGATAAGCTTTTGTGAGCTTATGAAAATGAATAAAAATGCACACAGGCACATTTGAAGCAGTGGTGAAATAAGCTAAAGAAAAGCTTGCTAAATAAACTATTGAGAAAATATCAAATACACTAGGATAGAGATGAGCAGCTAAATTTTTATATTCCAAAGGCTCAAATCATGAAACTCAATAATAAGTCCTATATAGATTATTCTATATTATCCAAAGCGCTATGAAATTTTTTGACTTTTTTAACAAAATAATCTCGGTTGACTTTAGTGAACTTTGAATCAATTCTAAGATTGAATATGATATATTAAGCTAGAATAAGATGAGATTAAGCTAACTTACCAAGTTTTAAGCTACTTATGATGATTTGTATCTAAAAATCCTAACGGTGAGCTTATGAGATGAGATTAAAGAGTATTTTGACTTTACTTAAAATCAGGGTGTTTTCTTTGTTTCTTTGAGTTCTTTAGACCAAATATGACATGAAATAAGCAACACCAAAGTGCACAACATTTTAATACAATGAATTGAATAAAACCAAACACCTTCTTAAAGGAGTGATTTGGTGAGTTTTCAAAAAGAATCATAGATTCAAACCATGAAATTGATTTCAAACCTTATAATATCATTATTTAACACTAAATAAACATCAAACAACAACCATGACAACATACAACTCACTAATTATGATTATGCTAATTTACTTGTTAATTTAAGATTTTACAAAATACAAAATTAAAAGAACAATCACTGATTTTATGGCTTATTTGTGACTTAATTATAACTAATGAACATTAAGAAGCAGATATTACACTAACGAACAACTAAAACATTGAAATGCCAAATTGATCAAAAAGGCTTACAAGTGACTATGAACTGAAAATCTCGAACCAAGGTCGACAACACATCCTAAAGCTTCCCATGAAGCACTAATCCCAAGGCGATCCAAAATATACCTTGCTCGACTCATTAGAACCTTGAACCATGGATTTTTATTTTTAACTAATTAAGTGGTATTTTTGTGAATTTTTGACTTTGGCTTATAATAGCGCTTTTAAGGTATCTAAAAGCTTGCATAAGCTTTATAAAGGAGCTTATATGAGCTTCTAAGTCCATACTAACCTTGATTAACAACATTTCACCATATTGAGATTTCTTTGAAACTTGAAAATTTGGCGAGATTGGAACTTCAATTAAAAATTGATTATTGAAAAGTTTTAAACATACATTGATAATGCTTAATTAAGTGCTTGATAGCTAAGAAATACCGAAATTAGAAAATTAACTAAAGCGATATTAAAACTAAATTTTACACTAGATAGATAATTACATTGCTTCAAACTTGATATTTATTGACCTCGACTATCACTTGTCGACCTACGAAGATATCCCACCACAATCCGACCATTGAAATCATCCGGATAATCATCTATGCCAAATGTCGATTTTGGCGCCAAATCCATTTTGAAATGGGTAGCTTGAATCTAATTAAAGATTCTTGGGGTGTTGTGGTTGTAGGGGACACAAAAGAAGTACCTTTGGTGGCAAGTTGGAGGATTATGCAAAAGGAGGGCTTGTGAGGAAAGGTTGAGTGTTGAATGGTGGGGATGCATTAAATGCAAAGTGGGCTAAGGAGGGAGGGGGATGAAGCTGGAAATTGAGTGAGGTGGAATTGGTGAGGTGGAGGTGGTAAAACCACTGGTTTTGCTAAACACGCTGGTGGAAGGGCGATCTCGGTGACCGCGGTTTTTGAATTTAAAAATATGGTAGGGTCAAGGTTTGGGCTTGGATTGGGCTTAGTGATAATAATAGGATCCGTTTGGTTTGGTTTAAACAACAAGGACCATATTTGCAATTTGCCAAAGTTGAAGGGCTTGAACTTGAACATTTCCCAAGCTCTCATAAGGACTAAACACCCAAGTGATAATAGAACAAGGACCTTTGTTGATAATTTCCATTTTACAAATCTAGGGACCAAAATTGTCAATTTAGAAACTTGAGGGACCAATATTGTAATTTTCTCAAAGTTTATCATAAGGACCATTTTGCCATTTATTAATAGAACAAGGTTAAAACTTGATAATTTTCACTTTTAAATTAACCAAGGACTATTTTGACAATTTTCAAAGTTAAAGGACTAAAGTTGTCATTTTGTGATTTTTAAACTTTAAAGGGTTTGTTTTGACAACTTTTGAATCTCAAGGACCTAAAATGATATTTTGCAAGTTTTTGAATTACCGGGGACTGATTTTGACAACTTTTGTAACTTGGGGACTAAAGCGCCAATTATGCAAACTTGATCGTTTTCATCGATTTTGATGTTTTGCATTTAAAACATATAAAACACTTGTTTGTGATATTTTATCATTTTGAAGCATTTTAAGTGTGTTTCGGATGTTTTGGCATTTAATGAAGAAAAATGATGAGTATTTAGACACTCAGTCATCCCCACACTAAGATATTGCTAGTCCTAGCAATGATTTGAAAAATTTAATGGATTTTATCTCTTTACAAAAGCCATTACTACGGGTAGCCAATTGTTTGATTCAAGTAAGAACCTTGGTACAATGATAACCAAATGATTTTGAGCAAATCATAAAATTTCAATTGATTTGATTTGTCTTTACGAGCCGTGCCATACGGACTAGCCAACTCTTAGATAAATTATTAATATTATCTTTGGTGAGTCGATTACCAATTATGGATTTTCAATGCCTTTACCACAAGCCATAAACTTGCGGGCTAGCCAACTCTTCACTAGTTTAAAGATATGGTGAGTTGAACACCATACAATTTTAGGCAAATTGCAAGCCATAAGCGGATTTGAGATATCTTTACCAAGGCCTGTTTGCTCTGGATTATTAATCCTTATGTGGGTTAGACATGGTGGGTGATTACCATTTCTTTGAGTAAGTGAAAACACTTACTCCAAAAAAAATTTTAATAAGCAGAATTGGGTGAAATAATTACATGAAATTAAGTGAGAATTCCCCCAGCAAGAAATGAATATTGCCTCAATATTCAAAGTCTACTAGCGGTTATCTTAAAACAAAGAACGTAAAGGAAATACTACGGCCATTATTATGTTTTTGATATATACGCATTTTTTTTTTTTTTTTTTTTTTTATAGAAAGATTGAGAATATACAACGGTGGGTAGACTCCCCATACTAGGGTGATAGAAAGGGATAAGAAAAGCGTAAACATGGGTGAAAACCCATATTGTGTGTGCTACAATTTTGATTCCAGGGTCACTAGCTTGACTCGATCCCGCATTCATTGGTTCATGGGGAATGTTTGTAGATCGGGACAACCCGGAGAATGTCCTCTCCAAAGTAATGCTTAACTCGATGACCATTTACTTTAAAATTAGGACCATCGAGTTGAGATAACTCAACGGTACCATAAGGACAAACCTTAGCGATGGTAAATGGACCGGACCAGTAAGGACTTAAGCTTTCGAGAAAATCTTTAATCTAGAATTGAAAAGAAGGACTCGATCTAGCGTTGAAAGCAGCGGTTCTTGATTTTGGAGTCATGAATCTTCTTTGTCTTTGCTTGTAGATCAAAGAGTTCTCGTATGCTTGATCGCGAAGTTCATTTAGTTCATTCATTTGAACTTTTACGTGATCACCGGTTGTCGTATATCGAAGTTTGCATGTTTTAAGGCCAGTAAGCCTTGTGCTCTAGTTCAATCGGAAGATGACATGCTTTTCCGTACACTAGCTTATATGGAGTACACCCGATTGGTGTTTTGTAAGTCATCTGAAAAGCCAGTGCGTCATCCGGTTTATCCGACCGGGATGCGATTTTCACCTCTTGTCCTTTCAAGTATTCTTTTAATACCACGATTTGAAACTTCCACCTGCCTTGTTGTTTGGGGTGGTATGCGATGATAGCGGTGGGTAACACCATACTTTTGCATGACACGATCAAATTGGTCATTACAAAATGTGTACCACGATCACCGATTATTGCACGAGGAGTTCCAATCGGCAAAGAGCTTTCAAAATTTCACAACTCGGGCATCATTTGTAGGTAAAGCTTTTGCTTCAACCCATTTTGACAAATAATCAACGACGCAGTATGTACTTGTTACCACGAGAAGATGGAAATGGCCCCGTAAAATCAATACCCCGGATGTCAAATATCTCACAAACTTGAATGGCATTTTGTGGCATTTCATTCCTTTGAGATATATTTCCATGTGTTGACAAGCGTCACAAGTTTCAATGAAATCATGGGCATCTTTATAGATTGTGGGCCAATAGAACCGGAATCAAACACCTTTTTGGCGGTGTAGTTTGGACTATGATGGCCCCGGTGGGTCCGGCATGGCAAGCTTTGAGAATGTCAGAGCTTCTTGTCCATAAACACATCGCTCGGATGACTTGATCCGCATGACATTTTGAATAAGAAAGGGTGCGTCCCGAAATAGTGTTTAACATCCTTGAAGAATTTATTCTTCTGGCACGGGTCGTCATCCACTCACGATGAAGTTACCGCATGGTAATTTGCAAAGTCAAGAACCATGGGGTAGAAGAGTTTCACGAAAAGAAACCGCATTGAGTGTCTCGGAGGAAATGTTTCGTTTATATCCTTTTCTCTAAAACATCTTGGTGAGGGTTTTCTAATGCAGACGGATGATCTGCGGCGGGTTCTCGGCTCCTTTTTATCACGTATGATAATATCAAATTCTTGGAGGAGGAGAACCCAACGGAGCAATCTCGGCTTTGCATCTTGTTTTGCAAAGAGGTATTTAAGAGCCGAGTGATCCGTATACACTACACATTTGGTCAAGATTAAATCTGGCCGAAACTTTTCAAAAGCATACACCAGACTAATAGCTCTTTTACGTGGTGGTGTAATGAGTTGAGCTTGGTCATAGTCTTACTTGCGTAGTGAATTGGTGAAAATGCTTGTTTCTTCGTTGCCCTAAGGCTGCAACGATAGCAAAATCACTTGCATCGCACATAAGCTCAAAGGTAAATCGATCGGGAACAGCGAGAATGGGTGCTTGATGAAGCTTTTTCTTCAATGTTTCAAAAGCTATGATGCACTCGGGTGAGAAGATAAAAGGAGCATCCTTTTCAAGAAGATGGGTCATTAGTAAGGCGATTTTGGAAAAATCTTGAATGAATCTCTGATAGAAACCGGCATGACCTAAAAACTCCTAATACCTTTAACGGTAGTAGGATGAGGCAATTAGCAATAACATCGACTTTTGCTCTATCTACACTCAATCCGTTCTTTGAAATCTTATGGCGAGGACTATGCCTTCTTTGACCATAAAGTGACTTTTCTCCGGTTTAGACAAAGATTGGTGTCTTCACTTTGCTTTGAAGCATTTTATCTAAATGGGAGAGACATGTTTGAAACGAATCCCCAATGACCGAGAAGTCATCCATAAACACCTCCATTGTTTCCCCGATCATGTAGTGGAAAATGGCCATCATACTATCGTTGGAGCGTGCGGGAGCATTACATAAGCCAAAAGGCATCGTGCAGCATAGGCCAAAAGTTCCGTATGGCGTGTGAATGTGGTTTATCTTGATCCTTTGGATCAATGGAATCTGAAAGTACCAGAGAACCATCAAGGAAACAATAGTATTCATTCCCTGCTAATCTCTCAAGCATTTGGTCCATAAAGGGTAGAGAAAATGGTCTTTTCGGTGGCGTCATTCAACTTCGATAGTCGATGCACACACGCCATCCGTAACAAATCGAGTTGAAATTAACTCGTTATCTTCATTCATGATATGATAATGCCACCCTTTTGGAACACAATGAATTAGGGCTAACCTAAGTATCTGAGATCGAGTAAATCAATCACTGCATCGAAGTTTGATAACCTCCGTTTGATAACATCATGGATTTTTGGATTCACTCTTCTCGATGTTGAGCTGCTGGTTTGAAGTCATCCTCCATCAAGATTTTGTGAGTACAAAACTCGGGGTTGATACCACTTTAATGTGGAGAGTTTCCAAGCAATTGCTTGCTTATGTGACTTCAGATTTTATGAGAGCGACTTTTCATCTTTACTCGAATCTCTAGCAATAATGACTGGTAATTTATCATCACCTTCAGAAATGCATACTCGAGATGAGGTGGTAAGTCCTTAAGCTCAACCTCGTGAAATTCTTGAGTTTTCTCAAGCCCGACTTGACTTCCTTGTTATGAAGTTTGATGGGAGGAGAGGATGAGAAATGTCATGATTTAACAATTTCTCAGAAAATCTCATCAGTTAAAGATTAATCTCGGGAATGAATCATAGAGTGAGGGTGATATGGATCGTAATTAACTTCTCGATGAAATGTCTCCTCGATGATGGAGCATGATCAATTTCCATAGTACGGAATCCTTCTGGATAAGTGAAATGAATCTCTTCTAAGATGAAGTCACTTTCCTCAAATGGGTGATAGAAGGAGTAGAATTGGCGATGATAGGTTGAGATGAATGAGGTGAGATTATCACCGAAGAATTATGATCATAACCAAGAACTTCTTGCGAGTACTCTTGAGGAAGCAACATCAATGATATCTATTCGGTTAGCAGATTCGGAATCATAATTTGCGGAGTACCTCAAGTTTGATCAAGGTTAAAAGTGATGACTTCATTTACCATAACGCTGGGGCGGCGTTATGCCCACGTGGCACAGCATTGCCCGGCGTTATGATACTGGCTTCACTGCGTTGGCAACGGCGTTAAACCGTGAGTTACTACAATAACTTGGGCGTTAATCCACCATCTTTTCTCTATGCATATTTTAGCTTCTAAATAATAATATTTCTTATGCGTGAATCTTTGTCCTAAGTTTGGGATTTGGGGTAACAACATCACAAAAGTAGCATAATTAGGCCTAAAACCTCATTTGATCATTTCTTCAAGAAAATCCTCCTCCTCTATACACTCATTTTTCTTCAACTCTTGAACAATGGCATTGTATGTGAAACTATCTGGAAAACAACCTTTCTCTTCCATCTTATTAAACAATGCTTTAGCTTTACCAAATTAACCTTGTCGGAATAGCACGCATATCACCACCGTATATGTCTTTAGATTCGGCTTTAATCCTTTCAACAAGAGTTCTTCATACAAATCCATTGCCATGTTAAGCTTCCCACATTTACTAAAAGTCTAAAACCATTAATCAAGATACAAACTGACATTTTTCATCAATCCATTGCTTCCTAGTGAACGGAAGAGAGCTAATGCATCAGAACAGCGGGAGTTGTTGCACATTCCATTGAACAAGATCCTATAAGTAAACATATCAGGAGTCAGGCTCTTGGTTTGCATCTCATTGAATAGTTCCATAGCGGCAGCGGGGTTCCCTGATTGAAACAAACCTTGCAACATAGTGTTGTAAGTAACAGCATTAGGAATCAAACCCTTGTTTGGTATTTCACGGAAAATATTAGTGGCCTCATCGATTTGCTTCTTCTTGCAGTATCCATTTATCAAGCTGCTATATGTGGTACAATATCCTTTTCCACCATGCAATCAACAACTTTTCTTGCTTCATCCAATTCACTGCGTAAACAGTACCCCTCTGTTAGTGCATTGTAAGTGATTAGATCCGGATATAGACCTCTTCGTATCATTGCTTGAACAGCAAGCTCTGCATATTCACCAAGATATTATAGGTATGTGAACTGGGAGAGATTCTTTTCTCCTCAATATCTATTAACAGTTTTGCAGCCTCTTTCTCTCGACCAAAGTTACATAAACCATGGATGAGAGAGCTGTAAGTTAGAACATTCGCAGGGACACCTTTTTCAGTCATCTCATTGAAGAGCCGTAGTGCATCATCAACCATTCTGTCTTTGCAGAGGCTGTCAATGACTGTAGAGTAGTGTTGTACACATGGTTTACATGATGATCCCTTTTTTTTTTGGTAAAGGGTTACCCCGGTAAATAATATTAAAACCGAAAAATTTAAGTACAAATGGAATATGGCTGAGATACCATATTTACCTCAAGCTAAACAGCTCGATATGATCCCTTTTCCATGAACCTGAGCAATTCAAGGGCCTTGCTAGTGTGACCAACTTTATAGAGGCCATTAATAACTGTTCCGTACATAACCTGATCAGGCTCACATAGTTTATGTCTATGCACTTTCTTAAATAATACAATAGCTTCAAAACCCGATCAGCAAAAACCATCCCATTAATGAGAGTGTTATAGGTAATTAAGTCAGGAGGATAACCTAGCTTGAAGATGGTGGCTAATAAGGCAAAACCATAATTGACTTGATTAAGGCGGGAATAGCAGTCAATGGAGATGTTGATTGTATAAAACCATAATTCGACAGACAAAAGTCTTTGATGGAAATGGAACGAAGATGCATACAGATGTTCGAAGAGAAGAAAAGTGTTAACTTTATTTTTGTTATAACGAAGGTGAAATCTTAATAGTAGTATTATGTTTTAAGTAAGGTGAAATCTTAATTGTTAGTCCTTTGTTAATTGCATTTTAAGTCAAGTTTTAATAATAGTAGTATTATGTTTTAAGTACTTAAGATTATGGACATATTATGTATTATGTACTGGACGAATTTTAGCCTGCACAAATGGGTCATATGCACCCATATTGTGGCGATTAGGATGGCGATTACCATGGCGCTTATCACCCAAAGCATCACAACGTTTGGAGGAAAATAAGCATCATTTTGGTGCCTTTAGGAAACTATATAGTGTAGTTTTACGTAAGCGAAAACAACCAACCTTATCTACTTATATGCATTACCTATTGTTATTATATGCTTTGTATCCTTTGTTATATTACTGCACTTATACTCTCTTCAATTCGTTAACCATCACAATGAAAAACCTGTTGAAACCAAGGAGTTATGGCAATAAACCTGTACACAAATGGTATCAGAGCTTAGGCTCTTATTCTTGGGAAAAGCCAAACTCAGGCTTCATGCAAGGAAGGTATCTTCTTCGAGAAACACCAAATAGGGTAAACCTATGGGGTGCTAGAAGAAAGAAAACTACAATCTCACCAAAAGGAAAGAGTATTTTGGCACAAACAGTTAGAGAGAATGAAGTTTTCAACAAGGAAATGGAAAGTGCAGAACTTTTGACATTAAAGAAAAAGATCATGAAGATGAAGAAAGACAAGAAAGCCAAGTGCCATGTTTGCAAGGAGAAAGGGCATGCATTCTGGGCATGCAAAGATAGACAAAGGCTTGCAGCACTTGAACTTGAACAAGAAAAGGAACTAACTGAGAAATTTATGACAGAAGAAGCAAAGTACACAGAAAGAGTCTACCTTACTGGAAATTATGTGGTAAAAGGTACTGACTTACTTAATTGGAATGATATATGGTATGCTAGTGATTCCTATCGTTTCATATGTGCCCATCTAGAGCCCTTTTTAATGATATTGAATATAAGTTCAAAATGATTGGTAAAGAAGAGCATGAGAAGAAATTCATCTTCTCATATGGGGTAGGGGATGTCACAATTAGAACTGATGTAGGGGGAGTAGTGGTGAAATCTGTTCAATACACTCCTGAGGTATCATCAAATATGATTAGTTTGGATTTGCTTAAGACTCAAGGGTATGGGACAGAGATTGAAGATGGTGTATGCAACATATTCTACATGTATCATGATGAAAACCATGTGCAGACACCACTGTTAGATAAAGGCAAAGGAAAGGTTGATATGAATGAAGTTATCAATGAACATAACCAGTTTTTGGAGGATCAATTCAAGCAAATGGATCCCACTGATGAATGCTCTCTCATTAAGGGCATAGAAGATCTTGATTGGAACAAGAATGATACAGTGATTATATTGATGAAGATTACATCGCTTATAATGGTACCCTTTATGCACTCAAAGTGAACTCATTTTCAAGGTACATATCATTCATGAAATTATTAGAGAAGGATGATCTTCGTATAGGAACCGGAAGTATTCAATAAAGGTTCATTGATTTAGTTAAGTGGTTTTATTTGGTGCATCTCAATTATGATACATTAGATGCAATACCACCAAGGATTAAGGATGTTGAGATTAACTTGTTATGTGATACAAGGTCATTGATAGTATGGGAGGATACTTCACCGTCACCATGGGTGACAAGTGGGTACAATTGCAGAGTTGCAAGGCTTGAATAAAGAAGATGGTAACACAGTTAGAGTTTGCTGAAATTTCATTGATCTCCTTGTTATTTATTATGAAACCGCAAGTAGTACTGGGTGAAATGCACAAAGAAATAGGTGAAACCGGTCAAATGAAGATGGCCAAGGACCTATCTTGCCGTAGGAAGATGGTGGAAAGAACAAGTGGAGATGGAGCAAAGCAGTTTGGAGTCAAGCTAGGCAATGCGTAAGATGATGGATATGAGAGCAGCATGGACAGCAATGATTTTCAGATCATTGCTTGAAGAAAAAGCAAGTGAAGAACAACTTTGAAGGACTTGACCATAAATGAATTAAGGGGGAGATTGTTAGTCCCTTGTTAATTGCATTTTAAGTCAAGTTTTAATAATAGTAGTATTATGTTTTAAGTACTTAAGATTATGGACATATTATGTATTATGTACTGGACGAATTTTAGCCTGCACAAATGGGTCATATGCAGCCCATATTGTGGCAGTTAGGATGGCAGTTACCATGGCAGTTATCACCCAAAGCATCACAACGTTTGGAGGGAAAATAACTGTCATTTTGGTGCCTTTTAGGAAACTATATAAGTGTAGTTTTCTGTAAACAGAAAACAACCAACCTTTATCTACTTATATGCATTACCTATTGTTATTATATGCTTTGTATCCTTTGTTATATTACTGCACTTATACTCTCTTCAATTCGTTAACCATCACAATGAAAAACCTGTTGAAACCAAGGAGTTATGGCAATAAACCTGTACACATGCACATCATTTCTTAAAAGGTTCTGGAAAGGATGGTACATTAGTCTTGCTAACGAACCACTGTCATGAAATAAGCAGTGGCGAGAGCCGGGTAAACAAGAAGGATTGATTTCCGATTGTCTAAGCTGATGAAGTGATAAAATGTAGAATTTAACAATGTATTTATCAAATAAGCCAACTACGTATTAAGCAACACATGGCAAAATAAAACCTGAATGGGTGCTAGTTTGAGTGAGTGCTAGTTATGTGCAAGTTTTGTTCAAGATCAAGTTTAAGTTGACATTATAAAAGGTTATTGTCAAGTTCAATTTAAAGCGAAGTTAGTTGTTTTATGTTAAATGCAATTTAAGAAAAAAGTATTTCTATACGCTGTGTGTGTAATACCAATGTGGTAACAAAACCAATGGATAGGGACATACAGTACTCTTCATACAGTCTTCCATAGTCGTTCTTACTTCTTTCAATCAACTAAAGTATAGCTGTATTTCTTCACTATTTCGCTTTCCAACTAGATCTAACATGGCTGATGAATCGGTCTTGGACTCACTTTCACATTCACAATCTTTGGCGCCTTCGTGTATAGCCTCGGCGCGTCCACCACACACGCCTTCCTCCAGTTACTCAATCTCGCCAACATCATATCCTTCCTCACCTCTTTCTCTTCATTTACCAAAACAAAACAAAAACCTATTACAAAACGTTAAAAATGCACAATAATAATAATGATTTAACTAAATAACCGATTAACTAAATACTTAACAGTTTCGATATATTTACCTTGAGATCAGTTGTTTTTACCATTAACATCGATCAAATCATCATCAGAAAAGAGCGTATCATAACTATAAGAACAACTAAGTAACTAACATCAATTACAGATTCAAAAAGCATTCAAGAAGATAGTAATCACGAAACGAAGGAGATGACTGAACAAGCGGCCACCACTGGTCGGAAAAGTCTTCCACATTACGATAAGCCAATGGTACGAACATCGGAGCGTTTAGATTCAGAGCTGATGAAGGTAATCCTTGCTGACGTGGCATCACATCCATTGGCATTGATTTTGATGAAAATGAAAATATATTTGAAGCCAAGCTCAAGCTCTTTGAAGTTAAAGCTCGAGCTTTGTTAAACTTGACCTCGGCTCAGCTATGAAAATACATTGTTCACAAAGTAGTATGGGAGTTGCTTAAGAAGCATATGTTGTTTTAGAATCGCAATTGCAAAAGCACTCTGTCGCACTATTCCTTCAAATACATCTTCTACATTTTGTAACATATCAATTTTGTGTTGTATTTGGTTTTTAATAATGAAAACCATGTAAACACATTTGTAGTTGCATAGTAGATGCACTTTCAGTGTTCCCCACATGGGATTATTAACATAAAAGACCATTATAAACAGAGGCTTCGGTTTCATGAGTAGCATAGCCCTTGTTGATTTTATAAGGTCCATTAACCATTAGTTACAGAAGCAAAACACATACATCAACATCAATCTAAACCTGCTACATGTATAGTATTCAATCATTCAATGGTTTGTACAGACAGGGTTTCTTTAAGCCTTAATAAGTTGTGAGAACCTTAATAGACATAACCTTAGAAAACATTAGTTTTCAAGCGTTTGTTTGCATGTCATCAACATAAGCAATATTACCATATTTTGAAAAAAAAATATAAATAAATAAATTAAAAATAAAAAATAAAAAATTATTATGGTTATTGGATTTATAAATAAATATACGGCACTCTCGCCGTGACTACTAGAATCTACAAAAATAGTGTAGTTAGGAATCCGCTGATCCGAAAATTAATGCCTCCAACCTTTTAATTTGAATGATAACATAAGTCAAACCTATTACATTTTCAAACATATGATTGCTCCCTGAATAGTTACGCTCTTGACATTCAAATGCAAAAAGACTGACCTAAGAACAACTATAATTGCTCCCTGAAACTAAAACTTGATATATACCTCAAGACGTTAAAGTATTGATGTGAGATGGTAGATCATATATACCTTCTCCTTTTCTCTCTACACTTGCAATCTTCTTTATGATATTTCGCATACGAGAATATTGTCCTGCATTTGGGATTAAGGGTAGCAACATCTCAAAAGTAGCAGAATCAGGCAAGAAACCTCGATTGATCATTTCTTCTAGAAGACGCTCCGCCTCTTGACACTCATTTTTTTTCAACAACCCTTGAACAATAACATTGAATGTAACACTATCCAGCACACAGCCATTATCTTCCATCTCTGTGAGCAATTCTTTAGCTTTACCAAATAAACCTTCTTGGCAATGCACACTTATCATCAGTGTATAGGTCTTTACATTAGGTTTCAGTCCTTTCAGTAAGAGTTCATCATACAAATCCATTGCCATGTTAACATTCCCGCATTTACTAAAACCATCTATCAATAGTATATAAACTTACATCTCTCATCAATTCATTGCTACCCAGTGAACGGAAGAGAGCCAATGCATCAGAACATTGGGAGTTGTTGCACATTCCATTGAACAAGATACCATAAGTAATTATAGTAGAGTCAGGCCCTTGTATTGCATCAATTCAAGAGTTCCATACCGCAGTGGGGTTCCTGATTGAAACAATCCGTGCAACATGGTGTTGTATGGCCTGATTGATTCGCTTCTTCTTGCATAATCCATTTAACAAGCTGTTATATGTGATGATGTTGGTCACGATATCCTTTTCCACCATGCAATCAACAACTTTTCTTGCATCATCTACTTCACCACGTAAACAGTATCCATCAATTAGTGCACTGTAAGTTACTACATTTGGATGTAGACCTCTTCGTACCATAGCTTGAATAGCAAGCTCTGCATCTTTGACGGATCCTTTCTGGCAAAAGGTATTTACCAAGATATTATAGGTACGTGTACCGGCTTGAATTCGTTTCTCCTCCATATCTATCAACATTCTTGCAGCCTCACTCTCTCGATCAAAGTTACATAGTCCATGAATCAAAGAGTCATAGGTTATAACATCCGCAGGGACGCCTTTTTTAGTCATCTCATTGAAGAGCTGTATAGCATCATCAACCATTCTGTCTTTGCAGAGGCTGTCAATGATTGTAGAATACTGTTCTACATGAGGTTTACATGGTCCCTTTTCCATGAGCCTAAACAATTCAAGTGCCTTGCTAGTTTGACCTACTTTACAGAGTCCATTGATTATAATTCCATATGTAACTTGATTAGGCTCACAGAGTTTATCTCTAATGAGTTTCTTAAATAACTCAATAGCTTCAAAAACCCGATCAGCAAGAATAAATCCATTAATGAGAGTGTTATAGGTAGTTAAGTCAGGAGGATAACCTCGCTTGAAGATAGTGGCTAATAAGGCGAAACCATAGCACACTTGATTAAGGTGGCAATAGCAGTTGATAGAGATGTTGATTGTAGAGATATCAGTAGGAATACCCATCAATTTAATTTGGTTAAAAAGTGAAAGGGCTGTTGAATAATGTTCCATCTTTACAATTGTAGTAACGAGCTTGTTAAATTCAATGATAGAAGGTGGAGGTTTTCTGTGAAGCATTTCATCAAACACTTTGAGTTAATCATTGAGTTTGGGAACAAGAGAACTACTATGTTTCATACTAAATAATCTGTTATGATGGAATTGGTATGAAGATGCAGCATATAGATGCTGAAATAATTACGAGTAATATGACAGGGAATGTGAAGTTTTGTGCACATCATTTTAAAAGGATCTGGCATAGATTTGTGAAGCAAACAAGAAACAAGGGAACTAGTTAAGTGCGGAGGGTGTGATTTCGGAATTAGTTTACTTTTGTTCTCTAAGGCTAAGCGCAAAGGACCCCAAAGACGTGTCAGTCACCCCAAATGACTTATCTCGTCCTCATAATCCATCCTTCCACCCACACGTCCTTTAGAAGTTGGTTTATGCGTCAACCAACTTGTGGTCGTTGTGTGTGTGAGTTGTGAAGTTGATTTTTGTGAGATACGTTATAAGCAAGGTTAGCGGTGATGTTGATAGTGTAGCAAAAAAACTATAACATGCCGTTGAGCTAACGGTAATGAGTCGGTCATCACCATTCTATGTAAATAAGAACCAATGTAACATCACTTTCATGCTAGTAGATAAAACCACTTTGGTTTCAATGTAGAATGGTCGAAACACTTGGTCGCTAAGGTAGACCACTTCCCTCGAGCAATGTTTTAAAACCCGGTCGGCTCAATAGGTTAAACCATGAACTGGTCAGGTAATCGAAACCCGATTTTGAGAATAAACCGGGTTGAACCGAAGCTCAACCGGGTCAATTAAAAAAGCAGGTTTACGATCTACTAAAACCTTTATTATGAATAATTACAATGATCAGGTTACAAATATAGTCTTTGCTAGACACTAGTAATCTGCTACTCACTATACATGTAACTTCAAACCATAGCGGCAAAAGTAAAACAAACTAAAATCTGAAATCAGATTAAACTCGATCTGCAAATGAATCTAACGCGGCTGGTGAATAGGCCTTGGACTGATCACTTTGACATTGACAATCTTGGGCGCCTTCTGGTAAAGCCTCGGCGCGTCAACCGCACGCGCCTTCCTCCACTTACTCAACCTCACCAGCATCATATCCTTCCTCACCTCCTTCTCTTCATCTACCATAACAAAACAAAAATATTAAATTAATCTAATAGTATTTAATAACTTTTTTCATCTATTTTTATAAAATAACACATCAATTGATATATAAAATAAATCACAATATAATTAGCTAAACTACTACAGTAGTTAATAACTTTTTTGATCTACTTTTATAAATATATAAAATAAATCATGATCTAATTAATCTGATAATTAAAATATAATAATATATAAAATCAATTTACCTTTGGATCCGTTGATTTTAGCGTCATCAAAATCAATGAAATCATCATCATCATCATCAAAATCAGGAAATAACGAATCAGAAGAATCATTAAGATCAAAAATAGATTCAGAAAAGCATTCACGAAGCCAGTAATCACGAAACGAAGGAGAAGACCGAACAAGCGACCACCACTGATCGGAGAAATCCTCCACGTTCCGATACGCCGACGGAACGAACATCGGAGCGTTTGGATTCAGAGCTGATGAAGGTAATCCTTGCTGACGTGGCATCACATCCATTGGCATTTTTGTTGATTATGTAGTTATTGATTGATGAAAAAGTGAAATGAAAACGAAAATATCTGTTTTGTGAGTGAGTGTGATGGTGGTATATAAATAGTGAGGGTTTGGTGAAGGAATTATATTACGGAATTGCCACTGAGAGTGATGAATGGGAAGGGTGTTTTGGTAATTTTTGAGGTGAAGGTGAATGGGACAGGATGGTTCTAGAGGGAGCGTTATCGGGACACGTCATTGTTCTTATCCGTGTTTATTTGTTTTTTAATGGCACGTTGCTTTTGCTTTTCTGTGTGTGGAAAAGATATTTTTAAGTTTGAAATGTGTAGAGTAAATATATTTTTCCGATTTAGAAAATAGAATATTATGTTACCGGTAAAAACATGATTTTTTTTATTAAAGGCTTGTAATTATTATTCCATCCGTCTCAATTTAATTGTCTATATTTTTAGTTTTGAATGTCTTAAAAATATTGTCCACTTTTCTTTTTTAACAAAAATTAGAGATCTAAAGAAAGAATATTATATTCGTGTGGTTAAAAATTAAAATGACCTCACTTTTATTAAACTTTATGATTTCTCTCTCCTGTCAATTAAATTAAGACAGAGGAAGTATTTTTTATCACTTGAAGGGGATGGTAAAAACATGATTAAAAAAAACTTAAGGTATGTTTTGACAAAATTAGTAACAGCAGTTATTATAGTTGTAAGTAGTATCAGTTAATAATATTTGTTTGTGTTGTAAACATGTTTGATAACATGGCTATAGATGTAAATGTAATGTGTAAATTGATAAAAATAAACATCATATTAAAAGAAAAGAAAAAAATCTTGAAATAAATAATAAAAATATGTTTACATGTTTGACATGTAACAAATTATCAACAACATGCATTTTATATTAATAGAGTTAGGGCATGTTTGTTTAGTTCCTATATTAAATTCTGTTAAACTAAAGTGTCTGTCTGGATATATGTTATCTGTATGTAAACGAATAAATTGTTGTTTGTTTTGTATCTTGAATAAAGTGTATTCAATTAATAAAATTATTCATATACCCTTTATTTGAAATAAGTGATGATTAGTGGTTAAAAAATGAAATGGTAAATATGTAAATGTAAGATAAAAGTGACGACTTAATATAATGGGAGGGCGCATGCTCAAACCATTGTATTTTATTCTTACCTATTTAAAATATTAGTTTTTGTTAGCCCCTTGAGTACCCCATTTTTTTCAAAATGACAACAAGAAGCATTTTATCTCCCAAGGTAAGCCAATTTATTAGCGCATACTTGCGTTATTAATTAGGGCTTTTTATGTTCAGTTTAGTTAGGGTCTTTTATGCTCCGGGGCTGGCCCGATTTATCTAATCGTATCCGGGGGTACCGTACACGATCAACTATACCAAAATAAAAATTTACAAAACAAAAATTACATTCATCAACTGCATTATTAAAATGATAAATATTCTAATAGTTAATTGGTATGAATCATATGTATAAGTTATACAGTAGTTTGAAAAGATAGATATACGTGTCAATTGAACTTTGGTGCAAAAGAAAATATAACATTCAGTTGTAAGAAATATAACTTTGTATCTGAGAGTTCAAATAAAAATTGGAAATGCATCTGAAGAAATAAAAATAAATACTGTATTAAATATAAAAATAAGTGAAGATGCGTGGAGTTACGAGATTGTTAAATTTGAGGAAAATTAATAATAAATGATGAAAAAGATTTGGTGTATTTAGTAGTACCCATTTTTTATCACTTGAAGGGGATGGTAAAAACATGATTAAAAAAAACTTAAGGTATGTTTTGACAAAATTAGTAACAGCAGTTATTATAGTTGTAAGTAGTATCAGTTAATAATATTTGTTTGTGTTGTAAACATGTTTGATAACATAGCTATAGATGTAAATGTAATGTGTAAATTGATAAAAATAAACATCATATTAAAAGAAAAGAAAAAAATCTTGAAATAAATAATAAAAATATGTTTACATGTTTGACATGTAACAAATTATCAACAACATGCATTTTATATTAATAGAGTTAGGGCATGTTTGTTTAGTTTCTATATTAAATTCTGTTAAACTAAAGTGTCTGTCTGGATATATGTTATCTGTATGTAAATGAATAAATTGTTGTTTGTTTTGTATGCTGAATAAAGTGTCTGAATTAATAAAATTATTGTTATACCTTTTTATTTGAAATAAGTGATGATTAGTGGTTAAAAAATGAAATGGTAAATATGTAAATGTAAGATAAAAGTGATGACTTAATATAGAGACCCTAATTCTCATGGTTTTTTCTAGAAAATCATCCATTTAAATTAAGCAACAAATAAACACTCAATTAGTGACTTAATTAAATCGCATATTTTATAATTAAGACTTTTTAAATCATTATCAAACACCACCTTAGCGTTTTTAATCGTACTTATTTTACAAGTTTAACATTAAATGCATTGTATAAACTTCATGCCTACTATGAAAGAAACCAAATAACAAAATAAAAAGTTAATAATCCTGTACTAGCAAATTTAAAATTAATTAGTTATCCTATAATACCAAAAGTGAACGTGAGCAAACAACCATGTACAAAATTAATTATAAATTAATATTAATTTTGTAAGAGGAATTATAATATATTTATCTTAATATTTTTTCGTGTGCGTGTGATCATATTATATGAAAATTCACTTGTATCTGTGTGTTTCATCTATTCATGTATGATTGTAGAATTATTAGATACATTATTAGGCTTAGATTAACAAAAAGGTAAAGAAAATGATCAATTTTTACGAAAATCAAGTTTATTGGTATAAAGTGGCTACACCAAAATATAAACGGTTAAAAACCGAAAAAACGAACCAAACCCGATAATAAACCGGAAAAACCGAACCGCCAAAAACTGAATGGTTTTGGTTTTGGGTTTTATGAAAACCGAATATTTCGGTTCGGTTTTGGTTTTGGCTAAAAACCGACCCAAACCGAACCATGCACACCCCTACAAAATGGTATCAATTCAGTGATTTAGTAATTGTGTATTGTTAACGCTCTTTCAATTTTCTAATGCTTCTAAAATGAGCATTCAAAATGTAGCGTTAAAGAGAAGAAGTCCAAAAAACTAAATGCTTGTTGCCAAACAAGCGTTTTATCTCAAACGTTAAATGCTTCAAAATGCTCATCGCCAAACACAACCTTAGTGACAACTTAAAAACATGTAACATTATGTAACGACATTGATCATCAAACCGTGAAAGATTATTATTCAAGTTAATCGAAGAAGTCAGAGTATTTCAACTTTGATACGCATAGTATAAAGTGTTCATGTGTCATTTTTAGTCTCAATGTGAACCACGTAACACTATGAGTTTGAACCATGAACCTTTGAAGAATAGAAATGATTTGCACACTCAATTTACTGACTGAGACACTTACAGTACAAGCAAATAAAACACACTGTAAATTTTGTAGAAGTAATTAAAGCATAAAAAAAGTTATAATAACTATTAATAGTGTGTAAATCACTTTTCTTTAAGATACCTCACACCACGACAACCTTGGATATAAGCATATGATTATAGATAAGAAAAAGTCCAAATAAGATAATTGATTCATTCCTTATGTAAAAACGAGCAGACATGAGAATGATGTCCTTGAAAAAAATTACTGTAATAGCTAGCAAGTTTTTGACCTATGTGCATCTTTTTTCTTAAAAAAAAAAAAAAAAAAAAGCTCGTCAACTAACTATCTTAGTGTTGTTTGTTTATTAAAGCGCCTGAATCGATTCGCACAATCACGAATGTGCGGTGAAAAGTCCTGGATCCGGTTCCCATCTTAATCTGAATACGTGGTTGTGAAATCTAAATCTGACTCAAATAAAACTATTTGTTTTTGTAAAAATATATGAATGTGTTAAACTATTAGGTTTTACAATATAAATATAAACCAATGCAATCGCACAATATATAAAATTTATTAAACATAAGAAACAAACTATAATATAATAATCAACTTTAAGTTAAAAGTATTTTAAACAAAACATGCAGTTTCATGTTTATTTGGCAAAAACAAACAAGTCGGAGTTTAAATTGAATTTTTTAAACGATTAACTATACGACTCGTTAGAGTTGAGATATATATATTATATCTAAAAGTTCACCCTTAATTTAATGTGCAAGAGGGTTTGTCAGACAAAATCACGTATATGACAACCTATCTAAAGCCACACAAAATTACATTGATTTATCAATATGGCGAATTGAATGCACACGCACGAATGGTCTCCTTTAATGTAAGCACGAAAGAAATTTATGGTTTCATGAGATATATGAAGAAACATGGAGTTATTAGAACTTTTGGATGACTCTTAATAATCATCTCATTTTTTGTCAATTGTAAAACTTCATGTATAAATACCATGCATGTGGATATGTGGTGTGGCTCAGCTAAAGCTCATGCTCTGTGTATGTTTCTGTCTTTTTATTTTGTACTTCTTTTTGTTGTCTTATTGTAGGGAAATATTTGATAATATAGTTAGAATCATACTTGCGGCGAAAGTGAAGGCACAAAAGTATGCAAAATAAAGGTCTACACCCTCAAATTTGTTTATATTTTCTTTGGGTTTTTGTCACTTTTATTTGCAGCCATTTTGTTAGGTTCTCATATTGTAACACAAGCATCAATAGAAGAAATAGATAAGAGATCGGATGAACAAAACACACACACACACACACGTATGAATATTAGAAGAGTTATGCGTAGAGTGAAAATGAGTGAAATGAAGAACCAACCCTCAAGAGAAGGTTTACAAGGATTATTTATAGAAAGGAACTAGGGCAACATGCAAGTTCCCTTCCTTTCCTTTATGGGCTTGGGCCAAGGCTCATGGGCTTTCTACATAAGCCTTGGCATGATAACTAACATAAAAGCCATATTAAGCTAACTATTACATATTAATTACTAACACTTGAAATCTAGTTTAGGAGTGATTCCAACAATCTCCCAAGTGTTAGTGATTGATGATATAAACGTTGAAGATGTCGATGTAATAGTAGCTTTGACGTCTTCCGACATTCTTCTTTCTTGTGAGAAGAAGTGCTTTGATTCGAACAATCTCCCAAAGGTGTAGAAATTGTTTTTTGAAAAGTTCGCTTTGACGCCATCATTATCTTTGTTCTTTGTGATGGTAGTGATAGTATGTTGTTGTTGTTCCGCATCGGGTCATCTTCGTTGCTCCGGTGTCTCCACGTCTTTCTCCAACATGCTCGCACGCTCTTTGACGTTGGATTTTAGTAATCGATGTAGTTCTCTTAGTCTTTAAACTTTGTAGATTCTTTGGCTTGACGAAGAATCATTACGACTTTGTGTTGCCTTTTGAGAGAACTTCCATTAGTGATGTTGTTGGTATGAGCATGTGAAGAATCAGACGATAAGTCCGCCCGAGCTTCCATAAGAAGAAAACATAATAATGGTTAGTGATAAGCGGATTCCAAGACTTACAAGTTTGAACTCGAGAGTGTTAACAAAGATAGTGTGAAAACACAACTCTAATTCTCATAAAGGTTGCTCTGAACTGAGTCCCACAAATGAGATAACGCGATATACCGAAGTACATCTACAGATTCGGATGAGTCACCGAGGAACACCGAATCATCACCTCATGATCAGAGACCGTTTGAGACACACTAAGCATAATCCACGGGGAGTTAAAGTGACTGACCGTCGTGGTTGTTTGATGTTTACTCTGGCAGGAGTTTCCATTCAATCACTGAGAATCACAATTGTGAACCTCTCATAAATTTTCTCGACAGATTGCTAAGATCTGTGAAGGACACGATAATGTATCACTTGCATCCTTATTGTTGAACGACAAGTGATCAAATGTCAAGTGTACCTAGGAGATCTTTTGATGAATCTTGTGGCTCTAGACTCAATAGTGCGCTTTGGTTTTCCTGAGCGGAGACTAGGGAGAGGGTCTCCTTCTTTCAATACCAACAATCTCAAAGAGAAAGCCGATAGTTTACGAGGCTTCCCCGTGATAATGAAACAAGCCTGTTGAGAGAAACTTGAGTGGCTAAGATGGTTTAGTGCATGCGTCATCGGGTCCATGACGACTTTGATCTTCAATACCGGTGTCATCAAGTGATAAACCAGAGCATATGAATTGAACTAAATTGTCCGCCCTAAGTTGAATAATCCGGAGGGCTATTTCTTTTCACCATTTTCTTTACTTTTCTTTTAATTCTTCAACTCCTTCTTTCTCCGATTCTCATTTCTCCTTTTTATAATCATACCTAAGGACTTATAATTCTAACTATTGGTAGTGTCCTTGGGTAGATCCTCCGACTCTGGCGGATCATAGGACAGTTATTCCTAACCTTAGTCACCTTATAACCCATGACTAACCTATGTTGCCATAAAACCATTTTCATGAAAAATCTCTCAAAGTGGTTATGAGTAAAAGCATTTAATACCTTTGTTGAGATTTGAAGATTTTGCATAAATATTCCCTCCACACGTGCTTAAGTATTTTACGTAAATCGCACGCGGAGAGAAGAGCGCACTTTGAATTGAACAACTCAAGATAAACAATCCTCATGAGACACGGTTCGTTGCATAGTTAAAGAGTTACATTGTCGGCTTTTAGGTGACAACTAGCTCTAATAACTATCTTAAAGGTGTGGACAAGCCTTGAAAGGTTGTCAAATCCGACAAAGTTCATGTCTACCAAGAGTTTCTCGAATGGTACATTCTATTCGGACAAGTCCTTTGCGAGACACGTTTACATCACTAGCGAACTAGCTTGAAATTATTACCCGTCCCGGACAAGTATTTTCGAGTTACTAACATTTAAGATCTCGTCAATTCATTGGTTAAGTCTGTAGCACAAAGATTCATTTACAATTTCACAACATATTTCTTATCACATAATTTTTCTCCCCCTCAAAAATGGCATATAAATGTTATTTTTGACGAAATTTTGATATCAAATATGTCCATTTCGAGTTTTGAATGAAGATTACCACAAAGAACAATTTGTGAACAAAGTTTTTAATCAAATACTCCCCTTCAACAAGTGATATTAACTTTTGAGGTTTTGAGAATTATAAGGGGAAGTACTTGTTCTTTTGAGCAAAACCTTTTAAAAATGAAAGGTTTGATAAGTTTAACTCAAAAGGTAAGAAGCTTTCGCTCCTTTTATAAGGATTGTGGCACTAAAGCGTACCACAGGGTCCTTTCATTACAAGTACGGGTTGTACACTGTTATGTGTGCACAAGCCATAGTAATTAAAAATCACACATCCAAATCAATATTGAAAATGAAACATCTCAAGGGGTACCATGAGATTCAGGTAATCCAACAATAACTCCAGGAATGCGAACTGGCGTTGATAGCATGTGAGAGAAATCATGTGACGACCACCTACGAAGCTCTCCAAAGTTCGAATCGTCCTTCAGACAACCTTTCATCGATCCGCGTGATGATCCTCTTCACATCCTGTCTCTCTTGAGAATTCCATCGCTTTGGTGACCCAATGCCTTGTTGTATCTCCTTCAACCTATAAGCTAAGCCGTCCCTGACTTTCTTCAGTGTGTGATCTCCAAACTTATGAAGCTCTTTACACGCCATCAAGCAGTTGCGGTGTAGTTCACTACAGTAGACTACGCCAAATGGTTTGCTGATGAGAGTGTATTGAGGAAGGTGGTTGATGTAAGGAAGGTCTAGCTGAGGTATGGTGAGGTTGACGCGTGTCTGATACGATTCCACCACAAGTTGCAAGTCTTCTACGTTCTCGGATCACTATGCTTCGATGAAGATGAGCAAGGACTTGATGTATTCACATTGGATTTGCCGAGAATTGTCTCGCTCTTCCCCGTACCTTGGCAAGATACGGATCTTCAATGTCGTTGAGAGACAAGTTCTGAAAGTCCGCTTCACAGAATTCATAGTCCTGTTCGTCTTGTCTTTTAACCACAATATTCTTGAGGAATGTGTAATCCCATTTTGATGAAAGAGAGACATGCCTAATAGCAACGATCTGTTTTTCACTATACACTTCGTGTTTAGACTTTCGAACCCGGCGACTTTTGTAGTAGATTCTTCGGCGTCTTACCATACATTGCATCAATGTCATCTTGCTCCTGTTGTTGGCAAGCGGTGAGTAGCCTTTTCCTCGATGGCTATGCGGGTTGGAGTATATGGTCACGGAACGGAAGTGTAAGTGATGTAGCGTATTTCTTTGACTCATTGCTACCGTGTAAAATAAATTCCGTGTCATTGTTGAAGAAGTAGCGGAATGGAATCTTAGGTTGATCTAGTTGGACAATTGTAGGTAGAGGTCTTGTCCATGCTGTAGTATGGAGCTTTGTCTTTCGTGTGAAGTCAATGTTAGCTTGTGGTTGAGCCAATCGATGTTGTTAGACATGGCTCGTGCTATGTTTTCAAGATGATATTCAACTTCAATAGCACTTTCCGAAATGCTTGAGCGGGTTGAAAAGCTTCATTCTTGATGCGTTTAACTATGACTTGGTCATCTTCTTCACCGAAACTTTTCTTGAAGTAACTTAGCATGCTCCAATGTTCGACCTTCTACCATATCTTGACCTTCGTGTGGGAGGAGTAGCATCAACAAGGGTAGAAAACCACCAAATTTGGTGTCATCTTTGTTCAGCCATGAGACGACATCCGCCTTAGTCGCCTTCTTCTTTGGCCTAGATGAGGATGGTTTCTTTCTTTGTGTCGGGAGAGGTGGGTTGTTGTTGGGCCTCGTGGAGTTCCTCATCGTCACCACCAGTGTATTCAAATGATCACCGGTTTTCTCCGTCAGGGTGGAGACTCGAGTCCCGAGGTTTGTCGCAGAAGAGCGTGAGGGATCGCCTTTGTGTTGGAGTCCTTTGGGGTGGTGGTGGCACATAGGAGGGTTCACCGACTTGTTTGGACGCTTAGGCTCCTTATCCTTATCGTCATCGCCTGCTGGACGCTTAGGCCTTCGCCTTTCTCTCGCATGTCGCTTTGAGTTGGTATTCTAGCAATGCGTCAAACAATTTACCTTCGTAAGAAGTAAATGTTGCAGATCGTTTAGACATTTGAGTTACCATCCTGGAAACCAATTCAGCATCGGAGAACACTATAGGATCAGTGGGGTTGATTGTTACGGTTATAGGTGTTGATCTTATAGTTTGCGTGGCCAATTGCATCAGATTCGGATAGAGTTGTCCGTTGAACATCTCTCTTGTCACGCCAGGAACGGTGTCGAGAAGGAACTTGTGAGTATATCCCTTAATCATCTCATTCATTTCCCCTTGAAGATCACGTTTCATAAACTTCTGGACATACTCCCTTTCACTTGACATCTTGTCCATCTCGTCATATAGAAGATTGATGTTGTCACTAGTTGATTCAACTGCTTGTTGGTCACGCCTTCTTCCCGACCGCCGATGCTTTGACAATCTTGGTTTTAGCCCGTGATATCCAAGAGTCGGTTGGTTTCTTCACGCATTTAGATGTGGATCTCGTTGTGCCTTTGGATGGTGGAGGTGAATAGTGAGAAGACGAGTTTGATGATGAGGAGACGTGAGGTGGCTCAGGGGTCCTTAGGTGGCTCGTAATTTTCCTCCTTGGAGCGTCTGGGACCTGCTCTAGAAGAAAATTATCATAATCAATATCTTCATCATTTCTAGACTTAGCCGTTTCATCGACCTTAGCATCTTCACCGAGAGTTTTGTCAATCTTTTCCATGTTTGGTTCCTCAAAGTCGAGGCGATAGAGTCCTCAATCGCTTTGTTGTAGAGTGGGTGGTGGTACCGCCCCTTATCGTTGATTAACCGTGATCGGAAACGGGTGTGGCTTGAGTTCCACCACTTGACCTCCGGGGCCACGAGTTTGTTCTAATCGAATTCATTGGCAAGATATTTGAGTCTAAGGTTCTTCAACTTCTTTTGATAGTCTCTTTCTTCGATCTATGGGTTCTTCTTCCAAGCTTTCCTTTTCTTGCACAAGCAACCGAGTTTTCCTTTTCTTTTATCGACTTTTGACCGGGAGGTTTTGCTCTTGTTTGAGTGTCATCGGTTGGAGTTTCGAGTAGATGACCTCTTCGTCGATTCAGTTTCCTCGAGCTTTCATCCACTAGCTTTGTTTCGGTTCGTGATTGGGAATGGGATGGCTTTTTAGATGGAATTTTCCTTTTGAGAGTATGTGACCTTTTAGGAAACTTCCTCTGACTCTCAGTGCTTGTAACACTTCCTGCACTGCCTCTTCTGGTTTTTCTAGTAGGTGTACCAGAGGATTTTTCATCAAGGAAACCTTCTTTGCCTTCATCAACTGCTACCAGATATCGTTTGTACGAATACAGTTGTTTGATATCATTCGTAAGAAGATGATCTGGCAATACTGCACCTTGTTTCTTTGTTGTCGAATCCTTAAATCTGACAGTGAGTGTGGGCTCATACAACGCGAGTGTTGATTTGGGTCATTAAGTCTCGAGGAATATCAAGATTATACCCAGAGCTCTTTGGATCAACAGTTTGGTATATCGATATATGGGATTTTGGTGCCAAGCTTTTAAGGTAAGTCATCATGTCGTCCCATATCAGAGCTTCAACTTCAATGTCTTTCATGTTGACCAAAGCCCAAAATATTTGTAGTTTCATGAGCTTGGGATGCTCATAACCACTATCACGTCCAGAAACGGATTTTGCAATCATAATGTAAAGAGTTCTCCATGGCCGGGGAATGTTCTTGAGATCCACAGATGAGTGCTTTGTGATCACCCCGGTAGTTTCATTATAGCCGATGTCGACCATGAACTTGAGAACGACCTCTTCAGTTGGAGTGGCATTGTATTCAGTAGGTTCGATGACGGGAACAAGAAGAATAGCCCTCAAATCTGCTGGTGTGATGGTGACTCATTTGTTGTTAAGTGTCACCATTACAACATTTTGACCTTTGACCTTTTGCATTGTATGCCAGAATTGGTGAATGTAGATCTCCGGTACAGTGGCAAAGTTTGTGAGCATGTTCTGATAGGGGTGAGTCTTCAGAATATCCACTGCAATCTGACACGAAGACTCATAATAATAGAAGCTATCAAAATCAACTTTGAGGTTGTTCTTCCCGATCTTCATTGGATAACCATGAGGGAAGATATCTTCAACAGTGAGAACGTTTGCTGCTTCCACATTTTGCATTTGAGCGTCCATGTCGTGATCTAAAAGATATTTAGCCAAAAGAACCAACATATCGAAAGACATTACGTTAGTCAACAGTTGATTTTATTGTCTATTTATTGAATGTGATATGTCGATTATTGTTACGAGTCCAATGTCACTTGTTAGTCCAATAGTCCAAAGACGTCGTGATAAGTTTCGTGAGTTGATTAACTTTGAGTTTTAAAGTCCAAGTTTTCACTTATTTTTCACAACTTATTAAACATTTAAGCTTATTAGTGACATTTTGGTTTCGTGGCGTTATGATTTATTTATTTACAAGTTTGCACGCGTAACAATTCATAATTTTGGTTAAAACTAGGCTTAGGCGTAGATTTTGCAAGCTTATGTGAAAAACAGGAGTAGTTATACGCGTAAGCATAAGCTTATGCGTAGGATCTTGACTTACGTGTAAGAAATATTACGCGTAGTAAAAGAGGGCCTTAGGCGTAAAGCTTACGCGTAAGGCTTACTCGTAAGAGTGAACCTTATGCGCAGAGGTTATTGTCACGCATATCCTTCACGAGTGATACGCGTAGTCCCCATTGTAGAACCTCACGCAGAAGGTTACGCGTAAGATTTCTCTTACGCGATAACATTCTCACGCGTGGGTGATCCTTATGCGTAGATGTTCAAGTAACCTTGATTTTGAATTTTCACGCGTAGAAAACCTGAAATAAGTTCATCATAACACCAATATTAACACATACATACAATCTCTATCAGTTCTAAACATGGATTCGCAATAAAACAGTTACGCGTAAAATGACTTATGCGTAAAACTTAAACCCTAAATATTCAAGAATTACGACTAAGAGATTTAGCCATAGGAAATGCACCAAAAATTTTCTGGGATATCTTAGAGGCCTAGTGAGATGTTTTGTGCAAGTTTTAACATCAAAAATGCTATGAATCAAAAATACCCAAAACGTATGAACTTAAACCCTAAAATTTAATTCTCTCACAATTAATGTTTCTGGGCAAGTTATGAGTATGGATATAATCAATTCAACATATACACAACATCTTTCAACCAACCAATTAACAAGAAACACTCACACATGAAAATCCCCAAATCGACTTATAAACACTAATTTTGAAAAATGGACAATTCGTGTTTCTGGGTGGATTAGTTTGATAAAAATGGTTTTGGCACATAGTTTTGAACATTTTAACACCATTATATCATAACAAACACACACCTGATGATCTTGTGTTCATATGCTTACACGTAGAACACGAAGATCATCCAAACTCAAGATTTAGCCTTTGGATTTGCAAATAAATCAAAACCATTGTTTGTTTAAACACTAAGAATCAAGAACCACTTACAAAGTTAAGATCTAAAGCACGGTTTAGAAGATTGAAGGTTAGGCGTAGGATTTGTTGTAGAGAGTAATAAATGATTTGAAATAAATGATAAAAGAAAATTAGGTGAGGGTTTTGTTAAAAAATACTTTAAGCTTTTGACAATTTCAGTCCCTTCACCTTAACCATTTACATCCAACGCCCATAACTTCCATTTTGGTTACCAAACGAATGATATTTGAAAAGAAAAACTTGACGACACTCCCCCTCGACTTAAGAAATAATGAAATTTTATAGATTTGAGTCCGAGGAGTGTCAGTAAACCAGAAATGTGACCACCATTATTAAAGAAACAACCGGGATGAGGTAACATGCAAGTACAATGTTTTATGAAACCGAAAAATATTTGTTTTCTCCCCCTCAACACTTGATCGAGAAAATACTAAATTTTGAAAGATTTGAGTGTTGACAGAAGATTTGTATTTGCCATGTTAAAAGAAATATAGATAGAAGAATATTTTTGTTGTTTTATCAGATTTTATATTTTTGTATTTTGTTATTTGAAAAATATTTACAAAAGAGGTTTTGGTGTTTGGTCGGTTTTAAGAATGTTTTAAAAGTTCATGCGGTTCCTCCGAGTCAAACACCGCATACCAATCCGTGGACAACCTCATTAAACCTAGCAGGAGATAAGGCTTTGGTGAGGAGATCCGCGGTTGGTATTCGGTACCACAAAGTATAATTCAACGGCACTGCTCCACGTGCTCCTTGATGAAATGATATCAAGATCGATGTGCTTTGATTTGAATGTTGAACAATGTTGCACGAGATCGCAATAGCACTCCGATTGTCGCAGACATCGGGATTACATCAAACACGTAACCATTGTCTTTGAGTTGTGTTCTCATCCAAATGACTTGAGCACAACACGACATGGCCACATATTCTGCTTTGGTTGAGGACGATGTATAATCCGCTTCTTCGATTGCCATGACACTAGTTTATCACCAAGAAATTGTAATGCTCTCAAGTACTTTTCGGTGAATCTAAGCATCCGCGCGATCGTCTCGAAAAAGCTATTAGTTCAAAACCGAATCCTTCGGCATCGATCCCAAGTTAATGGTCCCTTGATGTATCGGAGGATTCTTTTAGCCTCGGAGAGGTGGGTTTCAGTTGGTCTCGATTGATAATGGTAGCAAAGATATACGGAAAAAACAATATCAAGCCTGCTAGCTGTTAGATACATGAGAGACCCAATGATACTATGGTATTTGGTAGGGTCCACTAATTTCCCATGTAAACCAGCTTCTAGTTTCTTGGTATGTGCCATTGGTGTGGCATAAGTGTCACGGTTTTGCATTCCAAATTTGTTTAAAGTTCGATGGCATTGATCGGTCTTTGAAAGCAGTTGTTTACCTCACACAAGCTAGCCACTTGTGAATGGCTAACCGTAAGAAGCTTAAAACTGCTTAAAACACAAATGCAATGAAGATCTGGAGAGTATAGTGTTTCCCCGGGTCGTTATGTTCCAGCGAGCTATGCGAAGAATCACCAAACGTATAGTGATCGAGAAGATTTGAACGGAAAAAGGGATCTGATATGATTATAACTACAGAAAAAGCCAACAAATAACAGAGGCTTAAATGCAAATTAAAGAAAGTTAAAAAGATAAAAAATATTAAATAAACGCTATCACTATTTGCAAAATGATGTTTTTGTTTTTATGTTTTTATAAAACTTGAATTAAAAACTACGTTACGTACAAATGAAAATGAGAAACTTACACAATATTAATCCTAAAAATATGAAAATGATATTTTTACAAACCTAGTGATAAAAGAAAATTTTTAGAAAAAGAAAATTATTTTTATAACTATTTATCTAATTATTATTAATTAAAAACTATTTTTAACTATTTAATAATAGCCTAAAATGCAAGAAAATAGGAAATAAAGCAAAAAAATAAAATTATGACTTGGAAAATTCAAAAATAACAAAAGAGAATTTTCGAAACTATTTTTGTATTTTTCTGATTATTTTTCTATTTTCTAGGAATTAAAATCTATTTAAAACTATTTAAATTACTTAAAAATACAAATTTAACTAAGAAAAATCTAGAAAAATATTTTTTTGTCTTTTTATATTTATCTTAACTTAAGAGAAATGAAAAAATATTTTTTTTAAACTTTTCTTAATTTTTTGTATTAAATGTTATTTAAAAAGTGCTAAAAATTAATTTAAATGCAGAAAAATAGCAAACAAACTTAGAAAAATCTGAAAAATTCAAGGAAAGCTTAAAATAATATGAGGAATCTAGGAAAAATATAAAAAAACAGGGGTTGTGTGCAAGAATTTGGAACTGCTATGTCAAGTGCTTAGAAATAAGCACTTGAAATAAGCAAATGGGCACCAAAAGCTACCAAACCAACACGTGTCGTATAATGATAAACTACTCAAATGCAACTTAAAACAACAAGTCTTAACCTCTAATAAGCTGATTGAGCAGATTTGGCTTATTTGAGTTTAAGCACAAAAATGTATTCTAGGGCTACTTTAAGCTTAAGAATAAGCTACCAAATAAGATGAGGGTGAAAACTAAAAGTTGGAACTCAATCAAGACACAGCTAAGAACATGTAAACCAAAAGCTAGACCTAGAGGAGCTAAGATGAGCTTGATGCAAGGACCGCAACACCCTGTCTGGAGACTCGGTCAATCTTGAGTCGGTTTGCAGGGATATAATCCCATGTTGACAAGCTTATATGAAGCTTCTATAAAATTCACAAAATATACTAAAATGGGGATAAGAAAATAGACCAAGTGGGACTTTTAAAACCACAAGTTTCATTGAAATTGACTCAGAAATGAGTCCAAGAAAATTCATCCCAGTTGGCCAAAAACTGACTTTTCAAGGTTTTGACTTTTTTGACAAAACTGAAAAGTTGACTTATTTGAGGTTTGGATCAATTTTGTGAACTGAAAATGATATTAGATGATGAAATAAGCTTATTGCAATCTATGGCTATGTATTTTTGGACATAAAACAAGCTTTGATTTCTAAAAATCCTATCAGATAAGCAACCGAGACAGATACATTGTGAAATTGACTTTTGAGCAAATGCAGGCACAAGAACTGACTCAAATGAGTCAATTAGAACTTCACAAACATAAAACAACAATATTCAAACACTTAACACCTTTCTAAAACAGTTTACATGTACAATCCAAACACCACTATAATTGACTGATTTGAACTTAACATAAGCTAAACACTAAACCAACTTGCATTAATGATCAAACTAAGTTTGAATGACTTAAATACAACTAAATAAACACATTTGAGCAAAGTTATAACTACAAACACAAATATAAACACAATCTGCAAAATGGATGAAAAGTGAAATTGAGAATGCTACTCACATGTGTCCAAATTGTTTGCAGGCCAAAACCAGAACCAAAAATACTCTAACCTAATCTATTTAAACCCCTCCAATGCTCTGCATCACCCATTTTCATTTCCAATTCCAATTTTGCATCAACAGTTGACTTTTGTTGACCATGAATGAAAATGCTTGAAACTGTTTCCAAAGCTTGTCAAAAGCTAAAATAAGATTAGTGAACTTGTTTGAGCTTAAAAAAAGCTAATAGAAGCTTAAACATAAGAATTTGAGACTGAAATATGCAACAAGAATATGAAACATGGAATTTATCTAAAACTTGGATTGAAAACTCAAAAACACATTACAAAGGTTTGTTAACTTAATTGTGATACATAAAAGCTGAAATTACAACATTTGGACTTAAACTAAAACATTAATTTAAAAAACGACATTAAGAAAAACTAAAAAACTAACTACTCCCTTCACTTGCTTCTTCTCTCTCTTTTATAGCTCCAAGTTGTTTCTCTCACTTCCCTGATTGTTTCCCACCACTTTCCATAACCATTGGATCACTTTAGTTGATCTTGGCCATTCATTCCATTTTGGCGGGAAAAAGCTTTTTGACAGTTGGTGAGGTTGAGTGAGATGAGGGGTGAGGTAATTAATGTATTTTGTAGTTGTGTAGAGGTGGGGGGGAACAAGGAAGGGATAAGGTGAGGGAGGATTGTGTGTTGCAGAGGTGAAGCAGAAGCAGTTGGGAAGACAGCTTTTTGGCGCCAAGGTGTTTGTTTTGACCAGGGCTTTGACTTGGGAATTATTAATAAAGGGGGGTCAATTTGGCAGGGTCCAATTGGTTTGGCAGGGTCACAATAGATATGACAAGGTCCAAAGGTTTATAAAGGGTTAATAACACAAGGACTTAAGTTGTCAATTCTGAAAATTGAGGGACCAGTTCAGCCAATTCTGCAAAGTTGCTCCAAGGACTAAAAGTGACAAGCTCCAAAAGTATAAGGACTAATCTTGACATTTTCAAAATTTCTAAGGACCATTTTTGC
The DNA here is from genome assembly GCA_022545495.1 of Chrysanthemum lavandulifolium. NCBI lineage: Eukaryota > Viridiplantae > Streptophyta > Magnoliopsida > Asterales > Asteraceae > Chrysanthemum > Chrysanthemum lavandulifolium. The sequence continues at coordinate 19,909,155 of CM040245.1, forward strand.
CAATTTTCAAACTTGGAGGACCAAACTTGTAATTTCTCAAAACTTTTGATATTTTTCACCAAAGGACTAATTTTGACAAGTTATGATTTTAAAAGGACCTTTGGTGATTTTTCTTTGAAATTAGGACTCGGGGACTATTTCGACAATTTTAGAAACTTGGGACCGGCTGCACAAAGAAACTTAACTCATTTTTCATCTGCTTTTAAACATTTTGCATCCGAAATATATAAAATGCAATTTTGGAATATTTTCGATATTTTGATGCATTCGAGCATTTTTAAGCGTTTTGCGATTCAGATTGACCCAAAAATGATGAGTATTTACACACTCGTCGTGCATATTGGGACCGACTCAAGAAAATACCACGGGTGATTGATGAACTTGTAGTCTTAGAAAGAACGAAGTTCACCCATCATGGACATTTCAAAATGTTTTTCATTAGTTTTGCAAAAGCAATTGAGTACTTTTATGTGTTGACCCAAAAATGATGTCATCCACGTAAATTTGAACGATTAAAATGTGTGCCCCGTGATATTGTATGAAAAGATTTAGGTCGACCGAACCTTTGGTAAAATTATTGGCAATGAGGAAGGATGATAACTTATCGTACCACGCCCGAGGAGCTTGTTTGAGTCCGTACAGAGCTTTGTTCAGTTTGTAAACATGGTTTGGGAACTCGGGATCAACGAATCCTTCTGGTTGGCTAACATAAACCGTTTCTTTCAATTGCCCATTCGTAAAAGCGGTTTGACGTCCATCCGAAAGATCTGTTATGTTCATATGAGCCATGACGCTAGAAATATCCGAACGACCTCAAGACGAGTTCTTCAAAGTCAATACCCTCTTGTCTATAACCCTTAGCCACCGACGTGACTTATTTACGACACGTTCCCTTCAAAGATCCAATTTGTTCTTCCAAATCCATTTGAGACCAATGACGAGACCCTTGTTGGTCTTTCAACCGATTCCCATACTTCAAGACGCTTGAATTGATTGAGTTCTTCTGCATGGATTCAATCCAGTTGTATTTTGTCATTGCATCTTTAATGTTTTTAGGTTCGATTTGGCATACGGTGAGTGCATAAATGCAATGTTCACCATCCGTGTGAAGACGTTGTCCGTTACGTTGGTTGATTCGGGTTACCAATAATGTTCTCAAGAGGATGGTCTTTTGTCCAACGATGTGTAGAGGTTGATGTTGGTATACATTGTGCAGTTGGAGAATTCAAATGGCTTGTAGATGATTCCGCGACATCGATGTGGCGGTTTCATTAGCAAACGGGTCAAGAAAGCATTTGGATCAAAATCTGCAGTGGGGTACTTCATTGTTCGAACATCATCACCGGTTCGGTGTCGTTGATGCGGTTTGTTTAACTATTGTTGTAGAGTCAATGGTGGTGCTTCTTCAACAAGAGTTGTTGTAGCAGTGTATCGTGTTGGAATATGATCGGGTTGAGCGGCAGAAACATCGGATACACCGAGCACGCTCATCAATATCATCACTAAATGATGAGCAAAAGCTTTTCCATTTGTTGACGAAAAGTGGGGCTTGGTTCACTAATGATGGGGTTTGAGGGAAGTTTAAACGGTTGTGACCGGGTTCCAAGTCATATGCTCGAAGCCATTTCTATAAGCTCATTGAAATTTGCATGAATCGCTTTCATAACCTCGCTTTGTCTGACGATTCCAACGGTAACCTTTAGAATTCTCACAAGATCCAATAAAGACTCAATGTCGACTTTGGCTTTTAGCTTTCCAAAGTCATCATGATCATTATTTGGGTAGCAAAGGGATCTAAATACATTAAAGTGTTTGAGATTCGGTTTACGTTGTGGATAAGCTCAAAAGGTGTTTTGTTGTGGCGTTTAGTAATCATTGATCGATTTTGAGTATAGCATGCGATTGATACAACTTCGCCCACAAGTAATCTGGAAGTTTAGCATTGATTAACATTGTTCTTGCAGCTTCCACTAACGCGGTTTCGTCTTTCAACAACTCCGCTTTGTTCTCGTGTACGTGCAATAGATGTTCGATGCTCAATTCCCATTTTCTCATAAAATTCTCGAAGAGTTTGATTCACAAATTCGGTTCCTTTGTCATGCTCGATTTGGCCGGACCGTGTTCCGGAGTCGAACTTGAATTTTCGTGAGAAGGTGATGATCATCTCGTGGAGCTTGATCTTTACTCAAGAAAGTAAACCCAAGTCCATCGTGAGTAGTCATCGACAATTACCAAGATGTAGCGTTTGCCATTAATCGTTTGCACGCGCATCGGGCCACACAAATCCATGTGAAGAAGATGAAGCACATGTTGAGAGTCAGGTTCCACCTTTGAAGGAAAATGAGCACGAGTGCTTTTCCCTTGTTTACACGCTGAGCATAGGTGATCTTTAGAATATCGGAATCTCAGGAGACCTTCAACTAGTTTGTATCGAGCAAGGTTGGTTATGATTTGAAAGTTTAAATGTGAGAGACGACGGTGCCATAGCCAAGATTTTGTTGATGTTGCCTTTGAAAGTAAACAGATGGAAGATGAAGAAATCATGTCTTGCATGGAGATAGTGTAGAGACTTGAGTTGCGAGTGCCATATATAAGATCGTTTCCTTGTAGATCACCAAATGAAACAAGTTTTCTCCCGAAAAGCAACTTCCAAATCTCCATAACAGAATTGACCTACTGAGAAGAGATTGTGACCAAGGCCTTCCACATAATAAACCATGCTAATTTCAATGTTGCCATTGATGTAATCTCCGAGCCCATGATAGTTCTTGAAGTGATCATTCCCAACCGACAAAGGCCAATGAACTTTGCAATAAAGTTTGATAAAAGTTTGAGATTGCTTATCATGTGTCGGGAACATCCGCTATCAAAAATCCAAAGTATGATATATGTTACCTGCATTATACACAGACGACACAGATAGAATAGAAGTAGATGTGGAACCCGAAGAGTTAGAGGGTTCCGAAGCAATTATAGTAGAAATACACACATCAATGATTTTAGGCATCCATTTATATCCTAGTGTATTATGTATCCATTTCTGCCATCTCCAACTAGTCTTTGCTTTAGTCTTAGTGAATGCACTAGGTGGTACTACGTTCCTTGGAGGTGATATTGAGGCTACAGGGACATCAATGCGTTTCTTAGAATCTAAAGAAGGTGGTTTACCAAGCACAGACTTAGAAGCATTAGCGGGCCTAGAGGTATTCCGTTTCTTAGGATTCCGTAAACGAGACAAGATAGCTTTAGCAACACATTTATCATGACAATTAGAAAGCATACTTTTACGACATATAACACAAGAAGCTTCAGACTTAATATCAAAAGTACTTAAAGGTTCAACATTCGTTACATCACTTTTTCCATTACATTTGTCAGACGCAATATCTAAAGTGGGTGCAACTTGGGTCTTATTCAAAGTCCTAGGGTGTTCTTCTACTTCAGCATTCTTTATTGTTCTTTTCTTAGGTCGCAACTTCCTATTCTTCCTTGTATTGATCCTAGGCTGTGAAGTGCGGACGTTTGGAAACGAGGCAACTATTCCTGTTTCAGTAAAGGGAAGAACATTAGTATCTTGTGTTTTGGCAGTAGGCATTCTAGTGTCATTTTGAATCTGTTTGGGTGCAGTTACTACTGTGTTACTATCCCTATCTTTCTTAAGTTTCACCACCTCTGCCTTAAGATCATGGATAGTGTGTAACAAATTCAGATTTTCATTACGAGTGAGTCCATCTCGTCGTAAAATATCTTTGGTATAGGCAAGATGATCATCAAGATCTTTTGACGCTTTAGCACGAGTCTTTTTGAGTAACTCAGATATGACAATATGGTTCTTTTTAATTTTTGAAATTTCTTGTTCATATTTTGAGATTTGACACTTCAAAGACGCGTTTTCATCATCCGATTCTTTCGATTTTGAATTAACGTTTTTGTTTGCAACCGATTGATTTTGTTTTGCAAAGCTAGTTCACGATTTTGAAAATCCTTTTGACACCATTGAAGATTTATGTTTGAGTTTGACACCGCTTAACAATCGCTCATTTTCGACTTTTAAAGACTTGATTTGCGACACATTATCATGATTCTCAACAATTTCAATGTAATCGCAGAGATATAATCATATGCATTTGCAAAAGAATGTAATAACACAACATTATGGATATCAAGACGGATAACATCTTCCAAGAGTCGATCAACATCTTTTCGTAACATTTTCTTTTACGCTTTGCATTTGAAATAGATGTTTCGCTTTCTCGAAAACGATTTTCATCAATCCAAGTTCCTTATGAAATTCCCTTTCCCAATACAATGCATAATTTTTCAAATTTTAACATGGGTAAAATTCTTTTCGAAAAATATCTCTTTGGTCTCGCGCCGAGGCGATTGAAAATGTTCAAATTTTATTTCGTAATGAAATTCAATCTCACGCTTTAAAAGTTTGAGGTCGAGTGAAAATGTCAAAATATCTAAGAATTTGACGATTTTGGTTTTGAATTTACTTCACCGAGTGAAGGTAAAGGACCATAAATTTGTGCATAATTTGGTTGGGAGCAACATTAGAAGACTCGATCGAGGAGTGATAATCCTAGGTGTGTTAGAAGAATCCTTTTATGTGACGAAGTGACGCTTTTGAATAGTTAAATGGTTTGTTATAAACAACATTTTCTAATTTTGATCGACTCTCGTCTTACGCATCTAATTCCTCTTGACGATGATATTCAACAACACTCATAACAGTAATCATCAATTTTGTATTCGTTTGGAAACTTCATAATTTGGTTTGAATGCTTTGGTTGAAAGCTTTGGTTTGTAATCGCAAGATTCGTCCATATCCATTTGGATTGGGTTTAAAGTAAACTTTTGAATAGTTGTGATTGACTCACCATGTTTGTAAAACATTTCAAACTCTTTGAGTTTGTTTTGTGTTCAAAATTTCTTCAAGATGGTCATCTATTCGCTTTGTTGAATGCTTTTTGTATGCCGAGAACTTTTGACAAGTTAACAACTCACCTTGGCTTTTTGAGTTTCCAAAGTAAGAGCGTTAAGTTGTTTTTATGTTCATGTTTCATTATTCTATTTGAGACAACAAAGCATTCTTGGAAGCTGCTAGATCACTTAATCAGTAGTTCTAAAGATTTTTCGCTTTGGTGTGATTTAGCAAAAGCGACTTCAAAACCTTTTTCACGCTTTTTCTTGAGTTTTGAAAAATTGAGTTGCTGTTTTAAGCATTCAATATCCCCGTTTAAAGTGCATTTTTTGTGCAATTGTTGATTCAAGGCACAACATTCTTCCATTCGGGATTGTTGGTCTTTAAGTAAGAGATCAACATCTGGATTAGGCAAAGGTTCAGCGTGTTCAACGTGAGTCACAACATGATCACTATTCAAATCCTCAAGTATAACCACATAGTCAATTTGAGTATCAAAGGTACCCATAAGGTCATCTTGATCATCAAATGTAACTACGGGGTCTAGTTGAGAATCGTCCGAATGAGATGTAGACGACTCATGTTGAACATTCTGAGCCTCGTCGGATTCGGGATGTTGGTCGAGATATTAGATCGGTGATGAATATGGTTTGTTCGGCACCGAGACAAGCCATCGAGTTTCATACACTGGGCATGTGTCACTCATGTGGAGTTCGTGCATATTAGCCATCAACATAATCTTCGCATTAGCACTGCAAGTCCTCCATATCATCATCTCGAGTCCGCATCCGCCATAAAGCTCGTTTTTGTTTGTGCGGGTTCCACCACTTCATCCTTAAGAGCCAAAAGTAAAGCCTCCTTGTGGTAAGCACCGCCTAGTCCTCGGCTTTGGGCATGCATTAGCCAGTGACCCTTCTCATTACGCTTATAGCAACGAAGACCATTTATCCCATTCTGAGCATTACCCTGTTCAACCACTTGAGCTCTCTGTTGTTGTGGAACACCCATGTTATTCCTACCCATAGCATTAAACCCTTGACCACCGCCCATCTGACGAACATAACCACGATTCTAAACTTCAATACGTCCATTGTTCACAACAACCTGATTCCTTGTGTTTGATGAGGAATGAATGCGATTGTTGGATTTGTTTGTATAACGGCAGAAGGCTTTAGCAATCATAACAAATCCTTGCTGCAATGCATCGAAAGCATCAGAGTCCTCATTAGCTTCACTGTAAAGTGCTTGATCATTGTTGTTGTTGTTGTATGGAACCAATTGAGTTTGTTGAGATTGTTGTCCGACGGATCATATGGTGTAATTGTTGCGATTGGTTGAGGATGGGTTGAGGAGGATAACTAGTTCGAGCCCACAAAGCAAGTTGTTGATTATCCGGAAGTGAAGGTGAAACAGTTTGTCTACGGATAACCCTTACCTTATCAACTTCTTTTTGATGAGGCTTCAAATAGTCGTACAACAATCCGTATGTAGCATGATGAAGATTCTTCGCTTGACGGATGAAAATGACATACTTTTCCCAATCAGAACCAAGACTACTTAGGAACTTAGTGTTGACTGCAATTCTTGGCATATTGATGTTATGTTTTTCCAAGTCATTGATGATGTTTGAGAATCGATGATGATAAGACTCTAATGCCTCTCCTGGTTCAATCATGAAGTGTTCATAAGCCAAGTAAATTTTGGATTCCATATCCTCTTGATTGAGTTCAGTGCCTTCCATGAGAAGATGCAGAAGTTCATCACCAGAAAGGTCAGCAACAGTTGCAATGTTTGTGAGATCATCTCTTGGTGGAATAGCATTTGGATCTCCGGGTGTAACGACAATAGGCATCTGAAAGGGACCTTCCAAGATGACCTTCTTTAAGAACTTTCCATGTGACTTCTTTAGATCACAACACCTAAAGAACCTAATCACCCATTGATCGTAGTTTCCGGGAGTGAGCATTGAAGGTCTATCAAGTGATCCTGCCTCATGAATGGATTGTTGGCTACTTAAAGCTTCACACATCTTTGCAAACCAAGACGGTTCATTCATAGTATTCCTGGATGGATGTTGATTGTAAATGTTTGTGTAAGGTTGTACTTGAAGACTAGGTGGTGGTTGAACCATTTGTGGTTGAATTGCTCCTTGTTGTGGATAATGTTGTTGATTAAATTGTTGTTGATAAATTTGTTGTTGTTGATTAAATTGTTGATGTTGTGGACTTAGTTGTTGTTGTTGTTGAGTATACGTGTAAGGAAAGTAGTTTGAGTATGGTGGTTGAGACATGTTGAAAACTTGTGTTGTTAAATGGATCTTTGTAGTCGAATGAAACGTTGTTGATGAAGTATCCTTAGGCGAGAAACCAAATTTAGGCAAAGTAACACTTAGGCGTAAAACACCATTACGCTGTAAAAGTGATATTTACGCTGTAGGATTAGCTTACGCGTAAGAATTGAGAAACACTAAGATTATGCGTGAACCGAAAGATAGACGAGAAAACTTATGCGTAAGATTAGCTTATGCGTAAGACAATGCTTAGGCGTAAGAAAATACTTAGGCGTAAAGAGTTCTCACGCAGAAGTTGAAGCTTATGCGTAAAATTAGGTTTTACCTAAAAATCCTTTACACTATCACAAAGGTAAATGATATCCAAAGTCGAAGTGTTTTCGTGCTTATCCAAGCAAGAAAACACCGAGTAAACCAATTTCATCAAGATCAATCCAAGGAAAACTTATGCGTAACTTTAGGGTTTTTACGTAAAACTTAACCAAAACTCGATTTTAGCCCAAAGTGTTTCTAAACCAGATTTTTGTGATGAAACACCAATATCACCAAAATAACACAAAAGTGTGAAACTTGATGATCCAAAACTTGTAGACACCTTACGCATAGAGATGAACACACGTATAAAACCAAGCTTAAAAACAATGAATTACTCGTAAAGTTTGAAACTTTTTGCCAAAAATTGAAATTTTAACACCTAAAAACTTTAAAAGTACAAGAATCTTGGATTGGAAAGTGTAAAAAATGAGTTTTTAAGCGTTACAAAGTTTGTAAACCGAGACTTACGCGTAAAACCAAACAACTTCAAAAAAAAAAAAAAAAAAACCTTTTCACCCAACTATTTGGCGAATGATACCACTGTTAGGTTCCCATATTTATAACACAAGCCTCAATATGTAAGAAAGAAAGATAAGATGATCGGATGAACAAAACACACACACACACACACACACGTATGAATATTAGAAGAGTTATGCGTAGAGTGAAAATGAGTGAATTGAACAACCAACCCTCAAGAGAGGGTTTACAAGGATTATTTATAGGAAGGAACTAGGGCAACATGCAAGTTCCCTTCCTTTCATTTATGGGCTTGGGCCAAGGCTCATGGGCTTTCTACATAAGCCTTGGCATTATAACTAACATAAAAGCCATATTAAGCTAACTATTACATATTGATGAGTGTCTAAATACTCATCATTTTTATACCTTTTAGAACTGCAAAACATTTAAAAACACTCAGAAATGCATCAAAATGATAAAAATATCACAAATAAGTGTTTTATGTGTTTTAAATGCAAAATATCAAAATCGGATGAAAACATATCAAGTTTGCATAATTGGCGCTTTAGTCCCCAAGTTTCAAAAGTTGTCAAATCCTCGGAATCCAAAAATATGGAGTTTTATCATTCAAGGTCCTTGAAATATTCTAAGTTGTCAAAATGGTCCTTGAATGAATCTTTGGTCAAATGGCGAAAAGGTCCCTCAACTTTACAAAAGTGTCAAAATAGTCCTTGGATATTTAAAATGTAAAATAATCAAATATGGTCCTTGTACTATTAAAGTTTGTCAAGTTTGGTCCTTGTGATAACTTTGGAGAAATTACAGTTTAGATCCTTGAAGTTTGCGAAATTGCAAACTTGGTCCTTATGATATTAACAAACCAAACGGACCCTTTTGTATTTTGATCCCTAGCCAAAACCAAAAGACCCCGTCAATAAACCTTGACCCCCATTCATGAACCCCTTTATTAATATCAAACGGTCAAAATTAGTCAAACCCGCCAAAACCATAAACATCAGACATCTCCTTCTCCACGATCAGAAACCAAAACCGAGGTGGTTTTTCCACCTCACCTCTTTCCACATTTCCACTCACCTTTCCACTTGTATACCCTCTCCCTCCACCTCCACAATCCCCAAACTTCTTTAAATGCCAAAACACGCTCTTGACTATTTTGGCGCCAAAACTCCAAATGGATGGTTTCGATGATTTTGACCAATCCAATGGTTGGAATGAGGTGGGAAATGTTCAGAGATGTCGACAAAGTTGAAATGATCATTATAAAGCAAGGAAGAAGCAATGTGAAGATCTATCTAGCTTTTTAATTTAATGCATGTCGTTTTAATTATATTTCAAATTTCAAGTGTAATTCAAAGCTTTCAAGTGTTGAAATAAGTGATTTAATTGTATTGTAAACCTTTTTGAGTTATCAATTTCAAGTTTTAAATACTGAATTCGGTTTATGCAATTTTCAAGTTAAAATCTCAAAAGCTTGAATGTTGTTTGTAGTGGATGATAAGGACTCATAAGCCCATATAAGCTCCTAGATAGCTTATTCAAGCTATTAGAAACCTTAAAACTCGACTTAGAAGTAAAACCAAAATTACCAAAAATACAAATAAAATAGATAAAAATAAAAATCACAGGAGAAATGAGCAAGAAGTCAAGCAAGTTGATTATTGGATGAGAATGGGTTAGTGAACTGTGGAGGTTCTATAGGAAGTAGAATCTGGTCCTTGTTCTTGGTTATCATTTGATTCTCACTTGTAAGTTTTTTGAGCATTTTGTGCATTTCAATATTTAAGTCGTTGATTAGCTTAAATTATTGTGTTTCTATGTTTATGAGTTATAATTAAGTAGAATTAATCAATAAAACAGTTTGTTTGCTCTTTAAAATTTGTAGTTACTAGAAATTTTATTTTAACAGATTATAATAGCATAAAGATCATTCTTAGTTTAATGTTGTTATGGTTATTGTTTAATGCTTATTTAGTCTTATTATATGATATTATAAGTTCTTTAATCAAGTTCATGGTCTTAATATGTGTTTTGCTTTGAAAATCATCAAAATAGTCTAGTAAAAGGCTTGTTTGGATTAGCTTGTTTAACTGTGATAGAGTTTGTCAAGCCTTTGTTCTTATTTGATACATGTCATATTAGGTCCTAATAACTCATAGACACCATAAAACCGGTGCTTGTTGGTCAAAAAGTCAAAATAGCTCTTTAATCTTAATTTGCCATTTCATCTGTTAGGATTTTAGATTGCAATTCTCATCAAAGTATTAGATAACTTGATCACTTAGCTTAAAATCATCTTATTATAGCTTAATACAACATAATCAGTTAGTAGAATCAAATCAAAGTTCATATAAGTCAACTCCTTAGTGTAAATTAAAAGTCAAAATTTCCATTTGGTCATTTTGAATAAAATAGATTATTTTATATAGCACTTAATATTAAGTTTCAATATTTGAGCTTTTGGGATATCAAAATATAACCGCTCATCTTTATCATAGTATTTTTATATTTTCTATCTAGCTTATTACATGGCTTATTTCTTAGCTTATTTTGATAGTCCTAGTTTAAAAAGTGCCCTTGTGCACCGCTTTTACAAGCTTATTCTCAAGCTCTCGAGAGCTTATTAGTGAGTATTAGCTTGTGTATCTTAGCTTTTGAGAAGCTCACCTAGCTATCTCAAGGTCCCAAGCTTAATTTTCCATTTTGCGCTTATTTAATAGGGTCGCACATAGCTTTTGTTTGTCCCAAAGACTCAATATAATCGAGTCATTACTCGATGGTTTATCGCCTTTTTCTCAAGCTCTTCATAAGCTCATTAGTGATCACCACAAGTGAGAGCTTTAGCTTTTGGATAGTCGAGTTGGTTAACTTGTTAGTTCCGTGTTTGTTTTCATTTCTAGCTTATCTAAGTGCTTAAATATAAGCTTGAAAGTGCCTAGTAACCCAAAAGTGTCTTGTGCAATCGCTTAAGCTTGTGCTTATTTGGATTTTGATAAGTGCTTATTTCTAGTCATATTGCTTATTTAGTTGTAATATTAGCTTGTTATAAGTTGTTTAGCTTATATTTAGTTACCCTTTGCTTATTTTCACAGCTTATAAGTCATTTTGCTAAAATTTGTGCTCATTTCCATTTCTCACCATGTTAAGAAATAATAAGCTCAAACCGAGCTTATTAGTGGTTTTCATAAAAGTTGTAGTTTTAAAAATTGCTTATTATCATTAGCATAATTAGTTTCAAAAAGAAAAATCCAAAAATAAAATAAAAATCAAAAAGCCATTTGGGATTCGAACCACGCCACCCACTCACCACACACACACACATACCATCCGCCCTTGGGTCTTTGTTGGTTGTATCTTGCAACATTTAATATATAACCCTTTTTGTCCATTTTAGCTTATACGATAAATTAGCTTATTCTAGCTTATTAAAATAAGTTGTCACAACTTTTGTATTTTTCTTAGCTTTGTATTAGTATAAAGTATTTTACAAAAAGTTTAGATTTTTCCGAATAGTTTTAGTATTTTTAATCATTTAATTAGTCTAAAATAGTATTTAATTCATAATAAAAATATAAAAGTCAAAAAATATAAATCTTTTTCTAAAATTTTCTTTTGTCATATAGTAAGTAAGAAAATTGTTTTACATTCGTAGGACTTTTATTTTACAAATTTTACGTTTTATCTTATGACTCGCGTAATTTTTACATATAACGCGTTTTCATTCTAGGTCACGTTTTTAGATAATTTAGGTTTACATTTTAATTAAAATAGTTTATTTAAGTTATTTTGTTTTATAAATCATAGAAAAACATCATTTTAAAAATAGTGATAGCGTTTATTTAATATATTTTAGCTTTTTAATTTTCTTTAATTTGCATTTAAGCCCTGTAATTTACAAAACTTTTCTTTAGGTATAAATATTCCAAAATCCTTATCGATCATTATCCTTAGTGATCATTCGACATCCGAATTTGTTCAAACACCATTAAGTCTCCGTGGGACTTAACGACTGTGGAAACACTATACTCTCCGGATCTTAATTGCATTTGTTTCTAAGTTGTTTGAATTTTATTACGGTTGACCATTCACAAGTGGTTAGCTTGTGTGATAAACTTGACTGTTTGGGAATCAATCAAATTTTTGGCGCCATTGCCGGGAGGTCAGAAGCGTGTTCTAAGCATTTTCGAGACCCGTGCTTGCACATATACCACCTTTTGTAAGCAGCTTTTTGTAAAGTTAATCAAAAATCAAAAGTTCATTAACACTTTTCCTAAAGTGTTAACAACACCAAACAAAATATAAAACAACAAAACAATCGTAACGTTTTCTAGCTTGTGTTTCATTTAAGGTGATTCTTAAAGAGATACGATTTGGTTAAACGAGACGATACCAAAAATATTTTCCAAAAGTTTTAAACCCTTAGCACATATCCATACCTACGTCTTTTCGGTGGTACTTAATAAATACATAAAATCAACCACCGCAAATCAAGGCAAGACACCTACCAACCTGGGGTGTGAACATTAATAAGTTCCCGAACAAAAGATTTAAAACTTGCCTTTGTGTCCTTGTGATTTGGTGTACCTTTTTCAAAGAAGCCATTTCATTTGTGATTATTGGTTTAAGTTCACTTGTCGTTTTGCCTCGCATTTGTTTTGAAAAGTCGATTTTTATACTTAGTGCATGCGCACTCGCTCTTCCAGTTCTACAAGTCCACTTTACGAGCTTGCAAATATTCCTCGTGAGCGTGAGGACGTTCGCTCCTTCACCGTGATCGAGGAACGTCTAGCACAACCACCCCGTCGTAATGGCGAAGACAAACCGATGAATGAGCTTCTCCAAGCACCCATCGAGGGTTACGGAGATGCCATTATTGTCCCAACCATCGTGGTCGATACCTTTGAGCTCAAAACCGGGTTGCTTAATCTTGTAACCCAAAGCCAATTTTATGGTTTTGAGCGGGATGATCCTCATGCACATATTCGATGGTTTAACAAGATTGCATCTACCATCAAATACAAGAATGTCCCACATGAAGCAATTAAGCTTCTTCATTTCCCATTTTCTCTAGAGGACAAGCCCGAATTGGCTTGAGAAACAACCCCTCGTTCCATTGAGACATGGGAAGATCTAGTCACCAAGTTTGTTAACGAATTCTATCCTCCATCCCGAACTACAAGTCTTAAGAATGAGATAATGAAATTTTCTCAAAGATTTGATGAATCATTCGGGAGGCATGGGATCGTTACAAAGAATTGCTCATCAAGTGTCCGCATCATGGTTTTACCGAATTAATGCAAATGGATACTTTCTACAATGGTCCGAGACAAGTCGACCAAGACTCTTTAAATGCCTCCGCGGAGGTAATTTCTGAGCAAGACCACAAAAGAAGCCTTGCAAATCATTGAAAACAAGTCCCGTGTCCGCCTTTCCGAACAAAGACATATCGGACTCGCCTAATGTTGGACCTTCTACTTCATCTCCGTGAGTACATCTAGCACCGATGCTAAGATTGACAAACTCACGAGATATTGTTCGAGCTTTGGTTCTTGCTAACCAAAAGAAAGTCACTTTCACACGACACCATCACATGGTGAAGTGAAGAAAGTTGAAGTTTGTGTTACTTGTGGTGGCCCTCATGCATACTACAACTCAGATCGCCACCGATGGTAGTCCATTTGAAGCCAATGCTATAGCCGGTACTTCACATCGTGGAGGTAATCAATACCGTCCTCAAAATGAACCAAACTACCGTGCTAATACTTATCGTGCACCACCCGGTTTTAACCGAATCCTAACATACAAAACCGAATCAAAACCAACCTAGAATGAACCAAGGTTATCAAAACCAAGGTAATTTCTATCCCGGACCAAATCAAGGTTTCCAACATCAAGGAAACCTTAATCAAAACAATTTCAATCGAGGGAATCAATTTCGTGGAAATGTGAATCCTAACCAAGGAATTTTCAACAACAAGGTCATAATCAAAACATCCGACCTCAAAATTTCCCTCCACATCCTCCAAGTACCATCATCCGATGAGTTATTGAAGCAATTCATGAAATCCCAAGATGAAATGAACAGGTTGTTGGTCGGTCGGATCGGCGATCTAAAGAAGTCTTTAAATGATCAACCCTCGGGCTCGGAAAACTTCCGAGCAACACGATCGCTAACCCGAGGGGCGATGCAAAGGCGATCACAACCATAAGTGGTGTTTCATACAATGGACCCGCTATTCCTACTACCTCTTCTTCTTCTCTCCCGAAGGTAGTGGAAAGTGAACCCGAGGCAACAAAGGACAAGGAACTTCCTACTAATAACGGAGGTACCAACAATGTCCATCCTCAAGTTGTCCGAAACCCAAATCCAATCCAGAGTTGTTTTGAACCTCCGGTAGCTCCGTTGAAAACCCCAAATCCAAATCTTCTATTCCTTACCCATCACGTTTGAATGAGCAAAGCTCCGCGAAAAAGCCGGTCATCAAATGGACAAATTTTTCAAATTTTCCAAGAACTACATTTTGACATAAGCTTTGCGGATGCTATCATGTCGATGCCCAAGTTTGCATCAACTCTCAAACACATGTTAAGCAACAAGGAAAAGTTGTTTGAAATGGCAAAACTCCTCGAACGAGAAGCGCTCAAGATTATCTTGAAGAAGCTTCGAGAAAAGCTTGGAGATCTTGGAAAATTTCTCTTACCTTGTGTATTTCCGTGAATGGTTGAATGCTTTGCCTTAGCCGATCTTGGTGCAAGCATCAATCGATGCCTTATTCAAGATGGAAGAAACTTTCTTCGGACCTTACTCCTACATGCATGACTCTCGAGCTTGCGGATCGTACAATATCCCATCCTCTTGGCATTGCCGAGGACGATTTGTGAAAGTAGGAAAGTTCCATTTTCCGGTGACTTTGTGGTTGTTGATTTCGATGCCGATCATCGGGTTCCTCTCATTGTTGGACGAGGATTCACGAGAACGGGTCGTGCTCTCATTGATGTATTTGAGCAAGAAATCACATTACGTGTAGGTAATGAAGTCATCACCTTTAACCTTGATCAAACTTGAGGTACTCCGCAAACTATGATTACGAGTCGGTTAACCGAATAGATATCATTGATGTTGCTTCTGAAGAGTACTCTCAAGAAGTTCTTGGTTATGATCATAATTCTTCGAGTGATAATATCACTCATTCATCTCAACCCATCATTGCCAATTCTACTCCTTCTCTCACTCCATTTGAGGAAAGTGACTTCATCTTGGAAGAGATTGAAGCATACTTGTCTAGTGATTCTGTTCCATGGGAAATTGATCACGCTCCCATCGACATCGAGGGAGACATACTTCTCATTGAGAAGTTGCTTAATGATGATCCATCATCACTCCCTCCCGTCGAGCTTCATAACAAGGAAGTCAAGTCGGTTGAGAAATCAAGAATTTCAAGTCGAACTTAAGGACTTACCACCTCATCTCGAGTATGCATTTCTTGAAGGTGATGATAAATTACCCGTCATTATTGCTCGAGATTTGAGTAAAGATGAAAAGATCTGCTCTCATAAAGGTCTTGAAGTCACACAAGCAAGCAATTGCTTGGAAACTCTCCGACATTAAGGGTATCAACCCCGAGTTTTGTACTCACAAAATCTTGATGGAGGATGACTTCAAACCAGATTCAACATCGAGAAGAGTAAATCCAAAAATCCATGATGTTATCAAACAGGAGGTTATCAAACTTCTTGATGCGGATTAATTTACCCAATCTCGAGATAGTCCTTGGGTTAGCCCAATTCATTGTGTTCCTAAAAGGGTGGCATAACTGTTGTCACAAATGAAGATAACGAGTTAATTCCAACTCGATTGGTTACGGATGGCGTGTTTGCATTGACTATCGTAAGTTGAATGACGCCACCAGTAAAGACCATTTTCCTCTACCCTTCATGGACCAAATGCTTGAGAGATTAGCGGGGAATGAATACTATTGTTTCCTTGATGGTTTCTCGGGTTATTTTCAGATCCCCATTGATCCACGGGATCAAGAAAAGACCACATTCACCGCCCATACGGAACTTTTGCCTACTGACGTATGCCTTTTGGCTTATGTAATGCTCCCGCACGCTTCAACGATGTATGATGGCCATATTCCACGACATGATCGGGGAAACAATGGAGGTGTTTATGGATGACTTCTCGGTCATTGGGGACTCGTTTCAAACATGTCTCTCCCATTTAGATAAAATGCTCAAACGGTGTGAAGACACCAATCTTTGTCTAAATTGGGAGAAGAGCCACTTTATGGTCAAAGAAGGCATAGTCCTTGGCCATAAGATTTCCAAAAATGGGATTGAGGTCGATAGAGCAAAAGTCGATGTTATTGCTAAGCTGCCTCATCCTACTACCGTCAAAGGTATTAGGAGTTTTTTAGGTCATGCCGGTTTTTATCGCAGATTCATACAAGATTTTTCTAAAATCGCCTACCTATGACCCATCTTCTTGAAAAGATGCTCCTTTATCTTCTCACCGAGTGCATCGAAGCTTTTGAAACATTAAAGAAAAAGCTTCATCAAGCACCCATTCTCGTTGCTCCGGTGGGATTTGCCTTTGAGCTCATGTGCGATGCAAGTGATTTTGCTATCGGTGCGGTCTTAGGGCAACGAGAAGCAAGCATTTTCAGCCTATCCACTACGCAAGTAAGACTATGATCAAGCTCAAACTCATTACACCACCACGAAAAAGAGCTACTAGCCGTGGTGTATGCATTTGAGAAGTTTCGCCATACTTAATCTTGACCAAATGTGTGGTGTATACGGATCACTCGGCTCTCAAATATCTCTTTGCAAAACAAGATGCAAAGCCGAGATTGCTCCGTTGGGTTCTCCTCCTGCAAGAATTTGATATCATTATACGTGATAAAAAGGAGCCGAGAACACAGGTGCGATCATCTGTCCGATTAGAAAACCCTCACCAAGATGTTTTCGAGAAAAGGAAATAAATGAAACATTTCTCTCGAGACACTCAATGCGGTTTCTTTTCGTGGAAACTCTACTACCCCATGGTTTGTCGACTTCGCAAATTACCATGCGGGTAACTTCATAGTGAAAGGGATGTCGACCCAACGGAAGAACAAATTCTTCAAGGATGTTAAACATTACTCGGGACGACCCTACTTATTCAAAATCATGCGGATCAAGTCATCCGACGGTGTGTTTATGGACAAGAAGCTATTGACATTCTCAAAGCTTGCCATTTGGACCCACCGGGGCCATCATAGTCCAAACTACACCGCCAAAAGGTGTTTGATTCCGGTTTTATTGGCCCACTATTTACAAGGATGCCCATGAATTTGTCAAAACTTGTGACGCTTGTCAACGCCACGGAAATATCTCTCAAAGAAATGAAATGCCGCAAAACGCCATTCAAGTGTGTGAGATATTTGACATCCGGGCATTGACTTTATGGGGCCATTTCCATCATCTCGAGGAAACAAATACATACTTGTGGTTGTTGACTATTTGTCAAAATGGGTTGAAGCAAAGCTTTACCTACCAATGATGCCCGAGTTGTTGTAAAATTCTTAAAATCTCTTTTGCTAGGTTTGGAACTCCGCGAGCTATAATTAGTGATCGTGGTACACATTTCGCAATGATCAATTTGATCGTGTCATGCAAAAGTATGGTGTAACCCACCGTCTCTCTCGCATACCACCCCAAACAAGTGGGCAAGTGGAAGTTTCAACCGTGGTATTAAAAGAATTCTTGAAAGGACAGAGGCGAAAATCGTGCATCCCGGTCGGATAAACGGATGACGACTGGGCCTTCCGTGCATTTTATAAAACACCCATCGGTGTACTCCATACAAGCTAGTGTATGGAAAGGCATGTCATCTGCCGATTGAGCTTGAGCACAAAGCATACCGGGCCTTAAAACATGCAAACTTCGATATTCAGACAACCGGTGATCACGTAAAAGTTCAAATGAATGAATTAAATGAACTCCGTGATCAAGCATACGAGAACTCTTTGATCTACAAACAAAAGACAAAGAAGATTCATGACTCTAAAATCAAGAACCGCGTTTTCAACGTTGGTGATCGAGTCCTTCTTTTCAATTCAAGATTGAAGATATTCTCGGAAAGCTCAAGTCCCGTTGGTCCGGTCCATTTACTATTGCTAAGGTTTATCCTTATGGTACTATTGAGTTATCTCAACCCGATGGTCCAAATTTTAAAGTGAATGGTCATCGATTGAAGCATTATTTTGGAGAGGACATTCCACCCGTGGTTGTCCCGGATCTACAAACTTTCCCATGAACCAATGAATGCGGGATCGAGTCAAGCTAGCGACTCGGGAATCAAAAACAAGAGCACACACCATATGGGTTTTCACCCATATTTCGACTTCTTTCTACTTTCTACCATCCTAGTGTGGGGAGTTGCCCCATTGTTGTATATAAGTTCTTCTAAAAAAAAAAAAAAAAAAAAAAAAAAAATTGTATATATCAAAAATAAAATAATGGCCGTAGTATTTCCCTTTTACGTTCTATGTTTCGCATAATAGCCGGTACTTTGAATATTGAGGGCAATATTCATTTCTAAGTGTGGGGGAATTCTCACGAATTTTATCATGTAATTATTCCACCCAATTCCCCGTTTTGGCCAAATTTTTTTTGGAGTAAGTGTTTTCACTTACTCAAACAAATGGTAATCATCCGCCATGTCTAACCCACATAAGGATTGGCTAATCCAGAGCAAACGGCTCTTGGTAAAGATATCTCAAATCCTTTTTATGGCTTGCAATTTGCCCAAAATTGTATGGTGTTCAACTCACCATATCTTTAATTAGTGAAGAGTTGGCTAGCCCGCAAGTTTATGGCTTGTGGTAAAGGCGTTGAAATCCATAATTGGTAATCGACTCACCAAAGATAATATTGATAATTTATCTAAGAGTTGGCTAGTCCGAAGCAAACGGTTTCGGTAAAGACAAATCAAAACCGTTGAAAGTCGGTGATTTGCTCAAAATCATTTGGTTATCATTGTACCAAGGTTCTTACTTGAACCGAAACAATTGGCTACTCCGTAAGTAATGGCTTTTGGTAAAGAGATGAAATCCATTAATTTTTCTCAAAACATTGCTAGGGACTAGCAATATCTTAGTGTGGGGATTGATGAGTGTCTAAATACTCATCATTTTGTACCATTTAGAATACCAAAACATCCGAAAACACTCAAAATGCATCAAAATGATGAAAATATCACAAATAAGTGTTTTATGTGTTTTAAATGCAAAATATCAAAATCGATGAAAACGTATCAAGTTTGCATAATTGGCGCTTTAGTCCCCAAGTTTCAAAAGTTGTCAAATATAGTCCCGGTAAATCAAAATAAAGAAAAATATCATTCAAGGTCCCTGAAATATTCTAAGTTGTAAAAATGGTCCTTGAATGAATCTTTGCAAAATGGCAAAAAGGTCCCTCAACTTTTAAAAGTGTCAAAAATAGTCCTTGGATATTTAAAAATGTAAAATAATCAAATATGGTCCTTGTACTATTCAAGTTTGTCAAGTTTGGTCCTTGTGATAACTTTGGAGAAATTATCGGTTCGATCCTTGAAGTTTGCGAAATTACAAAAATGGTCCTTATGATATTAAACAAACCAAACGGACCCTTTTGTATTTTGATCCCACCAAAACAAAAGACCCCGCCAATTAACCCCGTGACCCCCATTTTGACCCCCTTCATATTAATATCAAACGGTCAAATTTGGTCAAACCCGCCAAAACCATAAACACTCAGACATCCCTTCACCAAGTCTCGAATTCCAAAACCGGTGGTTTTCTTCCACTTGACATTTCCACCTTTCCACCGTCTTTCCACTTGTATACCCACTCCCTCCACCTCCACAATCCCCAAACTTCTTTAAATGCATAAACACGCTCATGACTTTTTGGCGCCAAAACTCCAAATGGATGGTTCGATGATTTTGACCAATCCAATGGTTGGAATGAGGTGGGATATGTTCGAGATGTCGACAAAGTGAAAATGATCATTATAAAGCAAGGAAGAAGCAATGTGAAGATCTATCTAGTATTTTTAATTTAGCTTATGTCGTTTTAATTAAATTTAAAATTTCGAGTGTATGTTTTAGCTTTCAAGCTCAGATTTCAAGTTTCAAATGTACAATAAAGCTTTTGTGAACATCAATTTCAAGTTTTAATCTCAATTCAAGTTTATGCATTTTTAAGCTTAAAATCTCAAACTGTTTGAATGTTGTTTGTAGTGGATGATAAGGACTCATAAGCCCATATAAGCTCCTAGATAGCTTATTCAAGCTATTAGAAACCTTAAAACTCAGCTTAGAAGTAAAAACCAAAAATTACCAAAAATACAAATAAAATAGATAAAAATCAAAAATCACAGGAGAAATGAGCAAGAAGCTGAAGCAAGTTGATTATTGGATGGGAATGGGTTAGTGAACCTGTGGAGGTTCTATAGGAAGTAGAATTTGGTCCTTGTTCTTGGTTATCAGCTGATTCTCACTTGTAAGCCTTTTTGAGCATTTTGTGCATTTCAATATTTAAGTCAGTGATTAGCTTAAATTATTGTGTTTCTATGTTTATGAGTTATAATTAAGCAGAATTAATCAATAAAACAGTTTGTTTGCTCTTTAAAATTTGTAGTTACTATAAATTTTATTTTAATGATTATAATAGCATAATTGTCAATTCTTAGTTTAATGTTGTTATGGTTATTGTTTAATGCTTATTTAATCTTATTATATGATATTATAAGTTCTTTAATAAAGTTCATGGTCTTAATCTGTGTTTTGCTTTGAAAATCATCAAAACAATCTAATAAAGGTGTTTGGATTAGCTTGTTTAATCGTGCTAGAGTTTGTGAAAGCCTTTGTTCTTATTTGATACATGTCATATTAGGTCCTAATAACTCATAGACACCATAAAACCAGTGCTTGTTCATCAAAAAGTCAAAATAGCTTTTAATCTTAATTTGCCATTTCAACTATTAGGATTTTAGATTGTAAATCTCATCACAGTATTAGATAACTTGATCATATAGCTTAAAATCATCTTATCATAGCTTAATACAACATAATCAGTTATAGAATCAAATCAAAGTTCATATAAGTCAACTCCTTAGTGTAAATTAAAAAGTCAAAATTTCCATTTGGTCGGTTTTGAATAAAATAGATTATTTTATATAGCACTTAATATTAAGTTTCAATATTTGAGCTTTTGGGATATCAAAATATAGCTGCTCATCTCTATCATAGTATTTTTATATTTTCTATCTAGCTTATTACATGGCTTATTTCTTAGCTTATTTTGATCCTAGTCCGAAAAGTGCCCTGCATCGGTGTTACAAGCTATTTCACAAGCTCTCACAGAGCTTATTAGTGAGTATTAGCTTGTGTATCTTAGCTTTTGAGAAGCTCACCTAGCTATCTCAAGGTCCCAAGCTTAATTTTCCATTTTAGCTTATTTAATAGGGTCGCACATAGCTTTTGTTTGTCCCAATAGACTCAAGATACACCGAGTCATTACTCGATGGTTTACCGCTTTTTCTCAAGCTCTTCATAAGCTCATTAGTCATCACCACAAAGTGAGAGCTTTAGCTTTTGGAAAGCGAGTTGGTTAACTTGTTAGTCCAGTGTTTGTTTTCATTTCCTAGCTTATCTAAGTGCTTAAATATAAGCTGGAAAGTGCCTAGTAACCCAAAAAGTGTCTGTGCATCGCTTAAGTTTTGCTTATTGGATTTTGATAAGTGCTTATTTCTAGTCATATTGCTTATTTAGTTGTAATATTAGCTTGTTAAAAGTTGTTTAGCTTATTTTAGTTACCCTTTGCTTATTTTCTAGCTTATAAGTCATTTTGCTAAAATTTGTGCTCATTTAATTTCTCACCATTAAGAAATAATAAGCTCAAACCGAGCTTATTAGTGGTTTTCATAAAAGTTTTAGTTTTAAAAATTGCTTATTATCATTAGCTTAATTAGTTTCAAAAGAAAAGTCCAAAATAAAATAAAAATCAAAAGCCATTCTTTGGGATTCGAACACCGCCACCCACCACCACACACACACACATACCATCGCCTTGGGTCTTTGACTGGTTGTGGTTTGCAACATTTAATATATAACCCCCTTGTCCATTTTTAGTCCATTTTAGCTTATTTCTAGCTTATAAATAAGTTGTATTTTTTATTTTTCTTAGCTTTTATTAGTATAAAGTATTTTACAAAAAGTTTCGATTTTTTTAATAGTTTTAGTATTTTTAAGCATTTAATTAGTCTAAAATAGTATTTAATTCATAATAAAAATATAAAAGTCAAAAAATATAAATCTTTTTCTAAAATTTTCTTTTGTCATATAGTAAGTAAGAAAATTGTTTTTACACTCATAGGACTTTTATTTTACAAATTTTACGTTTTATCTTATGACTGCGTAATTTTTACATATAACGTGCGTTTTCATTCTAGGTCACGCTTTTAGATAATTTAGGTTTACATTTTAATTAAAATAGTTTATTTAAGTTATTTTGTTTTATAAATCATAGAAAAACATCATTTTAAAAATAGTGATAGCGTTTATTTAATATATTTTAGCTTTTAATTTTCTTTAATTTGCATTTAAGCCCCTGTAATTTACAAAACTTTTCTTTAGGTATAAATATTCCAAAATCCTTAACGATCACTATCCTTAGTGATTATTCGACATCCGAATTTGTTCAAACACCATTCAGTCTCCGTGAGACTTAACGACTGTGGAAACACTATACTCTCCGGATCTTAATTGCATTTGTTTACGATGTGTTTGAATTTTATTACGGTTGACCATTCACAAGTGGTTAGCTTGTGTGATAAACTTGACTACGTCCACATGGGTTGGTTGGTTAATGTATCAAAGAGGTTGAATTAAAAGGGTCCCTTTTGTACAGTACAGGTTGGTTTGACACAAACAAACTTTTTAGTCCATATTAAACAATCGAACAGTCAATGTTTGTTTTTGTGCATAATTGGTTTTTTCTTCATTTTATCCTCTTCAGCTTGAAAAGAGCTTATATATTTTCTCATATATACTCAAAAGATTGTATGCGTATGTAATCATGTCATTAACTTTTGTGTTATATTTAGATAGGGAAACTAACAAGTTACTCAATGGAATGCAAATTGGATGATGAAGTTCACGATTCAGATGATGACGAGGAAGCGGTTGTATTATTATTGAAAGATTTTCTTATTTTTCAAGAGGAAGATCATAATAGAAGTTTAAGAGATAAGCGTTTGTATTATCATTGTAATATTTAGTATATTTTGTGTGAACATGAGACTTTAGTAACTTATTCAACTCAACAATTTACTCAAATATAACACAATTAACAATTAGATATAATTTGTGCAACGCACGGGTTCGTAAAGCCTCGTGAGTATGAAACCAAACCCTTCAACTTGAATAAAAATATGAATTGTCACATATCATTTTATACATTCTTTATCTAACAAAACATATACAATGATTATATATAATACTTTTAATACGAAAAACAAAGATGAAACAAGAAGAACAAGAACAAAAACAAAATAATAATGTTTTGCAATAGTTAGAGGAGTGGGGGCTCAAATAGTGTTGATTTGACTGGGTAATCGCCCTTGACGCAAACAGGCATGGTTGATTTTGTGCCTGGTCATGCGGTGTCTGTGGCCGCACAACGTAAACGAGTCATGTATGAGGCTAAGTGCGCGGACATTGGATATGGGTTTCTCCCCTTCTCATTCTCTTCTTTTGGGGAACTTGGAATGACTTGTGACCTTATTGAAGCGAATCCGAAAGTTCTCGATGACCCAAGACATTGGAGCACGTCTCGCTTCTCATATCTTTAGTAGGATTAGCTTTTCTATAGCTCGGGGTGGGAGCCAGTTAGTATCTCGACTTCCACCAAGAGCACATACAAGGCTAATGAGATAACGCTAAGTTATTAAGGAAATAACGCCGTTATTGGGCGTTATGCCGTTGGAAGTGCGGCGTTAATTGGGCGTTGGTGGCATAGCTTTAGGAAACCAACGCGCGTTAAAAAAAAAATTCCATTTCACCCCCTAAACCATTTCAAATAAATTTTCACTTACACCCCCTCAACCTATTCAAATTCAAATTTAAATTATACTGGTCAATTCTGGGTGGGATAAATTCAAATTTGAAATTTAAAAATCAAATATAAGCGGGATTTATTCAATTTCAAAATCAACTCGCTTATATAAACAACTCTACCGAGTTGTTTAGAAACCTAACACACACAAGTTACACACACAAAAATGTCTCGCAAAAAATTTTTCAAGAATTTCTGACCCGAAATGTTTGGGAAACTTTCCAACTCTACCGAACCCGATGTTTACTCTACACCACCGAAAATGTCTTTCGGTGGGTTTTGAAAACATCCGTACCTCAATTGTTCCAAGTTCACCGTGAGCAGTTCACGAGTGAATTTTCAAACCACCCCAAATGGTTAAGTGAGGCTTCCTCCAAGAACCGGAACAAGATGAAAGCGTTAGGGATATTATGGAAGTGCAAGACGTGAAGAGGGTCGTCGTGAGCAAGAAGCACGGGAAGCTCGGTACCTCCAAGACAACTTCTTCGACATAATGGGCGTCGATACATGAATGGGAGTTTTATTCACCGCCAACCGATTCGATGGTTGGGACTCGGATGATTCGTTTTTTTAAGTTTTAGTAGTTTTATTTAATTCGTGTTTAACGTTTTTTTAAGTTTTAGTAGTTTTATTTAATTCGTGTTTAACGTTTTTTTAAGTTTTAGTAGTTTTAGTAGTTGTATCTTTAATTTTTAATGTAATTCGTGTTTAACGTTTAATGTACTTGGTGTTTTAATGTTAAATGTGATATGTGTTTTAATAAATGAAGTGTTTGTTTTAGTTTAGGGGTTGAAATTGAAAATATGAAATGTTATTGATGTTATTGGGATGTTATTGTTGTGGGTGTTTTTTGGGGATGTTAATGTTAAATGTTAAAGCTGATGTGGCGCTGACGTGGACGGTGTTATTGGTGTTATAATGTTATTGTTGTATATGCTCTAACTTCTTGTAAATCCTTTGTGTTTCTAATAAAGTGATGTTTATAATAAATAAATAAATAAATAAATAAATAATAATAATAATAATAATAATCCTTTGTGCCGGGCGTGCGGTTAGTGAGGTTGCACGGCGTAAGCGTGTCAAGTATGAGGCTAAATGCGATATATTGGATACGGGTTCCTCCCTTTTCTTTTCTTCTTTTGGAGAAGCTTGAGAAGAGGCGGTAATTTTCTAAGGCGTATTAGACTTTTCTCCTTTCTTCAAGATATTGGGGCTCGTCTTGCGGTTCATATTTTTAATCGTATTAGTTTATTTATCACAGAGGAGTGGGGCCAGGTTGGTTCGCGGCTTCCCACTAATTCTTGTAAATCGCTTTGAGTTTTTAATAAAGTGGTGTTATAAAAAAATAAAAATAAAAAATAAAAAATAATAATAATAATAATAATAATAATAATAATAATAATAATAATAATAATAATAATAATAATAATAATAGAAAAAGACATTAAGGGGTTGTTTGATAAAACAAAATAATTTAATCTTGAGTAGTTAAAAATTTGAATGATTGATGACTACTGTATGAATTAGATTCTTAGTATTTGATAGTTTTTCTGAATGATTAATCTGAATGACAAAATTACTATTATAACCTTTATTGCCTTATACATTTAAATATTCATTCTGATCGTTATTAAAAGAGCACAATACATTGTTTTTTGCTACTTTTTACTAAAACAATACAATTGTCGAAACATTTTAAATAACTACATCAAACTAATGAGTATTATTTTTAGCGTCGTTGGGGTGATTATAATTGAGCTTATAACTATTATAATGACAATCTCAATATTTCATTTCATTTTAAAGATGAACCAAAACAAATAGAGATTTTATATACCGGCATCAACGAATGAGTATAATTTCTAGCGTGGTTATAGGCGCTCAACGCAATAGCAAAAAATAACATGTTTGTATAAAAGTCCAAATGCAACCTTTTGATTTGTCAGAAATGCAATCAGAAAAGAGAGTTGTGAAATATTAGGGGGGTCAACCATGACTCATCATACCTCACTACCCACCAATAATATCATTCCACTTAATTTCATACCTCATTCATACCTCATCATAGTTTTTTAGTGGCAATGGTCATTCCATACCTCATTCATTTTTTTTTTAATTCATAATTATATTAAACAATTAAATAAAAACATAATATTTCATTAATAATAAAAAATTACATAATACTTCAAAAAAAAAAAAAAAATTACATCA
This sequence comes from Chrysanthemum lavandulifolium, assembly GCA_022545495.1. NCBI lineage: Eukaryota > Viridiplantae > Streptophyta > Magnoliopsida > Asterales > Asteraceae > Chrysanthemum > Chrysanthemum lavandulifolium. Next base: position 19,935,523 of record CM040245.1, read on the forward strand.
CCGTTGAAATAAAAAGAGAATTATACTAGTCATCGAGGTATGCTAAGTCAGATCCATTACATGCTCAAGTAAGACCACCGTTGAGTGTTGTAGTTGATTTGTGTGTAAAATGGTCATTTAAAGTGTATATTTATGTTTTTTTTTTTTTTTTTTTTTTTTTTTAGCGAAAATAGCCCAGCGTCTAGTTTTATTACCGTTGCTCAGCGTTCTCCTCCACACCGAATCGGCATAAAGCCCGCTCACCATACCACACCGCCCCATACCGCACGGGTGGCAATGGTGTTACCGTGCGGCATGGGAGCAAACCGAAAGCAAACCGCATGTGTTGCCACCCCTTAGACTAATGTTTGGCTTTATACAAAATGATAGTAATACCATCAGATTTAATAAAAAGATTTAAGGTGTAGAAAGAATAGAGATGACACACGTGGAGAAAGGTTGTGAGGGTAAAATTGCAACTACTGAATGATTTTGCATACCCCATTGCGTATAATCGGTCAGCGCCAATTGTATCATTCAAAGGCAAAACAAAATTTATCAAACAATATAATTGATGACCGAATTTGGACTCAACACCGAATCAGGCCATTAAGCGTCAATCAAACACACCCTAAGAGATGTTAAGACACCCCCTTCCATATCTAATTCAATAAGAGGTTTATGCCTCTTAATACCTCTTAATGGTGAGAAAAAACAAACGCTCTTAAAATAGATTGTCTCTTATCGTTTCTAAATGACATGAAAAAAACAAACACTCTTAATGACTCAAATGTCTAACAGTATCTGAATGAGTCAGATTAAGATGTTGTTAAGAAACAATTAAAAAAAAAAAAAAAAAAAAAAAAAAAAACCACCTTACTTTACACTAAAAATTATCTCACGTGTTATATAGCGGAACTGAAATCATTTTCATTGAGGAACTTCTCATACAACAAAGGTGCTACCATTAGGACACATGCCTTTTAATTTTTGACCCATATGCATTGGCAATCTTCTTCTAGTTAATTTACAGTACTATTTATAAAAGCATCTACAATGCTTCTACAGTTCTACCTATAAAGACTTTTTTTCATTTATGACAATTAATTTTCCATTAATTTTTATCTCTCTAAAAGTCATGTTTACAAATCTTCTTCGGTGCACAAAAGCTTTTCCATATTAAGTCTTCCATTAAAAAGGGGCGTAAAATGAAATTAAACATGACTTCATTTAATGAAAATAGCTTATATCTTTTTTGTCAAACGCTTGACATATACCAAATCATTTTCTTCAAAGTCTTTAATATAGCTTTTATTAAAATGGATCACATTATTTGTATAACTTTTTTAAATACGAGTAGTAAAAAGTCAATTATAAACCTTGCATTGCATATGCTCCAAGTGCCGTTAGGTAAAAATAAAACCAGATAAGATATGGATTAGATTACCAAATAAAGCAAGTAATACAAATCCACTAGAAATTTAATGTACGTTGTGAGCAGGGGTGTATTCGGATGGATTCGTCCGATGTCGGGTTATTCGGATCATACAATTTTGATTTAATCCAATATTCATCCAAATAAGAGTTGGGATATTCGAATTCGGACTGTTCAGGTATCGTGTTATTCGGATATATGTTCAGATATCCGAATAAGCATCATCAAATTTAATATCTCAATAACTATAATACACGATTGCAAATTATTAATATAACTATAAAGCAGGACATAAGCTCTTCACATGCCACGTGTCATCATTAATTGCCAACTTTAGCAAGTTGGCAAAAATAGTCCTTGAAGTTTAAGTGTCATTGCAAAGTAAGTCCAAGTTGGCAAAAATAGTCCCTGAGGTTTAAGTGTCGCTGCAAAGTAAGTCCTTTATAGCAATTTGGCAAAAATAATCCCTATCTAAATTCACGTCTACAAAAGCAATCCCGCTGCATCGCGCGGGTTTCCACACTCGTTATAATCCTAAAACTAAAGAATATTAATTAAGTTATATAAATGCTTCCCATGATACTCCGAGTAATAATAAAAAAATTCAATTTTAATAAATTAAACTTTATTAAAAAAAGGTTTTGTTAACCACAACCCATAGGCTGGTGGGTTAAGCATCATTATTTGTGTGAAAATTGCATTTAATAAACTCATTATTTCTATATTTATACATATTTAATGATTATAATCTTTTATATTATTATATAATAAAGGAATTACATCATTTCGGAGTGATTTTGTTAATTCATTCTTATTGAAAAAACAATTGGGCCAATATGGGAGCTCGATTTCGCTAAGTAAGCAAAATCGTGTGATGTGATTAGTTAATAAAAGTCAAAATTAAATTGATTTTTGTCAAACTTTAATAAATTTGGCGGAGAAATTTGGTTGATAAAAAAAAACACATAAAAATATAGGTGTCAAATATGTGAAAACAAAAACTTAAAAAAAGAGGGGTAATTAATAAAACTTTTGTGGTTGAATTTTTAAAAGTTATATAGAGTTAAGTGTAATATTATAAGCCTCCAAGTTTTTTAATAACTTTAGGTTATAAACAAATACCTCGTTATACTTTATACCCTTTTGTTGTTTTAAAATAACAACATATAAATATCAATTTCTTTTTACTATATTACGTTCAATAAGAACCCATTTATTTCATTTTAAAACGTTTAACATATATGGACATGAGTTTACATTTTAAATACGGCTAAATTACTGAAAACGAAAATATAATTATCAAATTGTAAGTACGGATTACTTTAATACAAAAATAAATATACGCGATTGTACTTATAACAATTACTCATGTAATTCTTATTTATTTATAGACTAAAATACACCGTTGGTCCCTAAACTTGTACCAAAGCATCATGATGGGACAAAACTCTCATCGCCACAGGTCCAAACCTTGGCCTTTAAATGCCAAATTAGTCATTTGACAAAGTCAAAGTCTGATTTTTGTTTTGTAGTCGAGGGTATTTTAGTCCATACACATTTATACTTTTATAACACATTTATTTTACCCCTTCATCTTTCATCATCATCATCATCTCCCCAAATAATCATCTCCTCAAATCATAATCCTGGTCATCATCTCCCCAAATCATAACCCGAAGCATCCGTTCGTAAAATGGGTCAAAGTTGTCACCTCTATCGTTTACTAACAAAACATCACCACCATGATTTCACCCTAAAAATTGTAATCGATATAGCATAATATGTTGTTTTGTGCAGAAAAGATTCGAAACAAGTGCAAGAGATTCGTTTATATAAACATGCGAAGGATTTTATTTTGATGAAAATCATGTTTATGTAAAGAAACTTGTTCGACCGATATTGCGAAAGTTTGTGTTGCCGTGTGCACAAGTTTTGAAGGAAACACTATATCCTTATCCCAAAATGGATTTTTGCCGTCGGGAATCATGTCTTTGTAAAACCAATGGAGACACACCGATAGAGGTTGTGACAATCTATGAAAGAGTTTGAATTCATTGTCTGGTCATTGAAAACTTTCATTTTAAAGCGTTAACATTGCTTTTGAAGCCGGTTGTATTTAACTTTAGCTTATTAGTCTACTACGAAGTTACTAATATTAAAGCTTAATACATCAAAAATGAACAAAGCAAATAATGTAACTTAAAGTACTAGGCAAGTTCTATCAAGTCTCACTACTGCAGTATCGCCACATGTTTTCACAAGTGTGACATACATGTCCAAATTCAAAACAATGAAATATTTACAAACATAAAGACTACAATACAATCATATCACAAATTTATTCATTACCGAATATGCAGGTGCATAAGAATTTCTTCAAATTAACAGACTCCATACATTTCATCTTCGAAAGGTGGTCCCTTTCCAATAAAATGTAGGGAAAATTGCATGAAAAGTTATCATACTTGACACTTATTGTCATTGTGTGTAGCGACCTACTTTTTTTTTATCATTGTGGCACAAACTTTTTGGGAGCGTGCTATTGTATGTACTGTTTTACCGGTTGTGTTTTTTGGTCCTACGTGGCACCGGTTTTATGCTTGCTAAGCAATATATTTGATTTTTTTTCTTTCTTTTTAAACGATTTTTTTGTATCCACATATTTATTCTCACCTCCCCACCACCCAATCATTTTATCCACACCAAACTTAACTTTTATCCCTACCACACAAACCAATGAGATCTTCTTCTTCTTCAACCTCTCGATCTAGAGGGACCACATTCAAACGGTATACCAAGGAAGAAGTTATTGCTCGTACTGAATGCGATTGTCATTTGCCTATGGAAGAGCAAGTCTCATGGACCATTTACAACCCCGGTAGAAGATACAAGGGCTGTCCAAAATATGTAAGATAATATTTCGTTTGTTAATGAAGCTCGTTATGTAATGCCTTATATTTCGTTTGTTAATTGACAGGATAGGGAAGAGCGATGTAAGTTTTATGGATTTATTGATAATGAGCTACCTAGTGACTACTACAAAGAGTCGTTCTTCAAACAACATGAGGCGAAAATGTTGAAGAAGCAAAGAATAAGGACATCGATAAGATTGGCTCAAAATCATTGAAGGCAAAAGCTTCACATCGATGAAGGCACATATTTGCAAATGGTTGAATTGAAGGCAGATTTGACTTTGCTAAAGTCAAAAGTTAAATTTCATGACAAACTTGTTGTTTTGTTTGGTTTGTTGGTTGTGTTTGTAGCTTTTGTTTTGTGCAAGTAATGTGTTTGTATCCATCAATAGAACCTGTTAGGAGTTATGTAATATGACAATGTTTTGTCTTGCTTTATGTTTAATGGAATGGTTTGTTTTGGTTCACAATAGTTATTCAACACGGGCTCATAATACAAATGGTAAATGTCATTACTTATCACAAGTTCATGCCCTTGATTACAAAGCGGGCATTCCATGAAGGTTTAAAGTTACATGACATAATAACCAAATACCTAATGTTTCTAAGTGCACAACATATAAGAACAAAAGAAGTGCACAGAAGTTAAGTTACAAAACATTAAAGTTATATTACATTAAAGAAGTTTAGTTATACTAATTTGTTTTCACTCCAAATTGAGAGCATTGGAGCTTGAGCTTCCAATGCCTTGGTGTTGCTTAGCCAGTTTGATCTTCAGTATTCTTTCACTCTTTCCTCTTTGCTTTGTCATGACAAATTTCCTCTTTGGTCTTGGTTCAACTTCAGTTACTGGTTCAGTCTGTGAGTGCTGGGTAGGTGCAGTCCTTGAGGTATGAGTTGTTGCAGTCTGTGAATTATGGTTGTGAATAGGATTTTCTTGAGCATTGTTAGCTTCAGTACTTTCAATTGGATCAGACACATTATCATTTTCATCAATGCCAAACCATCTCCCTAACCTTCCAAATCTGCCAAGACCACTAAGCCCTCTACCTCTACCTCTACCTCTACCTCTACCCCTGACATTGAATGCCCTAGACCCACCCACATCGACAAATGTTACCTTTTTCTCTCGTGATTAAGTGCGGTTGCACTAGAACCACCCAATTCGCATACACTAGAATCTAAGGTCTCATTTTCTTCAACTAGGTTGTTGGTGTATCCATGGTCACATTTTCATCAAGCGGTTCAACTACGGGTTCATCTTCATCAACTAAACACATTGGTGTGGTTGTGTTTTTGTTTTCCTTGGCCTACCTTTTTTGCATTGACGGTTGCACTAGAACCACCCACATCATATTCACTAGACATAGGGATAGATTCAGGTGTTGCTTTGAATGGTTCAACTAAGGGTTCACCTTCATCAACCAAACCTGTGGTGGTGGTTTTCCTAGGTCTACCCATTTTAACTGGTGCTTTAGGTGGTTTCACAACTGTTTGGTTCTTACAACCCTTCTTATTGTGACCTTTTTGAAAACAATTTGAACAAGTCATCTCAATCCCAGTCCTAGGTATCTTATTGGGGTTCTTATTTTCATGAGCAGCTCTATTCCTTTTTTTCTTTGGTCTACCAGGCATTTTTTTTGGTTTAGGAGGCAAGACCTTAGACAAGTCACTACAATCAGGCCAGAAGGTCATTCCACCAACAGGGGTTAAGTATTGATGATAGGCATCATGAAACATTTGTTTTCTAAAGCAATCTGGCACATACTCTTCTGCCCTTCTTCCTAACTTAAAAATTACAGCTATGGCATGACTACATGGCAAACCTGATAGTTGCCACATCATGCAGCTGCAAGTCCTGTGGTGTTCATCAATGCTAAAAGCCTCAGAACCATTTCTCACTTCAAATACATTTCCTCCAGCTGGTATCACATGCCAGAACCTTACAACAAATAAGTTATAATTAGTTTACAGTTAATGGTTATCTAGCTTTATAATCATGATATAAGTAGTGTAATTCATACCTTTGCTGATCTTTCAAGATTTCCAACCTTTTCTGAATGTTAGGACAAATGTCTTCTTTCCATTTATCCAACATTTTTCTCATTATGTTTATTCTTTCCATAACAATCACCCTCATTGCCTCAAGCATTGTAATCAATGGCTTATCTCTAACACTTAACAGCACGCCATTGAAACATTCACTGAATCCATTCTCAACAGCTTCACAGTTGTTACCAATTTGAAAGTATGCTCTGGACCAGGTCTTGGGATCTTTATTAATCAGATATTGATATGCATTTGGGTTACCTATCTTGATCTTCTCCATAATCTTGTTGAATAAACCTGGGTAACTAGCCTTTGAAGCAGCCCAAAAAAGATTCCTAAATTCCACACCACTATATGATTTTCTAAAACCACCATATATGTGCCTTGCACCTGTCTATGTTACGCATTGGGCATTACATCCTTTCTGACTTCTATCAATCCCTACGACATGTTCATTAAAACAATTAGAATATGAAAGACACTTAAAAAATAAGGCATTGAAAGTTAATCATACCTTGTGTTGGCCTGACATAAGTGTTAGACCATTTCCAGTTGGCAAATCAAGATCATGTCCAAGCAATTCCAAAAACCATGACCAGTTATCTTTGTTCTCCACATTGACTACAGCCCATGCTACCGGAAAGATCTGATTGTTACCATCCCTCCCAATAGCTGTAAGTATTTCACCCACATTTGGTTTTTTGAGGAAACATCCATCCAAAGCTATAACCCTTCTACACCCTTTCTTCCAGCCCTCTTTCAATCCATTAAAGCAAACATAAAACCTATCGAAAAAGTTTCATCACGGATTGTTGTAACCCAACTCTTACGGTGGAACCATCATTTGAATCAATATGGCTCTTGCATATGACCTAATGTAACCATAATGATCTGCCAATGTGTGTTCCCCATCATTTATTGCCAAACTTTTAGCCCTTCTACATACACTAGGACTAACTATGCACTTGTATTTTTTCATGACTAATTCAGCAATTTGATGCAACTTAATTTCCGGATTCATTATAATCTTATGACCAAAGTGACTAGCAATCCACTTGTAATTAACTAATGATCCATACTTAAAATCTCTAACACATGTATGTTCATTAGTTAGTGATATCACCTGAAAAGACCTTTCCTTAACCATCTGCCTTGCATAACACCTCCATGGGCATGTAGAGCCTTCATCCCTTTCTGTTGGGTACCTATTGAACTTACTTAGTTTCCCCTTCTTTTGATCCTTGATCCTCTCGGGCGTATACCACAACGAGCAATTACTTTGGTTTTGAGCCTCTCACACTGCGTGGAAAATCCATTTGCTAGAGCATAGTATGTCGACATTGTCTCAAGCGAGCATCATCAACATACTTTTCACCAACACGAAAAGAAAACATAAGCGTACATCGAAAATAATTGATGTAACTCGATTATTATGCACATTAGTTTGGGATGGAATGTGTCATACCTTTGGTTTGCATCTTCGGTGTGTGCACGCATCATGTACATGATACCTCTCCACATTAGTCTCCACCATTTTGAAAGGATCGTAAGTTGTACATCATCATCACAACCTTTGAGCTTCCTCAGTAAGTCATCAAGGAACTCCTCATGTTCTTGGACAGTTTCATTTTCACAAAGACCATTACCTTTCTTTTTTGTTGAACTTTCCTCTCTACTTGGCTGCTGAGTACATTGGTTTCTAACCTTGGGTGCCCTTTTTGAATCATAAATTCTTTTCCTAAGTTCTATCAACTCATCCTCGCCCTCTGATAAGTAGTCTATAGATCTATCGGACACTTCACTATCACTATCACTGTATAACATTGAGGAGTCAGGAATTTCAGCATCACTTTCAGTAGAAGATTCATCCATAACCCTTGGATTAACATTATCTTCAATAACAATACCCTTGTTCCTAACACTTTGCCTTTTAGCATGAATTGTCCTATCTTCTTCAATCAATGGACCCTTACCCTTATCCACCACCTTCCGAAGGATATCATTGTCATGAACATGTCCTGATGGAGAAATGTCATCATCAACCTGTTCTGATGGACCAGTGTCATCATGAAAATGTTCTGAAGGAGAATTCACATCAGCAACATTTTCAGATGGACCAGTGTCAACATCAACAGGTTCAGATGGACCATTCTCATCATCAGATGGTGCAGCAGCCTCATTCTCTAGATTAATAGGTGGTGCTTCAGCACCCTCAATTGATACACTATCCCAATGTTTTCTACTTACAGTTCTAGGCTTAGGTGGTGTTTTTAACTTTTGTGCTTCTTCCTCAGCCCATGAAACTAATTCATCATAAGACATGTTCCCAGCATCCTTCCCCCGAACCCCTTGTATTCTAAGTTTAGAAGTTGCATCACTAACAGAATCATCAAAGACCAAATTTTTATAATAATAGTCATACAAATTTTGGGGAATGTGGGCTAAATACATATCTATTTTTCCATATGATTCAGCAAACGCATACATTGTCTCCAAATCTGTATTATTCTCAACTATTTTTAACCCAACATCTAACTCACATTCTGGTAACCTAAAAAACAAGGCATAAAAACTTAACTCATACCTATCTGTCAAATACTCATAAAGACTATCATAATCAAACTTCCTCTCCTTATTAACCCTAAACTCGTGCACTACACCGTTTTCATACATTAGTGGTACGAAATAGAAGACCCCGTCATAATGTAAATCAAAGAACATAAAATCTGAACCAGATGGCACCATACTGTATACAAAAAGAATATATATATTGTATTAGTACTCAATATAAACCTTAAATCACCATGCATATTATGGGAGAGATAAATAAAAAATTAAATTGAAGTATAATACAAACACAATAAAGTAAAATATACCTTTTGCACAAATCAATTACATAAAAACACTAGAGAATGATTGTCAATTTGAATTTTAATAATTAGGGTTTGGGACCAGTTTCAGATAAAGAGATATGTGGGGGAGTGTGTTTTTTTTTAGGGATAAGTTAGGTTAAAAGTGGAGATCTAACGTGTCCATATATTTTCAGAAGTGGAATATGAAAAGGTGAATAAAATGTCAAAAAAATAAAGATATTACCGGCTAATGACACAACCGGTAAAACAGTACATACAATAGCACGCTCTCAAAAAGTTTGTGTCACAATGATAAAAAAAAATAGGTCGCTACACACAGTGACAATAAGTGTCAAGTATGATGACTTTTCATGCAATTTTTCCTGAAATGTACTTATACTTCACTTTTACCAACTAGATTGAAACAAAGAAAGATCATCGAACTATAAAAATTGATCATAAGAAAAAGGAGAAGATGTTTGTCTTTTTCTTTGCAAGGAGCCAAAAACGTCTCTATGGTTTGGCAAAAAAAAAAAACCATCTTTCAAAAAAGCCAAAGGCTTTTAAACCAACTCAATGCAGATTATGCACTTGCGTGGTCAACTCTACATCCTCAAGGGATGCAATAATGATGAAATGGAGAAAGATTTTGGGGCGCCACTCTTCTAGGAAAGGATCTCAATCCATGCCTTCTTGACATCGTTTTTCTTGTATACTATTTAATGATTATGTTGTGGAGATGATAACCATGATGATGTTGGGAAGATGATGATTTGAGGAGATGAATGATTTGGGGAGATGTGATGATGATGAAAGATGAAGGGGTAAAATATAAATGTGTTATAAAAGTATAAATGTGTATGAAAAAATACCTTCGACTACAAAACAAAAATCGGGCTTTGACTTCATTAAACGACTAATTGACATTTAAAGTAGAGTTTGGACGCATGGCGATGAAAGTAGAGTTTTGTTCCATCACGATCTTTAGTGTGAGTTTAGGGACCAACGATTGTATTTTAGTCTTATTTATATAAGGATATCTGAAAAACGTTTTAAAATTTTTAAGGAATATCTTTAATTTTATCAACGCCATTTCGTTATGTGTTATTAAACTTGCGTCACGTGTCGATATAATATCGATATTGAAATTTAAATAACAACATCAACATCTTTCTTAAATTAAATAAAATTAAATCTTGAAGTATCTAACATAAATTTTTACAAATATTTTACCAAATTATAACGGATATTAATGCATAATGAAAAACTCGTGCATAACTATTAGTTGTACTTATATCATAATTTCATGGGCAAATTCTTATATGTGTATATATTCAACTAAAATGTTAAAATAAATTTGATTTATGTGTAAACTTCATTCGTGCATGAACTTATAATTATATAATTATATGTAATTACATTTAAAGACACAATATTCAGTGTTAATAAAAGATAATTTTTTTTTTGTCAAAACCCTGTGCGTGCACGAGTATTATAACTAGTTATGTAAAGTGTTGTCATACATAAAACAATTGAAGTGAATTAAATGTTGATTTTTCATTTATGGTAAGCTTAATCACAACCCTATGAACTGTGGTTAGCAAAATCCTTAAAAAACAACAAATTGTCGATTATAAGAGTGGTCAAGAAAGAAATAACCCATCGATCGTCTCATGTCCTCAAGCTATTAACTCTAGTTATTAACCCAATAATTATCAATTAAGAAATGTCATGTTACCATTAATAGAAAATAAAAACTTTGTACGAATTATTCAGATGTATCCAAATTCGAATAAGAATATACACAGAGGGTTGATACACATATTATTTTTTTTATATTTACACCACATTTTAATGCATATTATACAAGACAGTAATGAACAATTGTGATGTAGGTATAAAAAAAATAGTGTGAGTATTAACAACCAATTTGTATGACTAATAAACACGCGCAAAGATACGCTTAATCTTAAGATTATGAACACATCGAGATAAATGGTGAAGATAATGAGAGAGAAAATGGATATGCACAAGTCAATCTTGAATTGATTAAGCGTATCTTTGAGCTTTATATTTTAGTCATCTATATCATTACTCATACATATTATACAGAATCCGTTCAAGTTAGATTCAGATTATTCGGATTGATCCGAATAACCCGTTTAACATTTTGAAATTCAATATCTAAACCCGATTAAGCTTTTCCAGCCCAATAACTCTTTTCCAAGGCTAACCCAAATATGCAATCACAGGCTTGGCCCAATAACTCTCTTCCTCATTTTGGTTATTGGCTTGATGCTATTTAACCGTTATGTTAATTATTAATTTATTACACGAACAAATGTTATGTTACGTTATGAGTTTTGACTCTTTCGTGATATCTTGCATTGAACAAGTAATAAAATGAACCAATTAAATTTATACCTTTAATGAGTAAGAATCTCGGACCAAAAAGTATGAACCGGAAATTTTCATTCATACCATTTTTTGACAAATTGAAATTTTCATTCATACCATTTTTTGACAAATTGATTAACCTTTCCAAAACATGTAAATTGCACACACTTGCATATCTGAAAGTATGATTTTCTCCCAATTGTAAAACCTAGAAACTGCAAAGACGTGCAAGTTATGTATAAAAAATGCTGCCACATACGTGTTAAGATATAGACTCCAGCAAAGACGTACCAGATAACTCATACCACACAGGTCATCATCAATTGCCACATCACCCCAAACAGTCAAGGTCATATACTCATGTTAGAAAACTTGAACACAAACTGGCTTTAAATGCATCCTACAGGCAGGTTACAACAGGTCCAATCCAACAAGGCCTTATATATAAATTTTAATCTGGACCATTGATTTAAATATTTGCTGACCTATACATCATTTCACAACCCTCATCCCACCCCTTAAAGGCTTAAACTACCCTTCTCTCTCATCTCATGGGTACCTCAACAAGAGCATTGAAGATAGGAGTTATTGGGTTTGGTCCCTTTGCCCAGTTCTTAGCAAAAACAATGATCAAACAAGGGCATCTTATTAGTGCAACATCAAGATCAGACCATTCTGCAATTGCTGTCAATCTGGGTGTCCATTTCTTTAGGTACGTACAATACTTACCTGCACAATGTTCATCTTTTCAGATTTCAATACATGTTCGTATAAGTGGTGAAAGTTTGTACTATTATGTGTATGAAGGGATATGGAAAAATTTATGGGATTAGAGCATGATGTGATTCTGATATGCACATCAATTATGTCGTTATCAGAGGTCGTTAAGTCTATTCCGTTTCATTGCCTTAAAAGACCAACACTATTTGCTGATGTACTCTCTGTCAAAGAACACCCAAGACAAATCCTCCTCCAGGTAACTATAAAATTAAAACTGGAGTACAAAATAGACTCCTCGCATATCGCATCTTTCTTATGAATACCAGTAAACACATAAATCCGTACAGCGTAGCAACCTTGGAACATACTGCTAAGCGTAACTGAAAGAGTACATTCTTTAATAAATAGTGTGAAACAATTATATCGTCCTACAATAATGCTAAACATTAAGCTTTCTACATTAGGATTTAAAGTAATTGAGTGTATTACTGATATGTTTGAAATGTCTTGTGATAAAACTAAGGAAGTTCCTGAGGACTCGGATTTGGTGTGCACACATCCTATGTTCGGACCAGAAAGTGGGAAAGACGGGTGGAAAGATCTTAACTTCATGTACGAAAAAGTACGCGTTAGGGATGAGGATTTGTGTTCATCTTTTCTTTGCATTTTCGAACACGAGGTATTGTTTTATTATAATAGAGGACAAGTCCATAACTTGATCATGAGTTATCAGAACACAGTAGACACAAAATGCTAATTAACTATGGACACTTGTGCATGGAAATGTAAATTCAGGGGTGCAAAATGCTGAAAATGAGCTGTGAAGAGCATGACAGACTAGCTGCTCAAAGCCAATTTGTTACTCACACCATAGGCAGGTAAATGACTTCTTGAACAGGCAAATTCGACCCTTTAAATTATGAACGGGCATAAATTTATGTTAAGTTTGATTCCTGACGGGGAAAACAATCATATATCTAAAAAGGGAAGGGTCGAATGTAATTCTTCATGTCATATTTGACAACCTAATTGTTTGTATATAAGAAATAGAAAATGGGCCAAAAAGTGTAGCCCTGACCCGTACAAAAAAGAATTTGTTTGGATCCCTTAACCAATCCGCCCATTTTGCCACCAAATAGCTACACTTGTATGTTCTAATCATGTTGGTACTATTTTTACAGGATGTTATCAGTAATGCAGATTACAAAAACACCAATAGATACAAAGGGATTTGAGAAGCTGGTTCAAGTGGTATGCTCAAGCTTATTTCTATACATTATATAATATAAAGAAAAAATCGTCCCTGTCGTATGTACAAATTGCGGATGCAGTCCTTATCTTTTCAAAAGTGCAGACGTCGTCCCTGTAGGAAACCTTTGGTGCGGATATCGTCCTTAGCGGGTTAGCCCAAAGGGAAATGACTAAAATGCCCCAAAGTGAAAATGACAATGCTCTATGAAGGAAAGGGCATTTTACTGATATTACTTCGAGTCCGGGGTGATATCCGCACCAAAAGTTTCCTACAGGGACGAAGCCTGCACTTTCGGAAAGATAGGGACTGCATCTGCAATTTGGACATTTGGACATACGACAGGGACGATTTTTGCAATTTACTCTTATATGAATGTTATTGATACAGAAGGCAAGGCGTACTAGAAAAAATGTTTTTTTGTTAAAATGCTAAACAATTAACATGCACGCAGAAAGAAACCACGGAGAATGATAGCTTTGATCTCTACAGTGGGTTGTTCATACACAATAGGTTTGCCAAGCAGCAGGTATGAAACACTAATACTTTGTGTGTATATGATTTTATTAGCTAAAAATGGATCCTTGATGATAATAACATCATACATTGATCGCCCAGATAGAGAGTTTAGAAAGTGCACTTCAGAGAGTGAAGGAATCACTAGAAGCAAGGATGAACAAGCAAGATGGGCGCAAGTGAGACTAAAGATTGGATTGTAAATTTAGTATCATGTAAAAGTATATGCAAAATGGTGCAATGTCTTTTCTTGATGAGCAGACTTCACTAATCATGTAACTTATACATATATGATGGTATTTTATTTTTCAGATGTTTACCTTCTACTTACTATATTTATTCAAGATCCGATTAGTAGGATGTTATTCATTTCCTTTAACTTTCTTAAATCAGATGACATGAAAATGACGTCCCACTAAGTGACGCATTCATTCATAATTACTACAAAGGGCCATATTTCCAATACTAAGTTAAACTTTTCATTGCAGTATCACAAAAATGGAACTCTCCTATTCCCTATTTATAGTTGCTTGGTTGCGCAAACAATATATTTCCATAATCAACACAATCAAGTAACTTTGTATCTTGGTAAATAGGAGAGGTTACATTAGGCATGTTTGGAGCATGTGATCAACCTGAGAACCTCTGGAACATTGACTATTAGTTAATATGTAGTGATCTTATTTGGTTCCATTCATAGACATATTTTCCGTGCAACTACAACTAACCTCTCTAATCTAACATAAACTACTGCTTTAATGAGGGATATCATGGATTGATTATGTTTGCCTATTCTATGTAGTGGTAAAGGGCAGAAATGTGGTCTCACTTTTTGTTCGATATAATACCAAAATCCTAATGGTCAGTTGCCCTCAACAATTATTACATGTTGGTGTCTTGTAACTATTTATAAAACACCACATAACCTAATATGCATAATGGCTCATTTAAAATTTATTTTTACCTTAAAAGTTATTCTGCAAGTGTTGTATAGTTCCCAACGATTTCATTAAAAAAGTAAGGACCAAATGTGCCAAGTAATCAAATATTTGTTATATTGTGTTTGGAAGACAAAGAGCAATGTAAACCAGGGAGTTTATTTAGTACAATCGATGAACGATTTGTACTTGTATTCATGTATGAAATGGTTAGTCGATCAAAATTTGTTTCCTTTACCAACCCATGGGTTATACAAAGGCATAACTTTACAAAGACTGCTGAAAATTTGCCTCTATCTATCTTCATTTTGTGTTCTATCCAATGTGCTCAACTTTATATTTTAACTACAGAGCACGACTATAATATTCATTGAACTAAAACAGAAAGTGGTTCCTTACAAGGAGGTGACCTCAGCAGCTACAGCATGACACAAGTCATCATCTCTTTGACTGTTGATTTTCAATTTCATCAACACCAGCTTCTTCTGTGTTGTTGCAACCTATTGTGGCAGGATTTGCAGATTCGATTGTTTGGTTTATAAATGATTCACTCTTTTGAGTCTGTAGTCCCGTAAATCCTTCTGTGTTGTTGCAACCTATTGAGGCAGGATTTGCAGATTCGATTATTTGGTTTATAGATGATTCACTCTTTTGAGTCTGTAGTCCTGTAAATCCTTCTGTGTTGTTGCAACCTACTGTGGCAGGATTTGCAGATTCGATTATTTGGTTTATAGATGATTCACTCTTTTGAGTCTGTAGTCCCGTAAATCGTGCAAGATCTATCCATTGCTGCACAAAGATAAAATATAGGGAAGTTAGAATAAAATTCAATGGAATATGTACAAATAGCATTAATACACTATGTAGCATATATTATCAAAGTAAGATCAACTTAACCTGAGTTCCCCAGTAGGAATTGATCGTCCGTGCTACAAAAGATAGCATATTAACCAACAACGTTTGATCAGCAAACATATCTGAAATCCGATGCTCCACCAGTCCGGCAATAATCTGCATTATGAGTTGTGCTTATGTTAATAACGAACCAATGTTTATAGCTAGAAGTAGAAATCTCGATAGGGTTGATATAGGTTATGTTTATCTCAAACGATTCAAATAAAAAAAAAATATATATATATATAGCTAAAAAGGGAGCATGTCAAAAAGGTTGAAAGTCATAGGGCTATTTAACCGAATACAACCCTCTAACTCATAGTTTAAGTGGGTCAGCGGGCTGGCAATTTTTGACCTGTACCAGAAATGACCTGTTTACAGAATTCATTACCCAACCTACCCATAATATACATGTAATTCATATCAAAATTCGAGATCTGGGATATGTGAAGATGGGATACCTGATATCGGAGATTAGCTGATGTCCCAAGAAAGCCACTGTAAACAACTGCAGTTTTCAATATTGGTGATCTCTTATTTTGTTGATTATTCACAAGGCGGATTCAGAAATTTGCGTGCAGAGTACAATACATTTGAGGCAGCCACAGCTCCAATACTGGAAATAAATCCAACACCAGCAAGCTTTATACCACCTACAACCACTGAAGCTACCCTATGGCCAACATTCCAGTCCTTCCCCGCAAGCGTTTTTTGAAATGCATTATCGGGTATGGATCCCAGAAGACCCTTTAGTGCATCTATGCTGTCGGGCCCATTAGCATCATCAGCAAATGAAATAAACGATATTGTAGGGGCTGGAAGCCATACTGTGAAGAAATCAACTACTATTCCTCTCAAAGTGTCCGTCACCACATAGTCAATTTCTTCAAAGAATTTTCCTTTTCGCTTCTGATATTGTGCCAAGAGGGTTGTAGTTATCGATATTGATTCCTCTATAGCTAATCTATTTAGGAATTTGGGATCTGCTAACAACCTTTCTCTAAATCCCTGGCATTAAACAGGAATGAGGCTTTCATTAAAAGATGGTACAAATTGCATGCCTTGATGAAGAACACGAAGTGCTATTCTTATTAGCAGGGTAAATTAGTTAGCAGTTACCTGAAAATTATGAGCAAGTTCTGCAAGAAGAGGATACTGCTCCAGATCAAATAAATTCTGCAGGGCTTCTGGAGATACAAGACCAAGATCTAGTCCTGTTTGGATATCCTGATAAAGGCAGAATGCATATTATCATCAACTAACAATAGTCTTCTTTTTATATGACTTTAGACAGTTTCATTAGAAGTGATTCGATGAGTAATTTCAACTACTTCAAGTACATAGGTTACAAATCACATATGTATATAAAGATGGATCCTAGGTTATTATCCAGAAAGTTCGTCTGGTAAGAAAATGTGATGTACATGCTGACCATGGTCACACATCACATATAAAATTGTAATGAAAACAACCATGACTAATGGGTCCTAGTTTTTTTTTACCATCGCCTTTGAACGTAGGTTTGATTTAATAAAAAATGCAGAAAGAACCTCATTTGTAACTAATGGGTCCACTAACCTGTGGCAACGCATCTCGCCTTCTGCCAGCTGCATTCATGACTCGAGCAATTTCAGCACGGTCAAAGCAATTCCTTGTGCATGGTCTGGCGGCAGA
Organism: Chrysanthemum lavandulifolium; assembly: GCA_022545495.1. Taxonomy (NCBI): domain Eukaryota; kingdom Viridiplantae; phylum Streptophyta; class Magnoliopsida; order Asterales; family Asteraceae; genus Chrysanthemum; species Chrysanthemum lavandulifolium. The sequence continues at coordinate 19,953,138 of CM040245.1, forward strand.
ATACCATAAGAAATCAGCAACAGGAACCTCACCTTCGCGTCTGATGTATTGCCTTTCAGGATCAAGCAATATAACGGTTTGATTTTTCTTTTGCATCTTTCTTGCAATTCTTGCTGGTACCCCAGTCCCTCTTGATCCATAAGCAACATGGCTTGCACCAGTCACCACCACCAGCATTCCGTTAGCTCCTCCATTTGTAACTGACTGTAAAATTATCTGAGACATGGTATACTCCTCAACAACTCTGGCTTGTGCAGACAGATAAGAGCTTGGCCCAAAAGGAATAGACTGAACTGAGAAACTCATTTCCTTTGATGGTCTACGCGAGATCGATGTAAATCCTGATATAAATCCTGAACCAGCTGGAGGAGCATAAGCTTTACGCTCAGCCTTAGAAAGCCCCCGAATACCATCAGCTTGAACAGTTCTCAGAACCTACAGACATGTATCACAACAATAATAAGTACTGTGCCAACAGCTTCACCTTGTATGTATAATGTAACTTGCAAGGATAAAGAGTACCTTAAGTGGTGTACCACATGCAACTAGTCGAACTCCATTATCACGACAGTAATTTAGAAGAGGCTCGTATTCCTGCCATCGCTGAGGTGGCCAGTGTGACACGAAAGGCTTTAACGTCTCTCCATCAATCCTGCCATCCATGATTGGCTTTGATAATGAGCACTTCAGCAAAATATAAACATAACCAAAAAACAGAGAATACATACATATGGATTTTAACTAATGAAACAGAACGTGTATGTAGGGAGGAAGCTTAGGCCAAAGTTCAGATGGATTTGAACTAATGAAACTGTGAGTACACTTGTGCACGCACAATACAAAGTATGTTTGAACAGAATTCCGATTTGGTATATACAGATCTATGACAAGATTAAGGTTCTTAATTACTACCACGTATCCATTAGAAGTCAAAAAGATTTTTTATTGGGAAAAAAAAGGATAAACTTTCAGGATGAACTACGCTACATACCATACTTAAAGAAAAGATAACCCCATGAACAAAACTCTAAAAGTCCACATCTAATCACGCTAAGATGTAGATATACCTAGGGGTGTTCACGGGGCGGTTCGGTTCGGTTAGTTGGAAAATTTTAACTATCCATCGCGGGGCGGGTAATTCATTTCACTATCCGAAACCGAACCGTACTATGCGGGTAACCGGACTTGCGGGTAACCGAAGTTAGCGGTTACCCGCGGTTCGGGTCACGGTTAACCATTTTAGATGCTTAATTGAGTTTGGCCGTATGAACAATTACATGATTTAAAACGTAAAATATACTTTTAGTAAAACTAAATAGCATCAAATAGATTAACATGATATTAAAGTTGATTCATCACAATACTTGCATTCAAATAAACGTATGTATCATATTAACATAAGTATTTATCCGACATATATGTATGTTAAGATCGCATTAATCATTTTTCACAGAAAAATATCTAGTAAATGTTTATATTGTGAGTAAAAAAGTCGTTATACAATAAAAGTAGTGTAATGATAAAATCAATATTTGTATAATTATCTGAATATTTTGTTAAAACCTTCATGTATATTATACATGGTTCGGTTCGGTTAACCGCGGATATCTAAAACTAAAACCCGAAACCGAACCGTGATAAGCGGGTTTTTTCGGTTTCGGTTTTTCCGGTTTCGGTTTTTTCCGGTTTCGGGTTGAGCGGTTCGGCTCGGTTTGTCGGTTTCTCGGGTTTTTTGAACACCCCTAGATATACCACACTATATGAAACTTAAGATGCAGTTCTCCAATTATAAAGGGGGTGTTTGTTTCGGCTTATGGCTTTTTTGATTTTGGGCTTGTGTTTCATAAGCTCACATTTTATGGCTTATTTTGAATCTTTTCAGCTTATATAAGTTTCTTAGCTTATAATACGCTTATATAAGCCGAATAGTTTCAAAAATAATCCCAAAACCAAATAAGCCATAATCCAGCTATATAAGCCGAAACAAACACCCCCAAAACCTCATAAACATCCTACAAATGTCTCACGAAAAACTATACCTTCATATCTGATAGAAGTCAAAAATATTTTCTATTGGGATAACGCCTCCACTATAGGAAGATAAACTTTCAGGATGAACTACGCTACATAACACATGGTTAAAGAAAAGATAACCCCATGAACAAAACTCTAAAAGTCCACTTATAACCACGCTAAGATGTAGATATACCACGCTAAGATGTAGATATACCACAAGATATGAAACTGAAGATGCAGTTCTCCAGTTATAAAACCTTGCAAACATCCTACAGATGTCTCACGAAAAACTAAACCTTCATATCAACATATCATGTACAACTTTATAATTCTCTCGCTGAAAACTTATTTATCACATCAATTAACTTACACTACTTATTACACCAATTCCGCATTTAAACTACATAAAACCAAGTACCATATCATCTCATTCAGTTATCGTGGTCTACTTAAATTAACATAAACCTAAAATGAAGCAAACCTTTTATCAACAAACTGATCAAGCTGTGCCTGCAAATCAGCCGGAAACGCCTCAAGCGCCAACATAATCGACCTACTCGCCTCCCCACACCTCTTGGCCAAATTCTTCAATATCTCAACTTCCAAATCCTTATCGTCGCGAGTCGGCACTTGTTCAGCTTCACCTAAGTAAACAATCCTTCCATTCATCATCTTCTCCCACACTTTCCCTTTATCTTTACCTACCGCCATCGGCTCTCCTATCACACTCGCATCGTATATTCTAGAACTTATCACCTCCTCCTTCTTCACCTCCACTTTTGCTGACGTCACCTCCACCTTCGATGACGTCACCTCCGTCACTGTCACCGGAACCGTGTTTTCATCAGCTCTAGCTACAGCTGAACGGAGTGCATAAGCTCCGATGGCAATTAACGGCGTTATAAGCACGCCACGTCTACTTAAACGAGCTTCACCGTTATCGTTACTAACGGCGTTAATGGTGACGTGGCGGCGGCGTTTGTTGTCCACGTGGACATTGTTGGGACAGATAAAGGTACGGAGGAGAGCATGGGCCTCCATTTCCGGTGGGGTTTTATGAAAATTTGCGGTTTAAAAAAATTAAATAAAAATGAAAACGGAAGGTGATTGGTTGTTATGTTTTTGATACTTTTAAAATTTGATTTTCTGACGTGGCGGATATTGATGATATGAGTGGTGTGTGTATACGTCCAATTTTGTGGCTTTTGCTACACCAACGTTGCTCTTAATTTTGATGCTCAAAATAATAATTTTTTAAAAAAGAATTAAGTCGACGGAGAAACTCTGATCTCGTACATCCGTCTTGGATGCTGACCGGCGACTGATAATGAGCATATGTTTCACTGGCTTTTTTGACCTTTTAAACAGAAGTTGAGATTGAACACATGATTTATTTCTTTGAAAACTTTCCTTGATCGATCAATTAAACGTTTGTGGTGAAAGATTAATACCATTGTACGAATGCTCAAAATAATAAATTTGATATGTGTCATACATGGCTTTTTTTTATATATTGTGAAAAGTTTACGTAGTCATTAGATTTTTTATAAGCTGGATTTTAAGGCTAGAAGTAATGAGGTACCACATCACTCGTGAGGTTCACTACGTGGCCAAAGCTGACGCATCAGCCAAGGAGAAGAAAGGGAGGAACTGTCACCTATCTCATCATTCGGGTATTGTGTATTTGTAATCCATACTGGGTGTTTTTATTATCAGTTATTTGATTTGTGAGTGTATGCGAGGTATGTTTGTAGAATTTGTGTATTTTAATGAAAAATGAGGGTGTGATAATCATTACGGGTAAAAGGTGAGGGAAGGTAATGGAGAAAGAAAGTTAAGAAGGCGTCGACGCAAATGGTGATAGAAGGTGACCATTACCTCTATTCTAACAAGATATAAAAACTCACTTTGACTTGTACATTAAATCCAATAATTAGTATGATAGTGTAAAGTTGAAACAAGAGTAATTTGCACTCGTGTAGCCAATGGCTCAAGAGTATCATTTACTAAACATACTAATATTATAAACATAAAGCATTCCTTGTAATGAACGGGTCTTTAAGAGATTATTTGTAACAATCTGTTATGTTATGTTTGTATATTTTCATTATCTATGGAACTCTGTTATGTTTGTATATTTTCATAGATTGACCAAGCTTTTTGTGTGCATAATTTGCATCTAAACATAGTGTTGACAATTACAAGTCAAACCTAACCAAATTCATAACAATTTGCATACACATAATGTAAACTGATCTGAAGAACAAAATTCATACCCAAATAGGTGACTCAGTAACTACCATTTTCAATATGGAGAAACATGAAATATTTCATTAAAGAGAATATAAAGTTAGAACATACTACATTATAGTTTGATCAAGGTTGCTACACTAACATGGTGGCCTAACAAGTACTTACATTTTCATAAAACACTTCAAAATACCACCACCATCATATATAAAAGCTAAAAAGTTAACCAAGTGCATACAAAATCAATAACAATAACCAACTGAGCACCAGGTAAATCTTCCACTTCCACACATCCCCTTGAGCAACTTGTAATCTTGCCTCAAGCTCATTTCTCTCCCGCAAAAGGCCTGGTATGATCATTCTTAAACGAGGACACATTTCCCGATCAAACCATCCTATGAACTGACAAGAAGACCCCTAATCATGAAAATTGTGGAAAAACTAGAAGGGGGTTGAATAGTTTTACCAATTAAAACTTCGTTTTAAAACATTTAGATCAACTTATGTCAATCTATTTAGATGTGTATGTTGGACGTTGATAGATAGATATATAAAAGTATAATGAAAGATAAAGAGTAAGAAGCACATAACCACGACACGAGTATTTATAGTGGTTCGGCTACAAGGACACCTTCCTTGCCCTACTCCACTCCCCGAGTCACCTAGAGTTTGTAATCACTACACGACACCAACTCCTTATGGCGGAGAAGCCTTCACAACGTCGCCTACTCTTTTTCCGGTACTAGGCTAACCACCGGGTTCTTTTCACCAAGGTGAACCACGCTACCACAACGTCGCCTACCCTTTATCCGGTACTAGGCTAAGTACCGAGTTCCATTACAATGGAGGAACTATTACCCAACACTACACAACACCTAATCCCAAAGGAGACCCACTCCTTATTACAACACCATCAAGGATATCACCATCCTTGGAAACAAACTATCACTATATGTATAACGATGCACCTCATCGATTATACGACCTTGGCATTCTTCACTAATGCCACTTGATTTGATTCCTAGGCATCCTTCACCAATGCCCTTGACACAACGCTTGGCACCTTTCACTAATGCCTTCGTCTTGACACCTTTAGCATTATTCACTAATGCTTTTGACACGGACGTTAAGCATCTTTCACTAATGCTTTCGTCTTGACTCTTTCGGCATCCTTCACTAATGCCTTCAACACAACACATCTACAGAGGAAGAAAGAACTATCAACAAGAGAACCTCAGTAGTCTTGATGATGACGAAGCATGGCAACTCATGGACTTGAGCTTGCTCGACTTCAAGAAGTGGTGATCTCTCCTTTAAGAGGAACCTAGAGAATCACACAAAAAACAAAAGACAAACTACATAGAAAGATCCATTAGGATAAGTGGTTAGAGAGTTACAATACTTTGGGAAAGTATGTGTGAGAGTGGCAAGCCAAAAGGAAGAGATGGCTCAGTATTTATAGATGAGAAACAACTACTGTTCCACGGACCCACGGATCCCACCCTTAATGGATCCGTCTAGTGTAAACCCAGGGATCCGTGGGACGCTCCTCTTTGCCCATGGGTATTTTGGTTATGGGTCATGCGTCATGGGTTATGGGTTGATCCATGGGTATTTTACTAGATACAATGTATCTAATGAGTGCAATGCACCTAGTCAAATGGGTATGGGTCAATATCATGGGTTGTAGTTTTTACCCATTATAATACATATTAGTTATGTATATATTTGCCCAATATGTAAACACTAGTTGTTGTACATATGTATTACTAAATCATAAAATCACTTATACTTGTTTTAGTGTTTTATGTGAAAACGTAAGTGTGTTCGAAAACTATTGGCTCAAACCATTTACGTATTTTATTTGTTTCGTTAAAATGATTTTATGTTTGTTATCGACAAAACATTAGAAGATCGTAAAATATAAATAAACGTTTTTACGGCTTATTTGTATTAACAATCTCCCCCTTTTTGTTGATGACAAAACACAAAATTATTTTAAGGAAAAACTAAAATTCGTAAAAGTTCGAATTGGAGTTTTTACTCTCTTCTCCCCCTTTTTGTCGAAACAAAAAGAGCGTCGAAAAGAAACTAACACATTGTTTTTAAGAGAAACATGTAAAAGAGAAAAAATGTAAAGAGAGCAAGTGACGGGAATAGTTCTCGTCTTAACTCCCCCTTGACGAGTCCATCCCTTTGTGAGGGCGTCAAGTAATAAAAACTAGTAAGCTAATGTATTGCAATTTTGTTTGCAAATGGTTTTGTCCTTGTTACAAAAATGCTCCCCCTTGAAGATTGCAACATTGCAATGGGGTGTCATGAAGTGTAATCCAAATAAGGATTATGTTGCAAATGGTTTTGCAATGTATGGTTTGACACAAAGCTCCCCCTAGCTTAGGGTGTCAAAATCTTCATGTGTATTTTGAAAATCTACAAAATAAGGGTTAGAAAACAAGAGTATAGTGCATTATTTCCTGCAAATAAGACTCAAGTTAGTAGAATTTTGTTCTTCTGTACCACGGATCCCACGGTTCCCTCTTTTGTGGGATCCGTCAGGCAATTTCAAGGATCCGTCATGCGGTGATGATTATTGACAAAGGTGATATACCAAACAATGCTAAATATGAAAGTGAGATATGTATACAAATAACAAACATATACTCAAAGAAATATGGCAAATAAATTATCATTCAATAAAACAAAGAGATAATCAACAAATCTCTAAAACTAAGAGAATGATTAAGCCATGTAATACATATTCCACTTAATGCTAATGAGGAACCTAAACTTAAGAAGCAACCATGTGCTTAAGGATGATCAAACATGAAATGGGATTCCTAAACATTCTAAGTTGAGCTTGAGACTAGGACACTGTTTTTTTTAGGCTCATGATTGTTTAGGTTTGTTGACCTCATCGAAACGTTCGAGGAGGTGATAAAACATGAAACATTGCTCTTCACGTAGTTCATGTATCAACCTTTCAACATGTTGACAATGATAGAAATCCTTGTCATGGTTTTGAAGGGATGGTTGTAAAGGTTGAGCGTCTTGAAGTGGAGGTTCAAGTGAAGTTGGTTGAAAATCCTCAAATGGAGGAGGAATTGGTGGAGGCACATTAAGTGGTGGCTCAACAAGGGTTGATGGTGGAGGTAGGGAAGTGTCAACTTCCATATGGTCGGGTGGTTGACTTTGATGTCTCCTCATAATCCAAAATGGACCATTGGAGGGAAATGGAGAAATTGACATTGGTGCAAGTGTTGATTCAACACTTTGGTTTTGTTGTACAACCTTTTCTAGTGAGTGTGTCGGTAATGGCGGAGGATGAGATGGCCTAGGGGGTAAGTCTTCTAAGTTGTAGGAATGTGGAGATGATTGTGAGGTGGTAAATGATATTGCTCTAGGTACCAATGATGTTGATTGGGTTGGAAAGGCTGTGTTTGGTTTAGTAGGAATTGTAGATTTTGGTGATGTTATTTTTGTGGGAACAATTCTATTGAGGATTGGTTTGATTGGTTGTGTTGGTGTAGGGGAAATCCTAGCATTTGTGGACTTAACCAGAGATGATTCGGTTGAGGAAACTTCGTGTATAACCCGAGCAAGTTTCTTGGGTGGTTCTTGGGTGGATGAGTTAGCACTAAGAGCTTTCCTCATGATGAAATGACTAAAGAAGATGTTTCTAATTGCTGAGAATTATGTTGTGTTTGATGACTAAGGGGTTCTAGCAAGATGACTTATAAAGGGAAGAGTTTGGCAAGTGCATTTAAGACTTAAGCCACTAAGATTCTTAGGAATGTGATGATTAACATGCACAAGAGTCAAATTCAGAGTTTTACTGATCTAGGGATTCAATTAAGATGATGTGGAGTGTTCAAGTTAGCAAGATGGGCTTGAGATGATTGTTTTAGCTAGAGTTGACATAATCTGTCACCCGGATCCCACGGTTCCCTCCTTTGAGGGATCCGTCTAGGCTAATCCTAGGGATCCAGCTCTCAGCAGCTATGAAAGGGTAAAAATTATGTTTCTAAGGTCTAAAGCCTATACCATTTTGAGTGTTTCAGTCCTCCTAAGCATCTTAAATGCAGGTATACTTGAATGATCAAGGGCAATGAGTGATATAGCTAATGATTACCTTTAATGGAAGGAAATGAAACTAAATGACCACCAATGGATGTTCAAGGATGACACTAAGAGTTTTGATGGTGTCAAGTTATAATAAATGATCCTAGAGATCATATGTAATCTTGAGATGGAGTTTTTTTTAAAAAATCCTCAAAAAATCAAAAGAGTTGAAAAACTAATTTTTGACCCGTTTTGAGATAAGGATGGCTAGAAACAATTTTCTAAAATTGTTTAATGTGTCCACCTAAGTGTTTTGAGATGTGAAAAGCAATGTGTGAGTATTGAAGCGGAAATATGGTGAGTTTTGATGAGTTGATAAATCAAAAAGTACCTTGAACTAAATCCTAGGTGAGCCATGGGTGAGTATGAAGCTATCAAATGTTAGAAGAAGACTTAGTGCTTAGGTTTTGGTTTGGAAGGCTTAATTCATCTTGGTTATAGTGTTTTGGATTGGAAAAGTTTAGTTTTTGAAGAGTTTCAAGGAAGCGGTTTGAGTCTCGTACTATTTTCTTGTATGCGGTTTGATGTCATTTAGGTGCGATTTGATATGATCAAGGAAGTGATTTGTCAAGTTCTTGGATGCGGTTTGTCTAGATTCGTTGCATCGGAAGCGGTTTGACTTAAGCGGTTTGACTTAAGCAGTTTGACGTAAGCGGTTTGACATAAGCGGTTTGACTTAAGCGGTTTGACTAAAGCGGTTTGACGTAAGCGGTTTGACATAAGCGGTTTGACTTAAGCGGTTTGACTCAAGCGGTTTGTCTTTAGCGGTTTGACATAAGTGGTTTGACTTAAGTGGTTTGACTCAAGCGGTTTACCTTCAGCGGTTTGATCTAAGCGGTTTGATAAGAAGCGGTTTGAGTTAAGTGGTTTGATAAGAAACGGTTTGATAAAAAGCGGTTTGATTTAAGCGGGTTGTATTCCAGCGGTTTGACAATCCTGCGATTTGACCAATGCGATTTAACCACTATGATTTGATCAAAAAAACTGAGTTTTGACTTTTACGGTTTGAATACTTGCGGTTTGACCACTTGCTTCTTGACCAAAGTTGACTTTTTACCTCAAAACTTCAAACGGCCATAACTTTTGAACCGTAACTCTGTTTTCAACGAAATACCTGTCAAAACGACCGGAATAGCCTGAACCGGTAAGAACCAGATAGAACTAGTTAAGAACCAGATATTCCGGCCAAGAACCAGTAAGAACCAGTTAAGAACTAGCTATTCCGGCCAATAAATAGTTAGATCCAAATAGGAACCAGCTATTCCGGCCAAGAAAACCAGTACAAACTAGTTAGAACCAGATAAGAATTAGCAATTCAGGCCAATAACCAGTAAGAACCAGTTAAGAACATGCTATTTTGGCCAAGAACCAGTTAGATCCAGATAGGAACCGATTATTTCACTGGAACCGATTACATCCAGCTAAGACCGCTTATTATGGCCTAAAACCAATTGGGACCATTAGAACACATTAAGAAATAGCTATTAGGCCAAGAACCGGTGAGAACCGGTTAAGAAGCGAGATATTTGGCTAAGAACCGATTAGAACCAATTAAGAACCAAATATTTCGCCAATAACCGATTAGATCCAAATAGGAACCAACTATTTGACCAAGAACCGGTTAGATCCAAAGAAAGAACGACTTATTCGGCCAAGAATCAGGAAGAACCAACTATTTCGGCCAATAACTAGTTTGATCCATCACTACACAAGTTAATTAAAAAAAAAGGTATATGTCAAGTTCTTGGATGCGGTTTGCCTAGATTCGTTGTATCGGAAGCGGTTTGACTTAAGCGGTTTGACGTAAGCGGTTTGACACAAGCGGTTTGACTTAAGCGGTTTGACTCAAGCGGTGACTTAAGCGGTTTGACTCAAGCGGTTTGACTCAAGCGGTTTGTCTTCAGCGGTTTGATCTAAGCGGTTTGATAAGAAAGGGTTTGAGTTAAGCGGTTTGATAAGAAGCGGTTTGATAAAAAGCGGTTTGATTTAAGCGTTTGTATTCCAGCGGTTTGACAATCCTGCGATTTGACTAATGCATTTTGACCACTACTGTTTGATTAAAAAAAATTGAGTTTTGACTTTTACGGTTTGACTATTTGCGGTTTGACAACTTGCGGCTTGACCAAAGTTGACTTTTTATGTCAAAACTTCAAACGGCCATAACTTTTGAACCGTAACTTCGTTTTCAACGAAATACCTATCAAAACGACCGGAATAGCCTGAACCAGTAGGAACCAGTTAGAACTAGTTAAGAACCGGATATTCCGACCAAGAACCAGTAAGAACCATTTAAAACCAGATAAGAACTAGCTATTCCGGCCAATAAGTAGTTAGATCCAAATAGGAACCAGCTATTCCGGCCAAAAACCAGTTAGATCTAGCTAAGAACTGCCTATTCAGCCAAGAACCAGAACAAACCAGTTAGAACCATATATTCCGGCCAATAACCAGTAAGAACCAGTTAAAAACATGCTATTTTGGCCAAGAACCAATTAGATCCAGATAGCAACCAGTTATTCTGGCCTAGAACCAGTTAGATCCAGCTAAGACCTGCCTATTCTGGCCAAGAACTAGTTGGGACCAGTTAGAACCAGTTAAGAAATAGCTATTCCGGCCAAGAACCAGTGGGAACCAGTTAAGAACCAGATATTTCGGCTAAGAACCAGTTAGAACCAATTAAGAACCAGCTATTCTGGCCAATAACCAGTTAGATCCAAATAGGAACCAGCTATTTCAGCTAAGAACCAGTTAGATCCAGCAAAGAACAACCTATTCTGACCAAGAATCAGTAAGAACCAACTATTTCGGCCAATAACTAGTTTGATCCATCACTACACAAGTTAATTAAAAAAAAAGTATTTTGGCGGGAAAATTTGAGTAAACCTAAATATTTAGGAGAGACAAAATGTTTATTTTTTACGCGAGATTCAAATTTTGGTTTAGATGTGAACCGTCTAAGAACCAGCTATTCGTGCCAAGAACCAGTTAGATCTAGCTAAGAAAGGGCTCTTCAGGCCAAGTAGATCCAGCTAAGAAATATCTATTCCGGTCAAGAACAAGTTAGATCCAGCTAAGAATCGGCTATTCTGACCAAGAACCAGTTAAGAACCGGCTATTCTGGCCTAGAACGAGTTAGATCCAGATAGAAACCAGGTATCCCAACCAAGAACCAGTTAGATCCAGCTAAGAACTGCCTATTTCTGTTAGGATTTAGAAAATTCATAGTTAGTTAGTTACTTAGAGTAACAACGTGGAGGACGGACGGGTCTTTATCCACTGTATGCCTGATCCACTGCCCGACAGAGGGCGTATTATATAAAACTATAAATTCCCTATACCTCCCAAGGTAGAGGGTTGGACCTTTCATTTCTTAATCTAACATTCTCTTTGTTTTTCTCTCATTTTCTCTCTCTAGAAAGGATCCCATCTCCCACTTTCTCTCTCTAAGTTTCTTGCTAAGATTCGAACCATATAATTGATTGTTTGTGTGTTACAATAACCAATATCCAACCATTGGTATCAAGAGCCATGGTTAGATCATAAAGATCAGTTATTTGTGTGTTTTGTTGGTTCGAATACTATACCCTAAAAGTGTTAATGTTTGAATTTTGATAGTACTTTTGTGTTTAGAATCATCACAAGTACTTAGGTTTTGGTTTGGAAGGCTTAATTCATCTTGGTTATAGTGTTTTGGATTGGAAAAGTTTAGTTTTTGAAGAGTTTCAAGGAAGCGGTTTGAGTCTCGTACTATTTTCTTGTATGCGGTTTGATGTCATTTGGGTGCGATTTGATCTGATCAAGGAAGCGATTTGTCAAGTTCTTGGATGCGGAGTGTCTTGATTCGTTGTATCGAAAGCGGTTTGACTTAAGCGGTTTGACGTAAGCGGTTTGACATAAGCTGTTTGACTTAAGGGTTTGACTTAAGCGGTTTGACTCAAGAGTTTTGTCTTTAGCGGTTTGACTCAAGCGGTTTTTCTTCAGCGGTTTGATCTAAACGGTTTGATAAGAAGCGGTTTGAGTTAAGCGGTTTGATAAAAAGCGGTTTGATTTAAGCGGTTTGTATTCCAGCGGTTTGACAATCCTGTGATTTGACCAATGCGATTTGACCACTGCGATTTGATTAAAAAAACTGAGTTTTGACTTTTACGGTTTGACTACTTGCGGTTTGACCACTTTCGGTTTAACCAAAGTTGACTTTTTACGTCAAAACTTCAAATGGCCATAACTTTTGAACCGTAACCGTTTCAAACAAAATACCGTCAAAACGACCCAAACGGCTGAACCAAGAGGGAACGGTTAGAACTAGTTAAGAATCGATATTACGGCAAAGAACCAGCTAGAACCGATTAAGAACTAGCTATTCCGGCCAATAAATAGTTAGATCCAAATAGGAACCAAACTATTCCGGCCAAGAACCAGTTAGATCCAGCTAAGAACTGTCTGTTCTGGCCAAGAACCAGTACAAACTAGTTAGAACTAGATAAGAACTAGCTATTCCAGCCAATAACCAGTATGAACCAGTTAAGAACATGCTCTTTTGGCCAAGAACCAGTTAGATCCAGATAGGAACCAGTTATTCCGGCCTGGAACCAGTTAGATCCAGCTAAGACCTGCCTATTCTGGCCAAGAACTAGTTGGGACCAGTTAGAACTAGTTAAGAAATAGCTATACCGGCCAAGAACCAGTGGGAACCAGTTAAGAAGCAGATGTTTAGGCTAAGAACCAGTTAGAACCAATTAAGAACCAGCTATTCCGGCCAATAACTAGTTAGATACAAATAGGAACGAGCTATTTCAGCCAAGGACCAGTTAGATCCAGCAAAGAACAGCCTATTCTGGCCAATAATCAGTAAGAACCAACTATTTCGGCCAATAACTAGTTTGATCCATCACTACACAAGTTAAATAAAAAAAAAGGTATTTTTTGGGGAAAATTTGAGTAACCTTAAATTTTTAGGAGAGACAAAATGTTTAATTTTTACACGAGATTCAAATTTTGGTTTAAATGTAAACCGGCTAAGAACCAGCTATTCGTGCCTAGAACCAGTTAGATCTTGCTAAGAAAGGGCTCTTGAGGCCAGGTAGATCCAGCTAAGAAATATCTATTCCGGTCAAGAACAAGTTAGATCCAGCTAAGAACCGGCTATTCCGACCAAGAACGAGTTAAGAACCGGCTATTCTGGCCAAGAACAAGTTAGATCCAGATAGAAACCAGGTATCCCAGCCAAGAACCAGTTAGATCCAACTAAGAACTGCCTATTCCTGTTGGAATTTAGAAAATCCATAGTGAAGTGTCGGTCACCCCAACTGTTGTCTAGCATATGATAGCTCGTAGACATTACGTTATCTATTAGTTAGTTAGTTAGTTAGAGTAACACCGTGGAGGACGGACGAGTCTTTACCCATTGTATGCACGATCCATGCCCGGCGGAGGCGTACTATGTAAACTATAAATACCTCTACCTCCCAAGGTAGAGGGTTGGACCTTTCATTTCTTAATCTAACATTCTCTTTGTTTTTCTCTCACTTTCTATCTCTAGAAAGGATCATGTTAATACAAATATCGTCATTAAACGTTATTTATATTTTTTTTATCTTTACCTAAGTTTTGTTAACGACAAAAGTAAATTTAATTTTTATAAAGCTTAAAGCTTGTCAAGTCTAATAGATGTTAAAACAAGCTTTTTCAAATAATATCTTCATCACTCAAGCATTTACATTGTGATTAACCATAATGTATAATAAGAGTTTTTAGAATGTTTTAAGTTTCTTGAAACTATACATTACATATGCATTTACATATTTCTAAAAATAGAAAAACAAACACATGACATCATGTGATGCATCATTGAAATCATTGGAAGATTTCACAAGATTCTTTGTGTAGATTTAGGCTCTACATATCTTACACAATCTTGCATAGATATGGTTGACTTTGGCAAGATTTTGAGATCTTGCTGTCAGACCTCGGCGGCACCAATATTTAACACGGGCGGAACCCTTTGAAGGGTTCTGTGGTCTATGGAGCCTGCTGAGTGTTTTGGCTATAAATAGCAAAGCCAAACCACGTAGTTTTTCCTCCCTTTCTATCATACTCTTATACATTCCTTCTCTCTAACCTTTCTAACTCAGTTTCATATCATATTAGTGATCTCTTTTGTAGCAAAGAAGATCAAGTCACACTCAAGCTTCAACGAGAAGTTGGAAGTCTTGTTTGTTTGTTGTTGTATGATCTTGTGTTGATTCATACTTCATTGTTGTATCAAACCAATCATAATCTTATGAGTGTGAGTGGTTAGTATTTTAGTTCGTAAATTACATTGTGTGTGGGAGTGGTTGTACCCTTGAAAAGAACTCGACATCTAGCTTAGTGTCGGAAATATTGTATAGGTGACGTTAGGTTGGTTCTACCTTGAACTAGAACCCCATATTTAGCTTTGTACCAGAAAAAGTGTAAGCGACGATTGTAAGGTTTTCTCCGCCGAGAAGGGAGCTTGTTGACTAGTGAAGATTAAACTCTCGAGTGTGAGACTCGGGGAGTGGAGTAGGGCAAGGAAAAAGAGTCCTTGTAGACCGAACCACTATAAGCAACTTGTTGTGGTTTGATTGTTTCTTTCCTTATCTACTCTTTATATATTGTTTACATATTTCACTAACATATCTAAGATCAACATCAATTGATCTTTCAATAAGTTTCAAAACAAAGTTTTTAATCGGTAAACTATTCAACCCCCTTCTAGTTTTCCACAATTGGTACCAGAGCTACGTTGCTCAAGAATTTCTAAAATAATTGTATTTTATAAACTTGAAATGATCCATGGATTCTGAAAACTTTAAAGATGGGCAATCTATGCAAAGACCACCACTCTTTGAAACCAATGGATTTATCTATTAGAAAAACCGTTTTGAAACATATGTAAAATCAAAAGATATAGATCTTTGGTTTGTTATTGTTAAAGGGGATTTTAGTTCTACAACAAAAGATATTTCTGTTGATGAACAAAAGAAACTAATTGCTAAAAATAGTGAAGCTAAAATGATGCTTTATAATGCTTTGCCTAGAAAAGAATATGAAAGAATTTTTATGTATGAAACCGCCAAAGATATTTGGGAATCTTTGATTGTTACACATCAAGGAAATTCACAAGTCAAGAATAACAAAATTGATCTTCTTGTTCAACAATATGAACAATTTGTTATCCCTGAAGATGAAACCATTGATTGTGGGTTTGCTCGTTTTAATACAATTATTACATCACTTAAAGCACTTGATGAATCTTTTCGTAGTAAGAACTTTGTCAGGAAATTTCTTAGAGCACTCCATCCGAAGTGGAGAGCTAAAGTGATGACCATTGAAGAATCAAAAGATCTCTCAAAATGTCACTAGACGAGCTAATCGGAAATCTCAAAGTACACGAAATGGTGATGGAAAAAGATTCGGAAATCATCAAAGGAAAAAGAGAGAAAATCAAATCCGTTGCTCTAAAGGCAAGAACGAATTCAAGTGATGATGATGAATCTTTCTCCGATAGTGAAGATGAAGAGTATGCCATGGCCGTTAGAGATTTCAAAAAGTTCTTTAGAAGAAGAGGAAAGTTTGTAAGACAACCTCGAGAAGAAAAGAATCCATTCCGAAAATATCGGGATGACAAAAAGGGTAAAAGTGAAAGAAAGTGCTTTAGATGCGGTGATGTAACTCATCTAATAGGAGATTGTCCCAAGCCACCTAAAAACAAAACTCAACGAGCTTTTGTAAGTGGTGCTTAGAGCGATAGTGAAGATGATGAAGAATCAAGCAAGGAGGAAGTCGCTCTAATGGTACATGAGTCAAATGAGGTACATTCGACTCATCTTATTCTTCTATTGATGATGACACTTTGCAAAAACAATACAATCAATTGTGTGAGCTAAGTCTAAAATCATAACTAAAAATAAATTTTTAAAAACTAAAAAGGAATTTTTAGAAAATGAAGTCTATAAGTTAAAAGAAAAGGCAAAACGATTAGAAAAGGGAAAGCAAATGACGATGATTGTAAATCATGTCAAGAGCTTAATCTTGAAATAGAAAAACTAAAGCTCACACAAGATGTTCTAATCGAACATAATTCTAAATTTAAAAGGTTTAACAAAAACATCGCTTGTGCCAATGAAATAGTTAGAATTCAAAAAACACCTGGAAACAGGAGTGGGCTAGGATTTAATGAGGTATTAATTCCAAAGAGTCAAAACAAAACGGCCGAAAAAGACAAACAAGCTGTCAAAAGCTGCTGCGATGCAAGACGGACGAACGGACCCAAAATAAGGGATCCGTCCGTTGTAAAAAATGGTGCCGTGGGGACTTCAGCAGGACAGAATGTTTGTAATACATACCGTAGCGAATTTGTCAAAGCAACAAAGAAAACCAAGGATAGTGTTAAACTAAAACCTGCTGTTACATCAGGAGTAGGACTTGATAAAAATGAATTTAGATAAAAAAAAACTACTCAACAACGACGTAAAACACCTTTTGCCAAACACCCTTTCCTAAAAGTAATCACAACATACATAACGGTTGGAATCAAAACTTCCTAAGACCATATCAAACTTCAGATTACATGTCATGGAACTCTTACCCATCATTTCCATACATGAATCAAGTAAATGGTATGTTTAACCCAAACGGATCCATGAGATATTGGGGACCAAACGCTTGAGTTATTTGTGTCTTAGGTATGCTTGAAAGTTGGATTGGAACCTGATGAGTGGATAAAAGATAGTGGTTGCTCATGACACATGACGGGCAACAAAAGTCTCTTCTCATCATACCAAGAGTATGACGGAGGTAATGTCACTTTTGGTAGCAATCTCAAAAGCAAAATCATTGGCAAAGGTACGATCGCTCATAACTCCCTAACTATTGAAAATGTTGCTCATGTCGATAGGTTAGGATTTAATCTACTTAGTATTAGTCAATTATGTGATAAAAAGTATAAGGTACTATTTGAAGAAAATGGTAGTAAAATACTAAAAGATGGTATCACCATAGCTAAAGGGGTTAGGAAAAATAACATATACGTCATGAAAATAGATAAAACATCTAATGACAAACTTTGTCTAACAACGTTAGATGATAACTCAACTCTTTGGCATAGACGCTTGGGTCATGCTAATATGAGACTTATACAAAACTTATCTTCAAAAGAGCTAGTTAGGAATTTACCAAAACTTAAATATGACCAACATTTTTGCGACGCTTGCAAAATTGGTAAACAAACCCATAGTAGTCATAAGTCTAAAAATATGGTGTCCACATCTAAGTGTCTAGAACTTTTGCATATGGACTTATTTGGTCCATCCGCTATAAGAAGCTATGGAGGCAACTTATACACTTTGGTCATAGTAGATGATTACTCAAGGTTTACTTGGACGTTGATTTTTAAAACCAAAACTGAAGCTTTTGATAAATTTGAAATTCTTAGGAAGAAAATTCAAAATCAACTAGGTGTTAAAATTGTGTCGATCCGAACGGATCATGGTCGTGAATTTGACAATGAAACACAATTTGGAAACTTTTGTGATACAAATGGTATAACACATAACTTTTTGGCTCCTAGAACACCTCAATCAAATGGAGTCGTAGAACGTAAAAATAGAACTATTCAATAGATGAGTAGAACAATGCTTAATGAACAAAACATTCCTCAAACGTTTTGGTGTAACGCCGTTGACACTTCTACATATATCTTAAATAGAGTCTTAATACGTCATTTCTTAAACAAAACACCATATGAGCTTTATAAAGGTAAAAAGCCAACTTTAGGATATTTTAGAGTCTTTGGATGTAAATGTTTCATTCTTAATACTAAAGATTACCTCACCAAGTTTGACCCAAAGTCTTATGAAGGTCTATTTCTTGGTTATTCTCAAACTAGTAAAGCTTACATTGTCTTAAACAAATAAACAATGAGAGTCGAGGAATCTTTGAACATAACATTCGACGAAAGTCCACCTCCCTCTAAGACATCACCTTTGGTAGATGATGACTTAGTTGAAAGTCAACTTGTAGAAAGTCAAGAAATAATTGAAAATGACAAGGAAGATGAACCATTAAATAATGAGATTATAAACATCAAAGAATCCAAATGCCATCCTTTAGAAAAGGTCATAGGTCAACTAAATCAAAGAACCTTAGGATCACAAGCCCAAAATCAAAGTAATCATTTTTGTTTTGTGTATACCATCGAACCGAAAAACATAAATGAAGCAATAAAATATGAATCTTGGGTAATTGCTATGCAAGAAGAGTTAAACCAATTCGTTAGAAATGATGTTTGGAAATTAGTTCCAAAACCTAAAGATCAAACTATAATTGGAACGAAATGGGTTTTTCGACATAAAATGGATGAAAATGGTGTAGTGTCTAGAAACAAAGCTAGGCTTGTCGCATAAGGTTATAATCAACAAGAGGGGATTGATTATGATGAAACTTATGTACCGGTAGCTAGGCTCGAGTCTATTAGAATATTACTTGCATATGCATGTGCTTATGACTTTAAATTATTTCAAATGGATGTTAAGAGTGCGTTTCTAAATGGGTTTATTAACGAAGAAGTGTATGTTGCTCAACCTCCCGGTTTTACCGACTTTGAGAAACCACATCATGTCTTCAAACTCAAGAAAGCACTATACGGTCTTAAGGAAGCACCAAAAGCTTGATACGATAGACTTAAGACTTTTCTTGTTGAAAACAAATACACCATGGGATTAGTAGATAATACTCTTTTTACCAAGAAAAATGAGTCACACATTATCATTGTTCAAATATACGTTGATGACATCATATTCGGATCAACTTGTCAAGAGCTATGCGATGATTTCTCTAAAATCATGCACGATGAGTTTGAGATGAGTATGATGGGCGAATTAAACTTCTTTCTAGGACTCCAAATTAAACAACTAGAAAATGGCATATTCTTTAACCAATCTAAATATATAAAAGATATGCTTAAGAAATTTGGTCTTGAAGATTCAAAACCAACTAAGACACCCATGTCTTCGGACACTAAACTCACCAAGGATGAGGAAGGTGAATCGGTAGATAATACTAAATATAGAGGAATGATCTGTAGCTTACTCTATCTAACGGCTAGTAGACCCGACATTATTTTTAGTGTTTGTCCATGTGCTCGCTGATGAGTGTCTAAATACTCATCATTTTTGTACCAATTAAACTGCAAAAACATCTGAAAACACTCAGAAATGCATCAAAATGATAAAAATATCACAAATAAGTGTTTTATGTGTTTTAAATGCAAAATATCAAAATCGGTGAAAACGATAAAGTTTGCATAATTGGCGCTTTAGTCCCCAAGTTTCAAAAGTTGTCAAAAACAGTCCCTGGTAAAACCAAATAAAGAAAAATGTTATTCAAGGTCCTTGAATTATTCTAACTTGTCAAAAATGGTCCTTGAATAAATCTTTTGTTAAATGGCAGAAAAGGTCCCTCAAGTTTCAAAAATGTCAAGTTTGGTCCCTGGAAAATTTGAAAATGACAAAACTGGTCCTTGTACTATTGGAACTTGTCAATATTGGTCCCTTGTAACAACTTTGGAGAAATTACAGGATTGGTCCCTCAAGTTTGGAAGAATTGCACAAATAGTCCTTATCATTATTAACCAAGCCTTGTCAAAACTTGTTTTGGAACCCTGCCACATCCACCTTGGACCCCTGCCAACCTGTGACCCCTTACCATTTTGAACCCCAAGTCAAACCAAGTCAAACCCTTTTCCCTTTCCCTCCCACCTGGGTTTCTTTCTTCCCCACTTGGCCTAGTCTCGCAATCTCTCACCCATCACCTCAAAACCTCACCTTATCCCTTCCAACCCTCTCCTCATCATCATACCTAGCCACCCCCTAGCCGCAAAGTCGAGCCACGGTGGTCAAAATCACCTTTCCGCCAAAATTGACTTTTGGCCAAAACTCACAAAAGTCACCCATTGGCTCAATAAAGTGGTGGGATTGGATCAAGAGGACACGTGGAAGCTTATGGGTGTATAAAAAGGAAGAAAGAAGCAAAGGATAAGAGAGTAGTTAGTTTTTAAATTACAATGTATGTCGTTTTCTAAATTTCTTAGTCCTAAATAGATTTGTAGTTGTATTTTCAGGTTCATTGTATTAAATTACCTTGTTTCAATGTATCAAAACTCTTATCAAGTACCAATTCAAGTTTTAGTTCAAATTTCATATTTCTGTGACACTGTTGAAATTTTCAGTTTCCAATTCTATGCACAATCTCTTAGTAACTTATTTTTAAGCTCAAACAAGCTCAAATAAGCTTGTTATAGCTTTTTATAAACTCACATTGAAATTTCATGCAACTTTGAAAATTGGTCATGAAGTCAACTTGGAGCACAAATGGGTATGAAATGAAAATGGGTGATCTGTATATGTATATGGGTTGATAATAAGTGTTTGAATTGGGTTGAAATCGAGTTAAGTAGTGGTTCTTGTTTTAGGTTTACAAGCCATAGTGGGTGGGTAGTTGTGAGTACTCATTCTCCTTTTAAAATCATATATTTTATTAATCTTGTTAGTTTAGTTTAATTAGCATCATATCTCGTATAATCTAGCTTATCCTTAGTTGTTTACTTGCTAATTTCATATATATCATTCTTGTCATAAGAGTTTGCATCATGTCTATTTTTGCATCAAGAGGATAAGTTCATACTAGTGTTTAATTACTCTCTCATCGCATCATTAAGTGATAATTAGACAATCGAATTGGAACTAAGGATTGCAAGAGGAATTGTTGTTAAGCGTGTTGGATAATTTACACTAGTTGGAATAAGTAGTGTTTGGCATAAGCAGCTTCAACGAGTTAGAAGGTTAGAAATCTGTTAAGATCTGTTGCTTGAATCTCACTTAGGTATAATAGAGTTAGTTCACCATAAAATTGCACCCTAGAATAGCCAAAGTCAAAATCTCAATAAATCATCCTAAGTGCTTCATCGTTGGATTTTACAAATCCAAAACTTGTTTTGTGTCTCAAATTCATAGATTTAGCTTGCATAAAGTTCATTTCATCTTTTAACATCAATCTAAGTCCTTTAAATCAGGTTCTAAGTTCATAAAAGTCAAAACTCCAAAAATGTCAAAAAGTCAAAATTGCAAACACTCAGTTTTGGCTCAACTGAGATGAATTTTCCTTGATTCATTTCTGGGCCAATTCATGTGAATCTTGTGGTTTTAGAAACTTCCCTTGGTCTGCTTTATTATTGTCATTTTGTGAATTTTGTTAAATTTTTATTAGTTCTAAAATTCTTTGTTCAATATGGGATAAATGCCTCATGCATAGACTCATCAATCACCGAGTCCGCGCAGTGGGTTTTGCAAGGATTGCACAAAGCTCACTTTGGCTCATCATGGTCTGGTACTTGGTTTAGTAGTAGCTAGCCAGGTCTAGGTGAGGCTCCAACACTTGCTTCTCAGTTTCTTACTCATTTGGGTACTTATTTTCATGTCCAAAGTAGGCACCTCAAAACTGCTTTTAGCCTTAAGCTCAATTTCATCAAATCTCATCATTTTGCAATTCAGAGGTTAAGAGTGGTTGTTTTTTTGCTGCATTTGGTCACTTTTAGCATACTTTAGCCTGTGTATCAGTTTGATGCTTGTTTTGTCCCTTTAGCTTATCCAAGTGCTTATTTCATAAGCACTTTGCACATCAGTTTCAAATTCCTCCACACAAGCACATGTTTGTTCATTTTTCCTAGATTCCAAATATTATTTTAGACTTTTCCTGAAATTTTCAGATTTTTCCAAGCCTGTTTGCTATTTTTCTTGATTTAAATTAGTTTTTAAGCATTTTTAAATAGCATTTAATACAATTAAATCAGAAAAAGTTCAAAAAAAAATAATTTTTCAATTTTCTTAGGTTTAGATAAATATAAAAAGTCAAAAAAATATTTTTCTAGATTTTTCTTAGTTAAATTTGTATTTTTAAGTAATTTAATTAGTTTTTAATAGTTTTTAATTCATAGAAAATACAAAAATAATCAGAAAAATACAAAAATAGTTTTAAAAATTCTATTTTGTTATTTTAGATTTTTCCAAGTCATAATTTTATTTTTCTAGCTTTGTTTCCTATTTTCTTGTATTTTAGGCTAATATTAATTGGTTAAAAATAGTTTTTAATTAATAATAATTAATTAATTAGTTATAAAAATAATTTTCTTTTTCTATAAATTTTCTTTTATCATTAGGTTTGTAAAAATGTCATTTTCATATTTTTAGGATTAATATTGTGTAAGTTTCACTTTTTCACTTGTACGTAACGTAGTTTTTAATTTCAGTTTTATAAAAACATAAAAACAAAAACATCATTTTAAATATAGTGATAGCATTTATTTAATAGAATTTATCTTTTTAATTTCCTTTAATTTGCATTTAAGCCCCTGTAGTTTATGGGCTTTCTCTTTAGGTATAAATCAATCACTATCCTTTCCCGTTCAAATCCTCTCGATCACTTTACGTTTGACTATTCTCGCACAGCTCGTTGGGACTTAACGACCTGGGGAAACACTATACTCTCCTGGACTTCATTGCATTTGTGCTTAAACTGTTTTAAGTTTGTTACGGTCGGCCATTCACAAGTGGCAGGCTTGAGTGATAAAACTTGACGGTTTTGCACGGATCAAATTACAGGCGCACTTGGGAGCAGTGCTAATAGTCTTACGTTTAGCAGATTAGTGATTTGAATAATCACTCATTGTTCATACCATCTGTATATGTTTTCTTGTAAAAATCCAAAAATCCAAAAAGATTTTCTTTCTTATTTTTGCAAAATGTTTATCCAAAAATCCAAAAATATCCATCTTTACCCTCTCACATCTTTGATTCTTCATCCCAACCCCTCTGTAAACCTTTGATTCTTTCTATGTCTTATCCTCACCCTCTTGGTTGTCAATGGTGTGGTGGTCCTTATAATGGTGGCAATTGCCCCGGTTGTAGCATGGTGGAATCAGAAACGGTGCATCATAACCGGGATCCCTATTCCTACCATAACACAACCGATTTATTCCATCGCCTACCACTTTGTGAGACTCAAGCAGTTTCTTGTTGTAGTCTTGTGGTGGTTCACACTCCGATTCGATTGTCAATCGGAAACACGCTTGTCTATGAGCGGGTTCCCGATAACAATTATGACTACCACACATATAACTCACATACCACATCGGTTTCTTGTTGTGAATATTGTGGAGGTCCCCATTTCACTCGATTGTCAAACAGAAATCCATTTCCTTGTAACAATTACGACTCTTCAGATCATAACCAACCTCCACGGTACCAAGTGAATCGGGCACCACCTCGGCTGAGCCACTTCCTCAAAATCTTCTACTTGATCTTTTGGATTTAGTGAAGATTTGAAGGAATGTAAACATCCCAAGATAATCCAAATGAAAAATCCATGGAAGTTTTGTTAGTGAAGAACGGATCGCTAAATTAGATTCCCAGATTGCCTTTGAAAAATCTATTAGGGAATCAATTGCAAAAGAAAAAGCGACCAAATCTAGCTCTCGATTCCGTTTCATTCACGATGACGATGATGATGAAGTTACCTTGATATTAGTCAACTTTATGCGGGTTCATCAAGTTCATCGGTTGAAATTCCTTCCATGAAAAATCGGGAGAAAAGACTATGATGGAATTACTAGCGGAAGAACAAATGGAAAGTATAAAACATATGTATGCTAGTCCTTCTAAACTCCCTCGGTCATTTGATATCCCAGTTGAGATTCCATCTCAAACAATCGCTATCACATCCAAGCTCCCATTCACTCTCTAAACATGGGGATGAGCATCTTGACACTGTTCACGAAAAGGAATCGGACGAATTCATAAAGTCTAGTGTTGAGAACCTTGTCCCAATCCCAAGAGAGTCACAGGAATTCTTGATCATGTGTGATATCCTCCTCCTCTTGTCTTCCAAAATGATCATATTGAGATGTTCTCCGATTCTAATGATGATGATTTGTTATCTTGTGGAGACATCGTTTATGTGGAAGATTTACCTTCGAGCTTATTAGCTTAGAAGAAGAGAATGATGAAGTTCCGACACTTCGAAATCAAAGATGAAGCACTTCGTGCAACATTCTTGAATGTCGGTCTTCTCATTTCTAAAATCGAGGCTTTCAATGAAAACCTATTTCATCTCCTATCCCCATTAAGGATAGTGACATTCTTTCCGATGATTCTATTCCGGAAATGAAAGCCTTCATTTTGATAATATGGGAGAGAAGATTAGTGGCGTACCACTCTTCATTCTCATAATTCTCTCCCGATTATGAATCATTTACATTGGAGGAGTTCACCGGTGAACCCGGTCATATCAATTCGAATATGATTCATTCACATTCATGGAGTTCTCGGATGAACTCATTGTTATCATATCTCCACCGAGTATGATAACTTCTACTGATCTAGACACACCGGGATATGTCTAGACCAATTGAGCTTAAAAGATGAAATTCATGCTATCATGAATTCTCCTTACGATGATGATGAGTTAGTCAAGATTATTATCATGACTTTCTTTTCTTCTTCATCTATCCCGTGGCTTCTCTGTTCTTCACTCCTTCGGAATGAAGACATTATCTTTGACCCCGGCATTTCCATGTACCGGTTGTGAGCCGGGTGCATGTCAGATATCTCGTCGGTGTGGAACTTTCACGCATTTCAATGTTTATCCAAACATCTTGAATGAAAGTCCGATGGAGATTGTCTCTTCCACTTACTTCCCATGAACAAATTAATTAGGGGTCGAGTCAAGCTAGCGACTCGGTAATCAAAAACGATAGTTAAACATGGGTTTTCACCGTGTGTACCACCCTAGTGTGGGGAGATGCCCACATGTTGTATATAGATTTAAAAATGAATGAAAATTGTAAATATTAAAAAGAGAATAATTGTTGTGTTTCTACACTTAGCTAGTAATGTTATCTTTTACGTTCTAAGTTTCGCATAACAGTAGGTACTTTGAATATTGAGGACAATATTCATTCCTAAGTGTGGGGGAAATTCGCTAATTTTGATCATAAATGTACCCTTTTAGTCCCTTTTTCCCCAAAATGGCCAAATTTTAATTTTTTTTTAGTGGAAGTACTATGTACTAAACACAACAAATGGTAATCGCCTACCATGTCTAACCCACATAAGGATCGGCTAATCCAGAGCAAACGGCTCTTGGTAAAGATATATCAAATTCGTTGACGGCTTGCAATTTGCCCAAAATTGTATGGTATTCATTTCACCATATCCTTAAAAGTGAAGAGTTGGCTAGCCCGCAAGTTTATGGCTTGTGGTAAAGGCGATGGAAAAACCATAATTGGTAATCGGCTCACCAAAGATAATATTGATAATTTATCTAAGAGTTGGCTAGTCCGAAGCAAACGGCTACGGTAAAGACAAATCAAACCGTTGAAAGTCGATGATTTGCTCAAAATCATTTGGTTATCGGTGTACCAAGGTTCTTACTTGAATGAAACATTTGGCTACTCGAAGTAATGGCTTTTGGTAAAGAGATGAAATCCATTAATTTTTCTTAAAACATTGCTAGGGACTAGCAATATCTTAGTGTGGGGATTGATGAGTGTCTAAATACTCATCATTTTGTACCAATTAAAGCGCAAAAACATCCGAAAACACTCGAAATGCATCAAAATGATAAAAATATCACAAATAAGTGTTTTATGTGTTTTAAATGCAAAATATCAAAATCTGTGAAAAACGATAAAGTTTGCATAATTGGCGCTTTAGTCCCCAAGTTTCAAAAGTTGTCAAAAAGCAGGTCCTGGTAAAACCAAATAAAGAAAAATGTTATTCAAGGTCCCTGAATTATTCTAACTTGTCAAAAATGGTCCTTGAATAAATCTTTTGTTAAATGCGCGAAAAGGTCCTCAAGTTTCAAAATGTCAAGTTTGGTCCTGGAAAATTTGAAAATGACAAAGCGGTCCTTGTACTATTGGAACTTGTCAATATTGGTCCCTTGTAATAACTTTGGAGAAATTACAGATTGGTCCCTCAAGTTTGGAAGAATTGCACAAATAGTCCTTATCATTATTAACCAAGCCTTGTCAAAACTTGTTTTGGACCCTGCCACATCCACCTTGGACCCCTGCCAACCTGTGACCCCTTACCATTTTGAACCCCAAGTCAAACCAAGTCAAACCCTTTTCCCTTTCCCTCCCACCTGGGTTTCTTTCTTCCCCACTTGGCCTAGTCTCTGCAATCTCTCACCCATCACCTCAAAACCTCACCTTATCCCTTCCAACCCCTCTCCTCATCATCATACCTAGCCACCCCCCCTAGCTGCAAAGTCAGAGCCACAGTGGTCAAAATCACCTTTCCCGCCAAAATTGACTTTTTGGCCAAAACTCACAAAAGTCACCCATTGGCTCAATAAAGTGGTGGGATTGGATCAAGAGGACACGTGGAAGCTTATGGGTGTATAAAAAGGAAGAAAGAAGCAAAGGATAAGAGAGTAGTTAGTTTTTAAATTACAATGTATGTCGTTTTCTAAATTTCTTAGTCCTAAATAGATTTGTAGTTGTATTTTCGTGTTCATTGTATTAAATTACCTTGTTTGATGTATCAAAACTCTTATCAAGTACCAATTCAAGTTTTAGTTCAAATTTCATATTTCTGTGACATTGTTGAAATTTTCGCCCAATTCTATGCACAATCTCTTAGTAACTTATTTTAAGCTCAAACAAGCTCAAATAAGCTTGTTATAGCTTTTATAAACTCACATTGAAATTTCATGCAACTTTGAAAATTGGTCAATGTAAGTCAACTTGGAGCACAAATGGGTATGAAATGAAAATGGGTGATGCGTATATGTATATGGGTTGATAATAAGTGTTTGAATTGGGTTGAAATCAGAGTTAAGTAGTGGTTCTTGTTTTCAGTTTACAAGCCATAGTGGCTGGGTAGTTGTGAGTACTCATTCTCCTTTTAAAATCTGTTATATTTTATTAATCTTGTTAGTTTAGTTTAATTAGCATCATATCCTGTATAATCTAGCTTATCCTTAGTTGTTTACTTGCTAATTTCATATATATCATTACTGTCATAAGAGTTTGCATCATGTCTATTTTTGCATCAGTAGGATAAGTTCATACTAGTGTTTAATTACTCTCTCATCTGCATCATTAAGTGATAATTAGACAATCTGAATTGGAACTAAGGATTGCAGTAGGAATTGTTGTTAACTGTGTTGGATAATTTACACACTAGTTGGAATAAGTAGTGTTTGGCATAAGCAGTTTCACTGAGTTAGAAGGTTAGAAATCTGTTAAGATCTGTTGCTTGAATCTCACTTAGGTATAATAGAGTTAGTTCAGTCATAAAATTGCACCCTAGAATAGCCAAAGTCAAAATCTCAATAAATCTGTCCTAAGTGCTTCACTGTTGGATTTTTACAAATCCAAAAACTTGTTTTGTGTCTCAAATTCATAGATTTAGCTTGCATAAAGTTCATTTCATCTTTTAACATCAATCTAAGTCCTTTAAATCAGGTTCTAAGTTCATAAAAGTCAAAACTCCAAAAATGTCAAAAAGTCAAAATTGCAAACACTCAGTTTTGGCTCAACTGAGATGAATTTTCCTTGATTCATTTCTGGGCCAATTCATGTGAATCTTGTGGTTTTAGAAACTTCCCTTGGTCTGCTTTATTATTGTCATTTTTGTGAATTTTTGTTAAATTTTTATTAGTTCTAAAATTGCTGTTCAATATGGGCATAAATGCCCTGTGCATAGACTCAGTCAATACTGAGTCTGCACAGGGGTTTTGCAAGGATTGCACAAAGCTCACTTTGGCTCATCATGGTCTGGTACTTGGTTTAGTAGTAGCTAGCCAGGTCTAGGTGAGGCTCCAACACTTGCTTCTCAGTTTCTTACTCATTTGGGTACTTATTTTCATGTCCAAAGTAGGCACCTCAAAACTGCTTTTAGCCTTAAGCTCAATTTCATCAAATCTCATCATTTTGCAATTCAGAGGTTAAGAGTGGTTGTTTTTTGCTGCATTTGGTCACTTTTAGCATACTTTAGCCTGTGTATCAGTTTGATGCTTGTTTTGTCCCTTTAGCTTATCCAAGTGCTTATTTCATAAGCACTTTGCACATCAGTTTCAAATTCCTCCACACAAGCACCTGTTTTTCATTTTTCCTAGATTCCAAATATTATTTTAGACTTTTCCTGAAATTTTCAGATTTTTCCAAGCCTGTTTGCTATTTTTCTTGATTTAAATTAGTTTTTAAGCATTTTTAAATAGCATTTAATACAATTAAATCAGAAAAAGTTAACAAAAAAAAATAATTTTTCAATTTTCTTAGGTTTAGATAAATATAAAAAGTCAAAAAAATATTTTTCTAGATTTTCTTAGTTAAATTTGTATTTTTAAGTAATTTAATTAGTTTTTAATAGTTTTTAATTCATAGAAAATACAAAATAATCGAAAAATACAAAATAGTTTTAAAATTCTATTTTGTTATTTTAGATTTTTCCAAGTCATAATTTTATTTTTCTAGCTTTGTTTCCTATTTTCTTGTATTTTAGGCTAATATTAATTGGTTAAAAATAGTTTTTAATTAATAATAATTAATTAATTAGTTATAAAAATAATTTTCTTTTTCTATAAATTTTCTTTTATCATTAGGTTTGTAAAAATGTCATTTTCATATTTTTAGGATTAATATTGTGTAAGTTTCACTTTTTCACTTGTACGTAACGTAGTTTTTAATTCCAGTTTTATAAAAACATAAAAGCAAAAACATCATTTTAAATATAGTGATAGCATTTATTTAATAGAATTTATCTTTTAATTTCCTTTAATTTGCATTTAAGCCCCTGTAGTTTATGGGCTTTCTTTAGGTATAAATCAATCACTATCCTTTCCCGCTCAAATCCTGCCGATCACTTTACGTTTGACTATTCTCGCACATTTCGTTGGGACTTAACGACACGGGAAACACTATACTCTCCGGACTTCATTGCATTTGTGCTTAAACTGTTTTAAGTTTGTTACGGTCGGCCATTCACAAGTGGCAGGCTTGAGTGATAAAACTTGACGGTTTTGCACGGATCACTCGCTTTCAAGAAAATCCAAAGGTATCACACTTAGAAGCCTTGAAAAGGATTTTTAGATATATTAAGGGAACAACATGTTTAGGATTATGGTATCCCAAAGGAACAGGTGTAGAGACTATAGTGTATGCCGACTCAGATCATGCTGGTGACTATGTCGATGGAAAAAGTACAAGTGGTATTTGCACTTTCGTCGGACATTGTCTCACCTCATGGTTTACAAAGAAGCAAACGGCTCTAGCTATCTCAACTACTGAAGCCGAGTACGTCTCAGCCGGAAAGGCATGTCAACAAGCTCTTTGGATGAAGCAAGCTCTCGTGGATTATGGAATCAATCTCAACGATATCGTTATACTTTGCGACAAC
>CM040245.1:19983104-20124126 GCA_022545495.1 Chrysanthemum lavandulifolium
TAATGCATGGTTTGGTGTGTCCAAATAAAACACACGTGTTTGCAAATCAGTTCCGTCAAATCAACCATCTCATAAAATATAAATCACAAATTTATATCACATTTTCTTAGTAGGACTTGACCTATAATCATTTAGTTAAAGAGTTTGTCACACAACACGAGGTAGTATTACCGATGGAGCGTTAGTCCGATGGTTGGAAAGACTTTTGTTTGAGTCGATTGATCCAAGTTCAGTCCCATCAGCAGCATTTGTTTCATATAGTCCCACCTCATGAAACCCATGAAAGACACCTGGAGACTTTGTGGAATAAGAGCTCAAGGTCAGTCTCTTGGCTCAGACTCCTCACTCCATTAGTCTTGCATTAAGTAGTGAGAGTTCTGGAATTTATTCGTGTGGGGGTGAATATGGTGGTCTTAAAGACACCCGGGGTCGGTGTTCGCACCAATCTACACCTTTTATAGAACATGAGGTAGTATTGTAACATAATCATTTCGGTGACACTCAACTTTTGTGATAAGAAATTCACACGTCTTCAAATGGTAGTCTATGAATTAAATAGCTTCACTAACTACCTAGTTTATACTACAAAGGTTTTTTTTTTTTTTTTTTCCTTCTTTTAGGTACTTTTTCTCTAGTGTAGTTGTATGCTTCCGATGAAGTAGGTTGAGGTACCCATCTTAAAACATCGTATTAACAACCCCACAAACCTTGCCACCCTTTCATCAAAATAAAGAGTCCTCACATCATTACATTAATTGAATATTCTGCAAGTCTCTTAATATCTATTGAAGAAGAAAAGATGATGTTACAAGTTAAAAATCAGTGATTGTAAGTAGATTTATATGTTAATCTTTAGAGAAAATTATCAAAAGAGACAAAAAATCCAACCTTGATCTATTATTTGGTCATTTTCAACATTCTTTTCCCATTTTAGCTATGCTCAATTGATCAACTGCTCGACTCCATCCAAATTTTGACACGTGTCATTCCTTTTGGCCGCTTAACTTAACTCGAACTTGAATCTTTGATTTTGATTTTTTGACCGTGTCGTTCTTTTGTCTTTTTATGAAAAAAAATACAAAAGAATGACACGTCAAAAAATTGAAAGGAGTCGAATGATGATCACTTGAGCGTGGTCAAAATGAGAAAAGATGTTAAAATGACTAAATAATAAATCAATATTGGATTTTAGCCTCTTTGATAGTACTATTTTATAACCTATAGTTAAAGTTATTTTTCAAAACCAATACTTATGAGATAAATATATGAGTAGTTTTTATTTATTGTGTTTATATATAGATGGATTTCATGGTCTTTTTTTTTACTTAATTTGTTTTTCTTTCACAAATCAAGAAACTATAAAATAGGGTGTTGCCAGTGTTGAATGATTGTTGAAATAGGTGTTGTTGGAATTATATCACAAGGTAAACCCTAGTTGAAGAAAAAAATGCCCTATAACATTATACCGTATTACTCGTAAGTGATTGAACTTTTATTATACCTTATTAAATGATTGAAATTTTTTTATCAGTATTGAAAGAATGAGAGTGTTGGTTTGCTAACTTTTCTTCTTATTTTTCCTGTGAAAATAACAAAGAAAATTTAAAATATCACTAGGATCGTGAGGGGCCAAATATCAGTGTTACTTAAACAATTAGGCTTTTGGCTATAGAACAGTGGGCTTCTTGAGCTAGTTGAAAAGAGGACTAGTACCTGCTAGCTATCCCATACTCTTCGCCCCTGGCGCCACCGATATTCTTCCCATTTGAACTTACGCGTGACAAAGATGGGCTCCATTGGGAGGAGCCTTATAACAGCAATATGTGAACATAGTTTTGGTTGATCCCACATCGAAGAAGACAAAGAAAAAAGTCTGTATATATGGTTTACAGCTACCTATATTGCTGAACTGGGATGATGGAGTGATATAAGTATAAAGTTCAATGCAGAACGATAAATATCTAAAGAACAAAACACTTCATCTCAACCATTCATTTATATTTCATCTAAACCCTAAACCCTAAACATCAACATTCAATTTAAATTTAAACAAGGTCAGCTTTGTAATTTACAATTCTCACCTACATCTCACCCCAGTCACTCTCAAATAATCATTTACACTCTCTCTCTCTCTCTCTCTCTCTCTTTTTCCTCTCTCTCTAATCAATCGAAGCTATAATCACAACATTTTGTACAAAATTAACCTCGTCATCATCATTGTTACTGTTATGGGCATTATGATGGTGGTTGAGTGAGAGTAAAAAGAGTTTACGGGAAAGTGTGCTGATGAAAATTAGGGTTTGGGAATTGGGGGTTTTGGAGTGGAGTGAAATTGATCGGATTTGTGATGAGTTGGTGTTGAATTGAGTGAGTTGAGTGAGGATTGTGTGTGATTTAACTGATGGTTTTGCCATTGATGATGAATTTAGCGAAGGTTTGGGATTAACGTCATTGGTGTAGTGGAAGATGATGGACAAGAAGGTGGTTTTGACTGTGGATTTTTTTACTAGTTTTGATGTTAAAAATAAAGCTCGGAGTGGAAGGAGTTGGTGCGGGAAGGAAGTATGTGATCGTGTTAATATTGGAAGCGTAGGAAGGAAATGATGGAGTGATATAAGTATAAAGTTCAATGCAGAACGATAAATATCTAAAGAACAAAACACTTCATCTCAACCATTCATTTATATTTCATCTAAACCCTAAACCCTAAACATCAACATTCAATTTAAATTTAAACAAGGTCGACTTTGTAATTTACAATTCTCACTACATCTCACCCCTATCACTCTCAAATAATCATTTACACTCTCTCTCTCTCTCTCTCTTTTCTCTCTCTACAATCAATCGAAGCTATAATCACAACATTTTGTACAAAATTAACCTCGTCATCATCATTATTCTTGTTATGGGCATTATGATGGTGGTTGAGTGAGAGTAAAAAGAGTTTACGGAAAGTGTCTTGATGAAAATTAGGGTTTGGGGTTGGGGTTTTGGAGTGGAGTGAAATTGATCGGTTGTGATGAGTTGGTGTTGAATTGAGTGAGTTGAGTGAGGATTGTGTGTGATTTAACTGATGGTTTTGCCATTGATGATGAATTTAGCGAAGGTTTGGGATTAACGTCATTGGTGTAGTGGAAGATGATGGACAAGAAGGTGGTTTTGACTGTGGATTTGTTTACTAGTTTTGATGTTAAAAATAAAGCTCGGAGTGGAAGGAGTTGGTGCGGGAAGGAAGTATGTGATCGTGTTAATATTGGAAGCGTAGGAAGGAAATGATGCTTGGAGGAGGTATAATGATAATGAATGGATTGGATAGAGGTTTTTGTGATCTCAAGCAGACATATTCTTCTTATTGGTGGGGTGTGAGGTAACTGTATGCACAATAAGTGAGTAACATGATGTTTGGTTGGCTTACTCAGAGAGAGAAGGAAATGTCTGGGTTGGACAGAATGGAGGAGGTATAATCATTCATTCATAATGAATGGATTGTTTGTATAGAGTTGAATAATGTTTTCTACATGTTTATTTCTGCTATTTTGAAGAAGGGTGTTTGGGATATGTCAAAAAAAAAAAAAAAAAAAAAAAAAAAAAAAAAACATTTGAGATGAGATGAAAGAAGTAGGGGGACCTTTCCGGGTGTGATGAGTCCTTTTTCTTCAGCATCAGAAATCATACCAGAACCGATGCAGTCTTTGACACTGCAGAAAGGCTCCATTATTTCAAGCTTAGCTGCAATATTAGCAACCAATCCTTTGGCAATCTTGTTCAAGTACACCATTGGTGTCTTCCTATCACCGCAATACCAATTCATTTATTACTTCTAGTAAACAAGTCATTGAATAACAATAAATCAATTAAGCAACTACTTATTTAAAGTAAAGTAAAGTAAATTATATGATGTTATTTCATGTTCTTTCTTCGAACTTATTTAATACTCTAAATAATATTAATTCTCAAGGACTTTTACATTCTTGTATTTAATAAGCGAGTGTAATTGTTCACGTTCTACAACATTTGTTGTTTCATTGATTAAGTGAAATGAATAGCTTCTAAAGTCTTTAAGTTTATTCAACTAATATTATCATACATTGATACATCAATACATTGTGAGTTGGTTTGGGTTGTGAGATGGTATGGTCGTGGAGATAGGTAATAAGCTATTGTTATCGTGAAAATGGCGAGTTCATCAGGTAGTGAGATGTCTTGCTCCACGTTGCTTTTATGGAATCGAGAGTTCTGGTTGCTCACACTTATGCTAGTTGGGGAGTGGATTTACTTGAAGTGGGTCAATATCTTGGCATGATGGATAGTGGGTATGTTTGAAAAAAAAAAGTTCGTCTTTTTACGAATCCCGTGGGATTTTTCTGGACGGAAATTTTGAAAAAAAAAAAGTTCGTCTTTTTACAAATCCCATGGGATTTTTATGGACGAAAATTTTGAAAAAAAAAAAGTTCGTCTTTTTACGAATCCCGTGGGAACCTTTTACGAATCCCATGGGATTTTTCTGGGTTGAAATTTTGAAAAAAAAAAGTTCGTCTTTTTACAAATCCTATGGGATTTTCTTACGAATCCCGTGGGATTTTTTTATGAATCCCGTGGGATTTTTTTACGAATCCCGTGGGATTTTTCGGGACGGAAATTTTAAAAAAAATGTTCGTCTTTTTACGAATCCCGTGAGACTTTTTTAAGAATCCCGTGGGATTTTTCAGGACAGAAATTTTGAAAAAAAATTCGCGAAAGTATATAAAGTGCACATCAATAGAAAATGATTTTTTCTCGTCGCGATGGTGTATTTTTTGTAGGCGAAGATTTACTGTTTTATAAGATATGTTGTTTTTAACAAAGGGTGGAAATTGAGTTTTTATAAATTACATTTCTACCCTTCCTTTATTAATTTTGTTTCATCTCATCATTGGATGAAAAGAAGATCGTGGTTGAGATCTAATGATTTTTCTTTAGATTAAGTATATATGCATGTATTAACTTCGCTATCTTCTTCCAGGTTTGTTAATTTTAACTTTAAAATTTTGTACTTACATAAGTTATTACAAGTATTATATTTTAACTTTTAAATTTTGTACTTACGTAAGTTATTAGAAGTATTATATTTTCACTTTTGTACTTACGTATTTAATTTTAACTTATAAATTTTGTACTTACGTAAGTTATTAGAAGTATTATACTTTAAATTTTGTACTTACCTATATTGCTGAACCGGGATGATGGAGTGATATAAGTATATATGCATGTATTAACTTCACTATCTTCTTCCAGGTTTGTTAATTTTAACTTTTAAATTTTCTACTTACATAAGTTATTAGAAATATTTTGATTTTAACTTTTAAATTTTGTACTTACGTAAGTTATTAGAAGTATTATATTTTAACTTTTGTACTTACGTATTTAATTTTAACTTTTAAATTTTGTACTTACGGAAGTTATTAGAAGTATTATTTTTTAACTTTTGTACTTACGGTTTATGTAAGTTATTTAGATTAAAATGTGACTTCAATTTTCAATTTTGCTATAACTAAAGTGAATTTTTACGGCATGCGGGACGAGGTTTGATGGCTCGGTTGACAATGGAGAAAGTCTCGAACGAGGTTCCTAGTCCACTAATAAACCAATGAGATTTGTCGGTATCATCAACTTCTTGTCCAATGGTAGATAGTTGGTCGCGTATTGATTTAAATTTTCGACCATATTTCGGGACTGTTGAATTACCCTTTTGTTGTTGCCTTAGAGAGTCACGAAGAGTTTGGATACGCTTGATCAAGTCATGACTATAAGCGGGTCTCGGAGTGCACACCAGACCTCACGAGCCGTTTTATAAGGCTGATACCATGTAAGGTTTCGTGTAAAAGTCTCCACACATGGTGAATGATCACAAAATAAAAACGCAAATCTTTTAGTTTTGTCCTTGCATCTTTTATGTTGTTTCAATCAATTTTAATTTCTTACTTTGAGCAAATACACATCCAAATTGTAACTTACTTAATTTTAGAAGTCCATAGAATTCGTAGTTTGTGAAAGTTGACAAACGAAAACAAATATTTATAATACAAATGTATCACTTATTCAAAGACCTATCGAATAAATTAACAAACACCATCTTGACATCTTCCACTATATAAACTCAAATGTCAAATGCAATTACATCTCTTAGCAAACAAACAAAACCTTCATTACTTTCAAATGGTCTCCAATATTTTCATGATCTGGGAAATATTGCTCGATTTAGAGTATATCCAATTTATTATAGGGTTGAAAAAAGGAAGAAGTTACGAAGGTTGAGGGTTAAATGGATGACATTACATGATAAGATGTTTCATTTTGTTATTGTGTATCGTCTTGCTTTTGATTTTATGATCACACTTAGTGGAATCTGTGAGATGCTTTCTAGCCGAGTGGTTGTGAGTTCAAATCCACTAAAAGACATTTGTGTGTGATATTGTGAATTTGTAATGTATATTATGTCATTGTTAGTTTCAAAAATAATAAGATCATCGATTGTAACTTGTGTGATATGTTGTTTAAAGTTGTGATAATTGTGTTACTAGTTGTATGAGTATGAAAACAAATTACTTGTAAAATAGTATCCAACATACCAAGATAATTAGAATTGTTTAGAGTTGAAATTGAGCTTGACTAGTTTTAACCTGCTAAAAAACTCGAGCTCGACTTATTTTGGGTTTGGTGTTTAATAAACGAGTTTTAAGCTATGTAGTTAACTAATCTTGGCTAAGCTCGGGCTTGTTTATTGTTTAAGAGATTGAACTCGTTTAACTTAAGCTTGAGTCGAGCCTTAAACTAGGCTAGCTTGAATAGCTTAGGAGCATGTTGACTCGATTACACCCCATAAACATACATTAAAAACTGATTTGTAATCGCATTTTTTTTTAAAGAAACACATAGTTTTTAATCGATTTAATAATACAAGAATGATAAAGTTGATTACGAAAAGTGATAAAATAAAAATGTATGACGACCCACGAAAAAAGTATTGATTAGTTGAAAGCTGGTTATAAGTTTTACGTTGTTGATTTAGACTTAATATGTTGTTTAACTTGAATTATTTGATGCAAGTTACATCTGTGTGCTTATCATCGTCATAAAGAACCCAAATATCCAAAAAAGTTTTACTAAGCAAAAACATATCCACGAATTAATATTTGTCAATTAGCTCACTAAATTTCCGAAGTCCATAAACTACGATACTGTATTTGTCAATTAGTGGTAGCTAGAGTTTGTTGCAAGTTTGCCACATTTGAAAAAAAAATACTATATCATTTTCATTCAAATTTCAATTTCCTCTTGTTATCACGAGGATGATCTCTTATTCCACCCAATATTGTTTTGGGATTGATTGATTGGCGTAATACAATTATATCCTAAACACAGAGCAACATTCTATTGGAGACAGTACATGGACCCATAATTTCACAACCCACTAAACAATTGCCACATCCATTTAGGCACAAAAGTAGTCACATGTTTAGGTCTCTAAATCATTTTCCTTGTTTTGGTTCTAATTTTTGGCAAAATACCATATATATATATATATATATATATATATATATATATATATATATATATATATATATATATATATATATATATATATATATATATATATCGTGCCATCTTGACTTCATTAGTTGAACAAATTTATATATTGCTTAACTGTGAAACAAAGTACACTTGCAAATCAATAATACGTGTAGCAAAAAGTTTTACTAAGCAAAAACATATCCAGAATTTCATATTCGTCAACTCGCTAAATTTCCAAAGTCAATACCCCAAGACAAATATTATAATCCAAATGACATCACATATTTTAACAAATACCATCTTCCCTTATATAAACAGCCCAAATATTCCCTCATTAACAAGCTAGCAAGACATCATTAATCTCGAAAATGTTCTTGGTTTGAGAAATATTAGTACGTATCTCTGGTTGACTTTATGGTCGAAGAAGTTTCGAATGTTGACTTTATGGTTTCATGATAATATGTTTTAATAGTAGTAGTCTTGAAAAAAACAGATCGGAGGATTCGGAAACGGAATCCACATATTAACGAATCTGAAGAGATAATCTTTGATGTCGTTGCATCTTTCAACCAAAGCTTAATGGTTTCTTCCGAAATGTTGGAATAGATCTCGAGTAAAAATATGTACATTTTAGTAATGCAAACAATCCTTTTTTGAGTGACGCTCTTTTTTTTGTTGGTTCATAGTCCACACGGGTTCGGTCTTGTTAAATATTTAATTTTCCTATCATGAGATTCTCTTCAGCAAGTGTTTGTGGATTTAAATTACGTACGACACAATTGTTGTATTGCATTGTTCATCTGATAATAACTCCAATATAAGAATCCTTTGATGTTGACAAAACTAGTTTAGCTTGTGTTTTTCGACCGTGAATTTTGACTATCTATAGATCATCCTTTATTATTTTAACAACAATATGTGAACATTGTGTGAGTTAATCCCACATCGAGGAAAGACAAAGAAAAATGTCTGTATATTTTTTGGACATTTACCTTGCGCCTTCAACTCTTTGAGGGTTGTGAAGTTATTTACACAAATTAACTTCGCACTCATACCTAAGGTTTTGTTTTATTGTTATTTTCTACTAATCTAAGTTAGAGTTAATTGCATTTTTTTGTTTTATTGTAATTTTCTACTTATCTAAGTTAAAGGTAATTGCATTTTTGGCCCCGTAATTTTACCATCGTTCATGTTTGGTCCCTATCTTTAGGAAGTGCAACGAACATCCTTATTTTAAACTTTGGATTGCAAATCTGATTCCTTAATCGATGTGAAATAAAAGTGAACATCTCTAATAAAATCATCATCACGAGCAAGAGTGAAAGCGCTAGTCGATCTACAGATCAACACGCCTACCCGCCTGGGTCAAAGATCGTCGGAGTCTTTTTTTTTTTTTTTTTTTTTTTTTGAATCTGGGAAAATGAATGAAAATAAAAGCGGAGGCCCGCCATCTGCTAGCATTGTGGTTTGGAATCGATTCTTTATCAATAGCCCACCCTTTCTTTGAACCTTGTCAATGATCGAACTGAAATTAAAGATATGAACTGAGTGCCATACCATTGTCTTATTGTTATTTTCTACTTATCTAAGTTAGAGTTATTTTCTACCATTGTCTTCTTTTTCTATCAAGGATAATTTGGTCATTTCACATCAGCCAGAGACTGTATTTGCAATCCAAAGTTTAAAGTAGGGATGTTCACTGAACTTTCAAAAAGATAGGGCCGGGACCAAACATGCAAGTTGGTCAAACCATAGGGACCAAAAATGTAATTTACTTTTTAATAACACAAACCAAAAGGCCAAATTTTGTATAATTTTTATGTTATGTGAGTCGAGCTAGTTTTCCTAATCAGATTCAGATATAAAACATCTTTGTGAAATAAACACACCCTTATTCATCCAACATCATTTTGGTTCTAATTTTTGGCAAATTGTGTTATCTTGACTTAGTTAAAGTTGAACAAATTGAGCCATGCTAGACCCACATAATAAAATAATAATAATAATAATAATAATAATAATAATAATAATAATAATAATAATAATAATAATTTGAAAAAATGAAAATAAATCATTTGATGATGTGTCATTGGTGATTAATGTATTTTATAGATTTATCTCTCCTTTTTATGGTTACACCAATCACCTGTTAACACGTCAATGAGTAGATTTTTTTTTTGTGAGTGTGAAGTTATGCGCTTATGACTTGATACCAATATCTTAGTTTTATTGTTATTATTTTTACTTATCTAAGTTATTAAAAAAAGTATTATTTTTAAACTTTTGTACTTACGTAAGTTATTAAGAGTGATAGAATAAAAATGATAAAATAAAGTGATAAAAAGTGATAAAATAAAAATGTATGACGACCCACCTAAAAAGTTATATATTGATTAGTGAAAATGGTTATTAGTTTTATACAGTTGATTTAGACTTAAATAGTTGTTTAACTTGAATTACGTCTTGACGTCTCGTTAAAAAGCAAGTTGCATCTGTGTGCTTCTAGTCCTTATCGTCATAACAAACACCATGTTCCCCATATAAAAAGCCCAAATATCCCCTCATAGACAAACAAGACATCTTTTGATTTTCCCAGAGTATCTCCGGTTAACTTTAGTGTCGGAAAAGCGACGAAGTTACGAATGTCGTTTCATGATAAGGTGTTTTCATTTACGTCTTGTTTTGCTTTTGATTTTTCCCATTGTTTTTAATAAATCGTGAGATTTTCCTCAGCCAAGTGTTTGTGGATTTAAATTATACTAGCAGTCTTTCATGTGATGTGGCGGGGCACTATGTGACTAAGTTTTAATGGCGAACAAATGTCTTTCATTATATTTTTTTTTTCTAGCAATAACGTTACGTATTTAAATTTCCTGAATTGCGTATTTAAATTATTACATTTTTTACAATAGATCTACCTCTATAAACTTTTTTTTAAACATTAAGCCCAATAGTCCAATTTCTAAAATTTAAACACAATTCAATATTCAGATTCAAAAGTCTAAAACATTTCATTATAAACCTTAAACATTTCATTTTTATACACCTTTAGTCCCTCCCTCCATATATAAACCCATTTTACTCTTATTAAAATCATTTTCAACACATAAAACACACACTCTCTCTCTTCTCCACCTCGCCAATACCCTCTTCTCCCAAGAACCACATTCGTCGTCCGGCCACCACCATTGCCAGAAAATTTTCCGTGAAATCTTTTCTTACCGATTCGATAGATCGGTTAACCTACATCATTTTGGAGATTTTGAGCCCTCGGCTCCCACCACAACCACCCACACGCCACCACCACCGCCACCACCATCTCATCACACCACAACCTCAAAACGATAACTGACTATCGTGGTCATTTCTATGCAATGCACGCTACCGCGAGAACCCTCACACGTGGTACATCTTGGATATAAAGATTCGGTGCAGGTTGTTTTGAGGTGAACGTATCACCACGGCCATCACCGTCGTCTTCCCCTTTCTCTTATTTTTTTCCATCTGGTTGTGGTAAGTGGTCGCGTGACCGTCTCGTATTTATGTTTCATTTAAAAACTAGTAGTACGTTTGATTCATGGTCTTCGTGGAAGTAAACTCTTTTAAAATGATAAGCAATTCTTTCCATAATAAGCAAGTAAAAAAGTCTGAATTTTTAAGCCTTCTAATTTTAGAAGGCCTAAATGCATTATAAAGTAGTATAGATGACGCAGTTGTTGAATTGCATTGTCCGTTTGATAAGAACTTGAATCTAATTAAGAATCTTTTTAAGCTAACAATATGTGAACATTGTGTGGGTTAATCCCACATCGAAGAGAGACAAAGAAAAAAGTCAACGTATATCGATGATAGTTACCTATGTTGTAGCACCTGGTAGA
Source organism: Chrysanthemum lavandulifolium (assembly GCA_022545495.1). Lineage (NCBI taxonomy): Eukaryota > Viridiplantae > Streptophyta > Magnoliopsida > Asterales > Asteraceae > Chrysanthemum > Chrysanthemum lavandulifolium. Next base: position 19,994,534 of record CM040245.1, read on the forward strand.
GGTTTTAAAGTCAACATATGTGTTATTTGACTTTAAAACCTCCTTCGAGGGTGTTTTTTTTATCATTACTTTGTACTTATCTGAGTTTGTAAGAGTAAAATGTGACTTCAACTATGAAAGTTGCTACAACTAAGGTGAATTTTCACGGAATGTTGGACGAGGTTTGACATCTCGGTTGGCAATGGAGAAAGTCTCAAACGAGGTTCCTATTCCACAAAGAAACCAATGTGGTAGAGGTTTTAAAGTCAACATATGTGCTATTTCACTTTAGAACCTCCTTCGAGGGTGTTTTTTTATCATTACTTTGTACTTATCTGAGTTTGTAAGAGTAAAATGTGACTTCAACTATGAAAGTTGCTACAACTAAGGTGAATTTTCACGGAATGTTGGACGAGGTTTGACATCTCGGTTGGCAATGGAGAAAGTCTCAAACGAGGTTCCTATTCCACAAAGAAACCAATGTGATTTTTCGGTATCATCAACCTATTGTCTAATGGTATAGTTGGTGAATATTGATTTGAATTTTAGACCATATTGATTTGAATATTGATTTGAATTTTAGACCATATTCAGAAACTGTTGAATTACCCTACTATCGTTGCCTTAAAGAGTCACAAAGACTTTACATACACTTTTAAAGTCAATATATGTGCTATATTCACTTTAGAACCTCCTTCGAGGGTGTGTTTTTTTTAATCATTACTTTGTACATATCTGAGTTTGTAAGAGTAAAATGTGACTTCAACTATGAAAGTTGCTACAACTAAGGTGAATTTTCACGGAATGTTGGACAAGGTTTGACATCTCGGTTGGCAATGGAGAAAGTCTCAAACGAGGTTCCAATTCCACAAAGAAACCAATGTGATTTGTCGGTATCATCAACCTATTATCTAATGGTATAGTTGGTCGCATATTGATTTGAATTTTAGACCATATTCAGAGACTGTTGAATTACCCTACTGTCGTTGCCTTAGAGAGTCACGAAGACATTACATACACTTGATAGAGTCATGGCTATAAGTAGCCTCGAGTGAGTGCAGACCAGAGCTCACAAGCCGTTTTATAAGGCTGATACCATGTAAGGCAATGTGTAAAAGTCACAACACCCGGTGAATGATAAGAAAATAAAAAGGGACGTCTCGTTACTTTTTGTCCTCACATATCTTTCTGTTTTTTCGCAATCAATTTTAATATTTACTTTGAGTTTTCCTCATATCTCTTTTTGACATTAGGTGATATAATCATGAGTATCTTAGGTTTCATGCAATGTATGAGACGTACCTTTAATCCAATCATCATGTATTCATCGACCCTAATCAAGAAGTATCTTCTCCTAAAAGAAGACGACATCCTTTCAAGTGAAAACATCTCGACATAAGGAACAAATTTCTTGATTTTTTTATTTGCTTTACCATTGTCACAATTAGCGGTGACGAGGGTTCGTTACAAGTTTGCCACATTTTCGTTTAAAACTGAAAGTTGATACTTTTCTTTTGTTTTCACGAGGATGATCTCTTATTCACCGAGCATCATTTGCTTCTATAGCAATTTTTGGCATAATATCATATATATCGTGCCATCTTCACTTAGTTAAAGTTGAACAAATTTATATATTGTTGAACTATGAAACAAAATACACTTGCAAATCAATATAATGCTCAAAGTAGTTGTTTAAAACTAGCTCTTTCCTCTTATTACCAAACAAGACATCTTTAATCTCTGAAAATATTCTTGGTTGGAAAAATCTTAGATCTATAGTATCTCCAGTTAACTTTAGGGTTGATAAAGCGAAGAAAACAGATCTTGATTGATGTCGTTTTATGATAATATGTTTTTTCTGGTGTTAATACTTTGTCTTGACGTCTATTTAAAAATTTGTTTTTTGCCGTCGTGAGATTTCCTCAGCCAAATGTTTGTGGATTTAAATTATGTATAAGACAATTATGTGAGGTATCTATAACTAGTTGTTTTGCATACTACTTTATTCAACTATTGAATCACATTGTCCATCTAATAATATTTTGAATCTAAGAATGTTTTGTAAGTGACAATATGCGAACAATGTGTGAGTTAGTCCCACATCGAAGAAAGACAAAGAAAAAACTGTATATATGTTGGTAGTTACCTTCATAAGTGTAGTTGTTAATGGGAATTGCATTTTTGGTCCCTATGGTATGGCTAAATTTCAGGTTTGGTCTTTAAAACTTTGAAAGTGCAATAATAGTCCCCATTTTGATGTTTGAATTGCATTTTTGGTCCCTGGTCGATGTGAAATAACCAAATTACCCTTGTCTTCTCTAAATAAGACAAAGGGTATTTTGGTCATTTTATTTTATCCAAAGACAAAAAATGCAATCCAAACTTCAAAATGAGGACTATCCTTGCAATTTTAAAGTTTTAGGGACCAAACCTGCAATTTAGCCATACCAAAGTGACAAAAAATGCAATTAAATCTATGTGCTATGTTCACTTTCAAATCCATTTAAGGGTGCGTTTGGTATCCCACTATGGGAATGAGACTGTTACTATGAAAGTGATTAAAGGTGTTTGTTTAAGATGAGAGAGCCCACCACTATGGCAATGAATGATAGATATAATCCATAAGCTAGGTATGGATCTTTCATAGGTGAGGGACCCAACACTACTATCAAACTTATACCCATTGTAATTCATGACAACACACTAAGTGTTTTGTTATATCGTTACTTTATATTTATCTAAGTTATTAAGGCGGGACACAGTAGGGAGAGGGATTGACCTTCTCCCACTATGGAAATGAAACTATTACTATGAAAGTGATTAAAGATGTTTGTTTAAGACGAGGGGGCCCACCACTATGGTAATGAATGATAGATATAATGCATACTCTATATACATCAAGTAAGCTAGGTATGGATCTTTCATAGGTGAGTGACCCACCAGTACTATCAAACTCATACTCATTGTCATTCATGACAACATACCAAACGCACCCTAAGTGTTTTGTTATATCATTACTTTATATTTATCTAAGTTATTAAGGCGGAACATAGTAGGGAGAGGGATTGACCTTCATTTTATCTGTCACTTTTTTTTCTCCAGCGATTGGTTGTCATAGTAAGAGCCACCTTCATTTTTTTCTAATAAAAACCCTATCTTTTTATATTTTCAAAACAGACCCTATCTTTATTTATATTTTTAATTTCGTAATTCAAATTCAAATTAAAGGTTACAGTACGAGCGGGAGGATTCAAAATTCAAATTCAAATCCAATTTCAAATTCAAAAATTTCCCTATATATACCCACAGTCTGCTTTGTTTCTAACACACACAACTTCTTATCAAATTCTCTCAATAATGTCTTAAGAAAACTTCTCCCCATAATTTCCCAAAAACACGGTTAACCGTCCACCAACAAATATCATTCCGTTTTTCCGAAAGGTTAACTTCTCCCAAACAATTTCCTGAACTGGTTGAAGAACAAGAAGACAATCTGTTTCACCTTGCAGAGGAAGAGCAACGACTACTTCTTCAGAATGAAGAAGTATTGATAGAAGAAAACGAAGCACGAGAGGAAGCAACTCGTAGGGAGCAGGAAGCAATGGAAGAACAATACCGTAAGGACAAATTGTTTGACATTTTGTACAACGAGTGGGAAGAGAGCAGTTTTCTGGAGTATTCTCCTTACAACGATGGTTGTAACACAAACTTTTCATTGTAATTTGTAATTTGATTTTCATTTTCGTATCGTAGATTGTATTAATCTATAATTTATATTTTCAATTCAATGTTTAATATATTTCACTTCCGTGTCAAATAGGATTTAAATATTTTAACATTACAATACCAATTTTAAAAAACATTACAAGTTTTATAGTGTACGAATTATGTTTATTGAAAAACATAAAAAGGGAAGTAAAAGAAATAAACAAAACGTGGATGAAATAAACAAAACACAAACCTTGGAGATACTTAGACGATTTAGGTCGCAGGGACGACCCAAATCTACCAAATAGTGGCGATTGGCCGATCCTCATTTCATGCCACAATAGAGACGATCGAGTGCGACCACAAAATTTATTGATCGTTTGGTTACTACTGCATGCAACCTAAGAGTAAAATATGACTTTGTCTTTGAAATTGTTATAATTAAGGTTAATTTTCGCGGATGCTGGAAAAGATTTGATAGCTCAGTTGGCAGTGGAGAAAGTCCCAAACGAGGTTCCTTCCACAAAAAAAAAACCAATGAGTCTAATTAAGGTTAATCCCACATTGAGGTAAGACAAAGAAAAAAGTCTATATATATGGATGACAGAGTTACCGTAATTGTTACTTTGAGAATGTGAAAGCTAATAGATGCACATATATTAGCTTCACATTCTCAAACTAACAATTATGGTAACTGTCAATCATATATATAGACTTTTTTCTTTATCTTACCTTGATGTGGGATTAACCTAAATTAGACTCATTGGTTTTTCTCTATAAGGAACCTCGTTTGGGACTTTCTCCACTGCCAACTGAGCTGTCAAACCTTTTCCATCATCCGCAAAAATTAACCTTAATTATAACAATTTCAAAGATAAAGTCACATTTTGCTCTTAATAACTTAGATAAGTACAAAGTAACGATATAACAAATATAACATTGACAGTTACCATAATGTTAGTTTGAGAACGTGAAGCTAATGTATGTGCATATATTAGTTTTCCACTCTTCACGCTTTTTTTAATTGTTATTTTTGTACGTATCTAAGTTATTTTTTATTGTTGTTTCTGAACTTATGCAAGTTATTAAGAGTAAAACGTTACTTTATTTTTGAAATTTTTTTATAGCTAAGGTGAATTTTGGTAGAATGCGGGAAGAGGTTTGACAACTCGGTTGGCAGCGGAGACAATCTCAAACGATGTCCCTTGTCCACAAAGAAACCAATGATATTTTCATTATCATCAACCGGTTTTGACAAGCAGATAGTTTGTTGCATTTTGATTTGAATAGGGTTTTAATTGCGCGCACTCATTACAACGGAATTAAAACAATTTTGTACAATAAAAATTTTAATTGTAAAAATTCGATGAGGATATGAAGTCTTACTTAGTTAATTTTAATTTACATTTCGGTTCGGTCAACGGTTTGGTGTTTGGGCTAAATTGGTTTCCGATCCGGTCTGGTTTTTAGACCGTACTCATCAGTTAGTAGTAATTTGTTTGTAAATTGATATTATGGGAAAATTTTGAACCATATATAGACACTATTGAATTACCCTAGGCCTTGGGTAGTTTCCTTAGAGAGACACAAAGAGTTTTATACGGTCGATCGAGTCATGGCTGAAAGCGCTCTTGAGCGCGCACCAATCCTCGAGGCATAACCTAATTTCTCCATAAGTATCTGTGCTCGCCATGAGGGGAGATATAAAGGCAAATATTGTTAGTTTTTGTCCTCGTTTCTCTTTCGGTTGTTTCGTAATCAAAATATGTATCTTTACTTTGAGTTTTCCTCGTATTCTTTTTGACATTAGTTGATAGAACCATACTGTAAGTATCTTTGGTTTCATGTAGCTTTAATCCAATCATCATGTATTCATCGATCCTAATCAATAAGTATTTTCTCCTAAAAGATGACGATGTCTTTCTCAAGTAAAAACATCTCGACATAACGACCAAATTTGTTGATTTTTTTGTTTGGTTTTATAGTTTTACCACTTTCACAATTAAAGGGGTGTTGATTTCAGCTTAGATAGTCTGCTTATTGCTTATTTAGTTTTGGGCTTATGTCTTATATGCCCATTTTTTGTGGCTTATTTTGATATTTTTTTAGCTTATATAAGTTTATTTTGTCATAACAGCTTATATATATGTTTAAAAATTTCAAATAAGCCACAAAAGTAAGCTTATGAAACATAGGCTCAAACCTAAATAGGTTATAAGCGGCTATATAAACCAAACAAATACCCCTTTATTGTCACGAGAGTTTGTTACAAGATTTTAATGCTTTGGATAGAAAATTGAAAACTTTCCGCGGGATCCTCTTTTTGCGGGATGCACTTTTGCGCTACGATGGACATTTTTGCAGATGTCACACCTTCTTTTGTAGTTTGCCACAATTGACAATATATCATTTTCGTTTAAATTTTAAAGTTGTCATTTTTCTGTTGTTATCACGAGGATGATCTCTTATTCCACCCAATATCATTTTTTGAATATCAACATTAAAGGGCAGCAAACACACATCCAACTATTAACTTTCGTAACTTATATTTATAATCCAAATGACATCACATATTTTAACAAATACCATCTTCCCCTGTATAAATAGCCCAAATATCCCCTCATTAACAAGCTAGCAAGACATCTTTAATCTCGGAAAATGTTCTTGGTCAGAGAAATGTTAAATCTAGAGTATGTATCTATGGTTAACTTTATGGCTGGAAAAGCAAAGAGGTTATGAATGTTGACGGATGTGGATTCATGATATTATGTCTTTTTTATTGTGCTATTACGTCTGGTTAAAAATCTAATTTTTCCCATTGTGAGACTCTCCTCAGCCAAGTGTTTGTGGATTTAAATTAAGCATGACACAATTGTTTGAGGTATTTATAACTAGCCATTTTGCATACTAAGATAGTGTTTGTTTAAGCTTATGTGTGGCTTAAACTAAGATAGTCCATAAACTAAGATAGTTCGTGAAAGTTGAAAAAAGAAAGACATTGTTTGTTTAAGCTTATGTGTGGCTTATGAGCTTATCTGTTTTTCGGCTTATATTTTATAAGCCTCAATTTTCTGGCTTATTTTGAGACTTGTGTGCTTAAATAAGTATATCATGATATGGTAAACTTGTATAAGTCCGTAACTCTCAAAATAAGCGAAAAGTTAGTGCTTATGATATATAAGCCGAAATCAAACAAACTCATACGCCCACGTATAAGCTTAAGCAAACACTTATTGTAACACCCCAACCCGACAAGGGTAAAGATATCACAAATACGGTTTCAAATCGAACCTTAACTACTATACAATAGCGAAGCCTTTACAAAACTTACAAAAGAAAATATAAATAACTTAATAATCAAAATAAATCTAAGATCCCTATTTTCAAATCTTGCTCTTGTCTCTACTTTCAACCCGGATCGCCTATCCCATAAGCTCATCTTGAATGCTTAAAACACCGCAGGAGGAAAAGAAAATGCGGTGAGCTTACAAAGCCGGTGAATGGATATAACGAAACAAAAGCTAAACAAAACAAATATACAAATAACGAAATCACAACGGAATGAGAATACTGAATCATTGAGGATTCTGCGGAAGCACAATTATACAGAAATCCAGAAGAACACATATCAGTTACAAACTCCTCATAGCACATTAATGACACAAACGCAAACACATCAGAATAACCAGACACTTAACATATCAAGAAAATAGATTACATATAAACCAAACGAAAAGTCTAAGGGCTAACGGGAACAATTTCTAGAAAATAAACATGGCATTCATACAAATCAATTAATCTACATTTAACACACTTAATTCAATATTGTAGCAGCGGAAATAGCAGTTAAATCATGGCAATCACACATACAGATAGAAAACACAGTAGACTAGCTATAACTAAATAGACAAAGACATAACATAGCCATTAGTAATTATCGAGCGAGATATCATAAGAGAAACCGGTTCTCGATCGAATCTTAACATCGCCAGAGTTTTAACAAGGCGGTCACATATGCGAGACGGATAACTAACCGATAGGCAAGGTTTATAAAATTAAGCGAACCATCATAGATACTAAACATTCAAAACACTCAATTGTACACTAGCACATTCATCTCGCAGATCAACGCATTCACATAACGATAAACTAACATAATATCGATATACGAATCACGTTTAAACATATTAATCCTATCCTAGCATAATAGCGGTAGTCACATAAACATACAAAGGCATAAACACATATAATAACATATAATAATTCAAGATGTAAATGGAAACATTGACAAATACGGAATCATAAATGTAATATCTAACACGTAAATAACAGATCTGATTTAGTCTTATTATGCGTTTATATTTTTTGGGTTTTACAACTCTCCCCTTCTAAAAAGAAAATTTCGTCCTCGAAATTGGACAAGACGGAACAGGACCGCAAACAAATGCGGAATTCAGAGTTTCAAGGAAATTAAAACAAACACGGAACTCATCTCAGAACAAACGGATTCTTATCAGAATCCACAAACCCCTACATTCAGAAATCAAAGCAACAATCAAACACTTACAACAGATAATCATATACTTATCAAAGTAATGGCAGAAAGCAGATGAAATGCAGAAAATCAAACGACAAACTCTAACTTATTCAGATATCTAATGATGAGAATAAACACATACATAGACAGAACGAATCTTAATGATCTCACTAGTCGCAGATACTCAAACTAAAAGATCTAATGTTCCTCAAACACTTCACGAAAACTCCTATGACCACAATAAAGGTACACGGAGACGTACACATTTAGAGCAAACATAGCAATCCATAGTTCAGACAAATCATAACAATTCCGGATTCCAAGCGTACAAAGCTTATACGTAACAGATATCGGTGAGAATCTCACAAAGAGGTACAGAATTTCAAACGAATATGAGGAGTGCCAAATAACAGATACAAGTCAAAGTCCATTCACGTATCAACCACAGGCATTTCCCCAGACGTCATATGATTTTAATAAGTTCAAATTATATGATCTCCAGATATCACGTTGATCAAAGGCCATAATACTTGCATCACATAACAAGTTCTTATTGTCACAATATTCTCGCCCGGCCATGGCAACCACATAACCGTAATCACAACAAAACATATCACATACGGATAATATACGGATAGCAAGTAACATACTATAATGCATCAGATTCACATGAGTATACCATCATGATGGTCATACTTTATTTCAAGTCGTGATTAAGCAACATCATTAAGAAAACACATAGCGAGACGAGGCGAATTGTCATAAGATGAACTTCAAAACAAAACTTAATAATCAAAGATTCAATCATCTAAATGAAAACAAAAGACCTAAACTCAAAATCCAATGTAAAATCTCTCATAAAGAAGACAACTAATCAGAGCGCAAATTTCTATTCTTGTATCGGATTAAACCTACTAGTAGTCAGTAGATTCTAAATCCGAGTCCACCTCGTATTCTTCCTCATGTCCTTCTTCTTCCTCTTCTTCCTCACTTATCCATCCGTTCCTATTTCCTTCAAGCTGCGTAATAAGCGACTAGCAAAGTCACTTCTCGATTCCTCTCTTCTTCTTCCCAAGACACGATCTACAAAAGCATACAAATCGCGACTCTAGCCCAACCTACTCCTCCATCTTCCAAGAACTCGGGACATCTATCATGATACCTAGTGGTGAAACCTTGGTTGTCAACGACTTTAGTTTCATACTCTCTACTACTTTTCCGCTCACGTTCTTTAAGGTCGCTTCTCTTCAATTGTGCATGGCCACATACTAGCCGGAACTCGTATCCTCTTGTTGGTCCGCTTCACTCTACCAATCCTCTTGCAGCCTTTAACAATAACAACGATCCACCTCATCCTCTCCCTAGGTTGCCTAGCTGGTCCTTGTTTGCTCCTATCAGGTAAACTAGAACGACGAGGGATAACCATCTAAAAGAATAACCACCTATTAGCAAAAATCTAATTACGATAGTGGACGCAAAGAAGATACGCAGAAGGAAAAATCCTAAATCTACCCAATCCTCACAGGTCATAGCCTAAGCTCTAAGGGTCCTAAAACCTAGAGCTCTGATACCATAAATTGTAACACCCCAACCCGACAAGGGTAAAGATATCACAAATACGGTTTCAAATCAGAACCTTAAGTACTATACAATAGCGGAAGCCTTTACAAAACTTACAAAATAAAATATAAATAACTTAATAATCAAAATAAATCTAAGATCCCTATTTTCAAATCTTGCTCTTGTCTCTACTCTCAACCCAGATCAGCTATCCCATAAGCTCATCTTGAATGCTTAAAACCTGCTGCAGGAAAAGAAAATGCGGGTGAGCTTACAAAGCCCAGTGAATAGATATAACGAAACAAAAGCTAAACAAAACAAATATACAAATAACGAAATCACAACGGAATGAGAATCTCGAATCATTGAGGATTCTCATGAAGCACAATTATACAAAATCCGTAAGAACACATATCGATTACAAACGCCTCATAGCACATTAATGACACAAACGCAAACACATCGAATAACCGGACACTTAACATATCAAGAAAATAGATTACATATAAACCAAACGAAAAGTCTAAGGGCTAACATGAACAATTTCTAGAAAATAAACATGGCATTCGTACAAATCAATTAATCTACATTTAACACACTTAATTCAATATTGTAGCAATGAAATAATGATCAAATCATGGCGGTCACACATACGGATAGAAAACACAGTAGACTAGCTATAACTAAATAGACAAAGACATAACATAGCCATTAGTAATTATCAAACAGATATCATAAGCTAAACCAGTTCTCGATCAAATCTTAACATTAGCGAGTTTTAACATGGCGGTCACATATGCAGACGGATAACTAACCTATAGGCAAGGTTTATAAAATTAACTGAACCATCATACATACTAAACTTTCAAAACACTCAATTGTACACTAGCACATTCATCTCGCAGATCAACGCATTCACATAACGATAAACTAACATAATATCAGATATACGAATCACGTTTAAACATATTAATCCTATCCTAGCATAATAGACGGTAGTCACATAAACATACAAAGGCATAAACACATATAATAACATATAATAATTCAGTATGTAAATGGAAACATTGACAAATACGGAATCATAAACAGAATATCTAACACAGAAATAACAGATACAGATTTAGTTATCTACCACGAGCCCAGAACTTATCATATCAGAACATCATACTTATACAGAAAGTAATCTCAGAAAATAATTTGGAGTAGCTAGCTCCCAAAATTTTTGTGAAGACGCGTATTGCACACGACATCATTCACCAGACAAAATCATATCGGATAACAGATCAGATCTAGGATGCATCCATACGCCCAACAGACGGATAGTGGCCATACTATCAATAAGCAGATAACGGAAAGGACGTGGCGAACATCACTCTATCGCCCTAGAGTCATGTCGAGGTGCATCAACGACACGGACATGAAACCCCATGAGTAGTGAAATATTTGGCTCGGTGTCAAACTAACTTAGGTCAAACAGATTGTCATACATGACACAGATCATGATCAAATACAAAGGTCACAGATAATATGTCAGATAACTCACATCATAAGGTTCATATTCAGATATTCAGGAGTCAGAGGTTCATATCACAATCACAAATCATACATTCATAATTAGAAGTTCATAATTAAACATAGTGAGGTTCAACAAATGTGCATGTCAGAGTCTTCATAACACAAGTTCAAAACAGATATTGCATGGTTTAATAAAACAGAAGTTCAGATAAGCAACAGATCAAACAATCAGAAAAAGGGTTCATAGCAATGGCATCGGAAACCCTAATAAGCATAAGAGAAATGACAAAGAAAGGAAAACATGAGGAACCTTTACTGAAAAGGTCAGAATATCTGTACCTTAAAGCAAATGAGAGAAAAGCAAACGAATGAGTGAATCACGAAGATATAACGTCGCGTCTCCTTCAACGAATCTACACGGATTATGATTTATTTAATACTTATTAGCATCATTAAAGTTATAACGGATTCATCGCATTAACATTCTTAGAGTTGTAAGTATATCCTTATTCTTAGTGACGGACGAAAATTACTACATTTTTAGAGTATTAATCATTAATTAGCCGACTTATGGGTTGCAAATGACAAACGATAAACTTAAGGGTTGAATATGACAAATATCTTATTTGAGGATTTATATGATCATCATTCAAAGTATAGGGTTTACAAATGTCAAGAACGGAATTTAGGACTCTCTTTCAAAATAGTTTACACAAGCCTTTATACTTTACATGATTAACCACGACTCACATGTAACATTTGTTCGAACCCCACCTAAATGAGACCATGCATACAATACTTTCAGTTCATGACACTTAGTTCCTTACATAAAATCATAACTCACGCATGTTTACATCACGCTTAGTACTAGCTCATTTACTCTTAATCAATAGTTATTAATGACTCCAAGACTTACCATTCTCACATGAAATAACGAATTAGCACACTTAGCTTCTTAACCCTGTTCGTCTCCCATTAATGCTCTAGGGTTTTTCCCAAATCTTTTATTATCATATTAATACGCATTTAATTGACATGTTACTTCTTTTAATGACTTCTACCTTGACCTAATTCGTATGAAAAACAAACCGAAGTTAACTGAAACTCATGCATGTCTTTACGCAATTAACTCACACACATCGACCCTATATTCCAAACATGCATACATTTGACACAAACAACTACGCTATAAGATAAGTGTGATGCATGTATATCGACACCATCAAGACCTTTTTCAAAAGACTCACGCTAGGAAAGCATGCATGCAACTCGACACCTAACAAACCACAACAGCATGTTAACGTGATGCATATTTTATCGACATGTAGCTCATTACGCGACCAAAATCTCATGCTCATGTTAATTTACGTTTCAAACATAACGACACATTCATGACCTACAAACCATGCGTCGACCTCAATATATACAACACCATATTCGTGATTTTATGTGGCGACATGATATGTTACTTGTTATATGGTTAGTGATATATGATCGATCGCACTTAACTAGGTTTCGGAAAAACATAAAACACGCAACATATGTACATGACAAGGTTTGCATGTCCCACTAATACGGCTCGACTTATTCATATGGTCCGATTAGCTTATCTAAAACCCTAACACATGAATCGGTTTAATCGTGTGGCTCATTAACACACCTCACGGCTTCATGGTTTACGCTTGCATGTAAGTAAAATTGAGACAAAGGAAAAATTATACCTTGTTTAGCTCGCACGCACGAACACAAAGAGTAGCACGGTCGATCGGAAAAGAAAAGAGGAGAAAGATTGTCTTAGTGACTTTGTGTAGACTAGGTTCCAATTCTATGTGTTGTGTTTGTATTTATAGTGTATATATATCCGATCGGGTCTAGGGCTTGGGTGGCTTGGTTCTCGCTCAAAGCCCAACTGGCTCACAAACAATCTCGGCCCAACATGAAGGTTGGCTACCGATCGGATCACAAACAAAGAAAAGACGAGGCCCAAGCTCATGTCGGTTATTCGGCTTTCAATTTCGAACCACCATGACTTATGTGCACTCGGCCAAAGAAATATCAAACAAGCCCGACTCGGTCTCATGGTAATCGGTTCTCAAAATAAGGAGAGGCCCAACATAGTTTATATGCGTATCTTTTATTTTCGTCGTAAAATGTCGATTACTTAAATATTCATAAGTTAGGTTTTTAATTTCGTTAAATGAACGTTATTATATTTTACGTGTTTTAAAATTTTGATCTCGAGGGTAAAATAGTCTTCTTATGCATTTATATTTTTAGGGTTTTACACTTATAATCCAAATGACATCTCATATTTTAACAAAAACCATCTCACCCCGTATATAAACAACACAATTGATAAACAGTTCTCTGTTGGAGTTGTTTAGGAGGATATTCGTTCTCGTGGTAATGAAATGGCGTGGACCTATGTGGTTTGGTTTGGCCACTGTATCCCCCGTCATGCTTTTCATCTTTGGTTGGTTATTCTAAAGAATTTGAAGACTCGAGATAGGCTTAGACAATGGGATGTTATTCCCCCGACTGACTTAAACTTGTCAAGATGCCCATTATAATTAAGGTGAATTTTCCGGGATACAGAACTAGGTTTGACAACTAGGTTGGCAGTGGAGAAAGTTTCAAACCAGATTCCTATTCCACAAAGAAACCAGTGAGATTTGTCGGTATCATCAGCCTGTTGTCCAATGGTGACTCTTGAATTCGTAACAAGTTTGCAAACACCCGATCTGAGTCATGGCTATAAACGGTCTCGAGTGCACACCAGACCTCGCGAGCCATTATATAAGGCCGATACCATGCAAGACTTTGGTAGTTGCTTTAGATAGACACAAAGAGTTTCATAAGGTCGATCGAGTCATGGCTGAAGCGCTCTCAAGTGCACACCAATCCTCGAGGAATAACCTGATTTCTCTATAAGAGATAATTAGAAGAAGAAAACTTATGGTCTAACATATGACGTAATGGTGCAAAAGGGAGAGAAGTATCCGTGGTTGCCATGAGAAGAGATATAAACGCAATTCTTGTTAGTTTTTGTCTACGCATCTCTTTTTGTTGTTTCACAATCAATTTTAATCTTTACTTTGAGTTTTCCTTGTATCTCTTTTTGACATAAGGTGATAGAAGCATACTATAAGTATCTTTGGTTTCATGTAGCTTCAACCCAATCATCATGTATTCATCGATCCTAATCAATTAGTATTTTCTCCTAAAAAGAAGATGAGATCCTTCTCAAGTAAAAACATCCCGACATAACGACCAAATTTGTTGATTTTGTTTGTTTGGTTTTACAATTTTACCATTGTCACAATTTAAGGTGTGTTAATTTCAATTTATATAGTCGCTTATTTCTTATTTAGTTTTAGGCTTATGTCTTGTAAGCTCATTTTTTGTGACTTATTTTGATACTTTACAGCTTATATAAGTTTATTTTGTCATACGAAGTTTATATATATAAGCCGAAATGTTTCAAAATAAGCCCCAAAAAAGTGAGCTTATGAAACATAAGCCCAAAACTAATAAGCCGGCTATATAAACCGAAATAAACACCCCTTTATTGTCACGAAAGTTTGTTACAAGATTTTGAAGCTGGACAGAAAAGTGGAAACTTTCCGCGGGATCCTCTTTCTCTAGTATGCTCTTTTGAGCTACGATGGACTTTTTTTATAGCGCGCCACTCCTTTTGTAGTTTGCCACATTTGACAATATATCATTTTGGTTTAAATTTTAAAGTTGTCATTTTTCTTTTGTTATCACGAGAATGATTTCTTATTCCACCCAATATCATTTTTTGAATATCAACATGAAAGGATTTCTACCCAGCGTACGCACATCCAACTATTAACTATAGTTAACTTATGGTTAACTTAAGGGTTGAAAAAGCGACGAAGTTTCGAATGTTGACGGATGTGATTTCATGATAAGATGTTTTCATTGAGCTATTACGTCTTGACGTCTCGTTTTGCTTGTGATTTTTCCCATCGCGATTAATGAATTGTGAGATTCTTTTTAGGGAAGTGTTTGTGAATTTAAATTACGTATGACACAATTGTGGGAAATATTTATTACTAGTCGCTTTTCATACTACTATATTCAACTGTTGAATTGCATTGCGTGTCATCTAAGTATATTTTGAAGCTGACAATATGTGAGCATTGTTTGAGTGAGTTAGTACCACATCGAAGAAAGACAAAGAAAAAAGTCGTTATAATTAAAGTGTATTTTTATGGGATGCCGTATAAGGTTTGACAGCTCGGATGGCAGTGGAGAAAGTCTCGAACGAGGTTCCTAGCCCACAAAGAAACCAATGAGATTTGTCGGTATCATCAACCTGTTTTCTAATGGTAGATGCTTGATCGCATATTGATTTGAATTTTCGACCATATTCAGAGTTGAATTAACCTGTTTTCTAATGGCGTATGCGCTATGTTCACTTGAAAGCCTTATCATGTTTTCTTTAATGGTTATTTTTGTACTTATTTAAGTTTTTAAGAGTAAAAGGGTTTTGCTATATCGTTATTTTTGTACTTATCTAAGTTATTAGAGTAAAATGTGACTTTAATTTTGAAAGTCGTTATAATTAAAGTGTATTTTTATGGGATGCCGGATAAGGTTTGACAGCTCGGATGGCAGTGGAGAAAGTCTCGAACGAGGTTCCTAGCCCACAAAGAAACCAATGAGATTTGTCGGTATCATCAACCTGTTTTCTAATGGTAGATGCTTGGTCACATATTGATTTGAATTTTCGACCATATTCAGAGTTGAATTAACCTTCTGTCGTTGCCTTAGAGAGTCACGAATAGTTTGCACACGCACGATCAAGTCATGGCAATAAGCGGTCTCGAGTGAGTGCACACCAGACCTCACGAGCCGTTTTATAAGACATATGTAATCTTGGAATAAGTTCTTGGTCGAAGAAGTGTTGGATCATATCTAGAGTATCTCCGGTTAACTTTTGGATTGAAAAAGCGACGATGTTACGAATGTTGACGGATGCCGTTTTATGATAACATGTTTTTTTAATGTGCTGTTACGTCTTGACGTCTCGTTAAAAATTTAATATTTCCCGTCGTGAGATTCTCCTCAGCAAAGTGTTTATAACTAGTCGTTTTTCATACTACTCTATTTAATTGTTGAATCGCATTGTCTATAATTAAAGCTTGAATCTAAGAATCTTTTGAAGCTGGCAAACAGGTTTAGCTTGAGCTATTGGACCATTTTGACTAAGCATGGATGGTCGGGATTTGTCAAATAATAATTCATCATTTATTAATATGACAGCAATACTGAACATTGTGTGAGTTAATCCCACATTGAAGAAAGATAAAGATAAACGTCCATATATATTGTTGACAGATACCCCATTTGTTGCATTGTTCGATTGAATTCAATATAACCGTGTGTATGTAGAAAAATATATGATTATGTTTGTACATACATACTTGGTTATATAAACTTCACCCGATTCGTGTTTTGTCTTTTGTTTATTACTAGTTTTAACGCACGGGGTTTTTTCTAATTATTTTTAATAATGTGTTTTTATTTATTAAAGAGGAAATAATTTATTTTTTTATTTTATTTTCTAATTATGAGTTATGTTTGTGAAGAGAAGTTATTAGAAGCATTCATTTATAATATAAAATTGTTGAAAGATGATGAATATAATAGGCGGGGAAGGGATCAGGTAAGAAAAAAAGCTAAAATGAGAAGAATAAGAAAGATTTCTCATCACATTTCAATAGAAGGAGAATTTTAAGGGGATCGTCTATTTTTGTAGATCATCCCAAATGAATGTTTGTGGTTTCTACTTATCATTTTATTTTAATTTTTCTTCTCGTTTGATCCTAACTCTAATAGTGATAACATAATTCTGCAACTTTATCCATAGTTTAGTAACATATCCTGAGATATAAGACAAGTTAATAAAGACCGGCTGATATACAAAGATACTTATTCCTTGTGGTGGCTCCCAATACATAAGCCGGTGAAAAAAAAATCACCACAATAACTGACCAAAAGAGTTTCCAAATCATATTCAAAATGTTAGGTGATTCACAATACAAAATCAAGTTATGGTTACGTTACAAAGATGTTTTTTTTTTTTTTCTTTTTTTTATTCAAACATATTGACGCGACCACTTAAAAAGTTATTTAAACCAAGCAAGCTTTGAATGTAAAACCTATCACATGTCCATGATAATGGTTGCAACCCACAATCTTTTTACCGCTTGATCACCTCTGGTTAATTACCATAGGTCCTAAAAAATAACAGTGTCATAAAAACTATGAGCGAGACTAGTTACGAACCATATCACTACATATTGTGACCTTGCACCAAATGTGAAAGCCGAACATTTGCTGGCTTTGTTATTTCAAATCAAAATTCGTAAAAGTTAAGTTTAACATAAAACAGGTACAATTGTTCGGTTCTACGTTACATTACTAGAATAGCTAGCATAGTCACTTCAAATTTGGTTACTGATTGTCCGTAAAAGCGATACAATTATTTAAAGGGTTTAAATTATTAAATACCATCTTTCTCCAACGTCACGATATAGTGCATTGTCTTTTTTTTCAACCCAGTTAGGTAGTGTCTTTTTTACGTGTCGATATAGTACGTATCTTTCTCTTGCCTACGTGGCTTGCCCAAATTGGGTTTGTGTGGCGTGGGTCATGCCAAGTCGATTAACTTTGCCTCGTGGAATAAAATAAAAAAATTAAAATTTTAATTTGGAAAAAAATTAATTTTTAAAAAAATTACGTTTAAAAAAAAAAAAAAAAAAAAAAACCTTTACGTTTTTTAAATCGAAAAAAAAAACTTTACGCTTTTTCAAAATAATAGTTTAATAGTCCTCTCGCCAATAATAGTTTTCACCGGTTTTATCTGCTTTTTATCCGTTTCGTTCGTTTTTTATCCGTTTCCTTTTTTACGTTTTTATCCGCTTTCATTCGTTTTTTTTTTTTTTTTTTTTTTTTTTTGTCCGTTTTTCTTACGTTTTATCCGTTTTTCTTTATGTTTTGTCCGTTTTTTTTACATTTTTCTTAGATTTTTGTCCGTTATTCTTACGTTTTGTCCGTTTTTCGTACGTTTTTATCGGTTTTCATCTGTTTTTTTCTTTTTTTTAGATTTTCTTACATTTTGTCAGTTGTTCTTAGATTTTCTTACATTTTTAAATTAAATTTTTTTTCTGATTAAAAAAAACGTAAAGGTTTTTTTTTTTCTAAACGTAATTTTTTTACAAAAATTAAATTTTTCTGATTTAAAAACGTAAGGGTTTTTTTTTAAAAGTTTTAATTTTTTTCGATTAAAAAAACGTAAATGTTTTTTTCTTTTTTTTTTTAAAACTTAAAGTTTTTTTTTTTTTAAACGTAAATTTTTTTCGATTTAAAAAACGTAAAGGTTTTTTTTTTTTTTTTGTTAAAAACTTAAATTTTTAATTTTTTTCCAAATTAAAATTTTAATTTTTTTTTAATTTTATTCCACGTAGGCAAGCCAATTGACTTGCAGTTCACGTCACACAAACCCAAGTGATTTGGGCAAGCCACGTGGCAAGAGAAAAATCTGCACTATATGACACGTAATATAAAAGACACTACCCAAGGGTTGAAAAAAAAAAGATAGTCACTATATCGGGACGTTATCAAGAAAGACGTGTTATTTAATAGATTAAATATTTAAAGTGTTTGGAATTAGGATCAAGATACATCCAATAATCTGTCGGGCGAGCAACAATTTGCCTACCACTTTCACCATTTCGTAACTACTTTTGTATGCTTGCCTATAGAAAGTAAATCATCTTATCTAGTAGATCGATATAGATTACACTTTACGTTAAAGAACTGAAACAAAGAGAAATGAAAGAGCCTAAACAGGACATAAAGTGTTTTAACTGAAATGGTTACAATTCCAGTAGTTTACAAGATTAAAAGAAAATGTTGTATGATCATGCTTAATATATTAACTAGTTATAAAGTTTAAAAAAAATGATATGTTGATGCCTTCTAGGCCTGTTTTGACCGGTTACACAATCAATAGAACATGCCTATTCTCAGTTGCTAACTAACTTCACTCCTAAAAGATCAACGATGCAAGCAAAATAAATCTTACTCCGTAACACGACAGGGCACTTGGAACAAAGGATTGATGGTTTTTCATCATTCCAATCAAATCATCTTTTGTCCAAACGCAAGTGAATAAAATAATCTTTTGATTGAAAAAAATATCACGTTGATTCAAGAAAATAAAGTCTCAATGCAAACATTACTAATACGCTAAAATGTTTGCATGTTCTATAAGAATACCAACTGCAGTGTTACGGTTTGTTATAGATGACCTCACGAATAGTAACGTGGTCAAGTTTTTCTTCGACATATTTTAACATACACCATCTTCCCCTATATAAAGTTATAAACACCCCAAGTATCCCCTCATTAACAAACACGACATCTTCAATCTCGAAAAATGTTCTTGGCTGGAGGAATTTCAGATCATATCTAGAGTACGTATCTTTGGTTTAGGGTCGTAAAAGCGACAAAGTAACGAATGTTCATGATACTATGTTTTTTGTTGTGCTATATATTACGTCTTGACGTCTCGTTAAAAATTTAATTTTTTTCATCGTGAGATTCTCCTCAGCCAAGTGTTTGTTGACTTAAATTATGTACGACACAATTGCATACTATTCTTTTTAACTGCTGAATGGCATTGTCAATAATAAAAACTTAAATCTAGAAATCTTTTGAAGTTGACAAACAGGTTTACCTTGCGTTTTTGTCAAAAGGGTTTGTCATAAATAACGATTCATTGTTTATTATTAGACTACCCCAATAGTCACACCATTTCACATTTCATTTCAGTGACACATTAATTTTCTTTCTCCATTTACCTCTGTTGGAATTATATAACATGACATTCAATAAATAATCACAAAACATCAAAGTATACATGCGGAAGCGTATATGATTTAATAACGAATAATTAATTAACATAAGAAGAATATGCGTACCTTTATTGATTCTAGCGAACAAGAATCAAATCCACAAAACTAGCAATTGGATGAACCTTAATTAGGGTTTATAGGATTATGTGAATTACCCTCACTGCTTTGTAATTCAATCCAAGAATACTAACAATAATGTGTTAGTACCCGTTCTTGTATCTTTCAAATCAAATTAAAGTAATGCTAGTTTTAATCACACAAAATAATTTGTTTTGGAAAAACAAAGTATTCGACAACCTTGGGAGGTAGTCGACCGAATATAAGCAAAAAAACACACATAAACACTTTTTAGGTTTTAGCTTATGAGTACAAGAGTTAGAAAACAAAGACCATAAGCCTTGTATTTATACCCAATATAAGTTGGTGACCAAGTTAGATATGGATTGGGTTTGGAAACCCTTAGGCCGATCGGTTTAGGACTCCACAAGGGATTCTAGAACCTTCTTGATCTTTAATTTCACATCTAGTCCTTCCAATTAACATTTAACGATCGTTAGTCCATTACACTTAATTAACTTAACGTCCGTTATATTATTTCGTGTAATTAATAAATAAATATAACATTTACATTTCATTATTAACTTTAATTCTCATACGTAAAGTGTGCAATCCCGTTGTCTCTAGTTCGATCCTAACACACATCTATTAAGATTTTGTCCATTAAACCAACAACTCCCACTTGGACATATCTTAATAGTGTGATCACATCGGTTAGCGTCTAGCAACACTTCGATGCCTCTAGTACAACTTGTTGGAATCACTCCTAAACTATTATTCAAGTGTTAGTTATTCTTATGTAATAGGTAGCTTATTATGGCCTTTATGTTTGTTTAAGGTCTAGCTTATGTAGAAGGCCCATAAGCTTAGTCCCATGTCCAATAAGGTAAGGATGGAAACTAGGAGTGTTGCCCTAGCTTTCCTCCTATAAATACCCCATGTAAACCCTCACTTGAGGGTTGATTGTTCAAGTTATTTCTTTCACATACATCTACGCCTAAACCATCTTTATCATTGTGTGTGTGTGTGTGAATCTTGTTCAATCGCCTCTCTATCTCTTTCTATGTTGCTTGTGTTGTAAAACTAGTGACCTAACAGTGGTATTAATCGCCTAATAGTTGAGTGAACGTATTTTTTGAAGTGAGTTTTGGTCTCACGCTTAACTTGCGTATCATCACTTTGGCTTGCTTAAAAACGCATTTTTTACACTTTTTATTCCAAGATTCTTGTACTTTCAATGTTATAAGGTGTTAAATTCTTGTTTTTGGCAAAAGTTTTGAACTTTATCGTGGATCATTGTTTTTCGACTAGTTTTGAGCGAGGGTGTAAACCTACGCGAATCGTTTTGAGTGCTTTGGATCATCAAGTTTCACACTTTTGTGTCATTTGGTGTTATTGAAGCTATTTCTTCACACAAAACCGGTTTAGAAACATCTTTGGGCAAATCAATTTTACGAGTAATCCTACGCGTGAAAACCCTAAAACTACGCGTAAGTTATTCCTTGGCTTGATCTTCATTTTCGTGGTTTACTCCGTGTTTTCTTGCTTGGATAAGCCCGAAAATCGTCGACTTTGGATATCTTTTGCCTTTGTGATAGTTTAAAAGATCATTTGGGCAAAACCCTAAATTTACGCATAAGCATAAAGCTTACGCGTGAAATCCTACGCATAAGATTCATCTTACGCCTAAGCCTAGTCTTACGCATAAGGTAATCCTCGCCTAAGTTTCTACGCCTAAATTTGTGTCACGCTTAACTTTAGAGTCTTTTCCATACTTACGCGTAGCTAAATCTACGCGTAACTCTTAATTATTACGCCTAACTTTGGTGTTTTACGCATAAGTACTACTTGGCTATTGTGATTTCTACGCTAAGGATACTTCATCAACAAAGGTTCATTCGACTACAAAGATCCATTTTTATAACACAAGTTTATCAACATGTCTCAACCACCATACTCTAACTATTTCCCTTACACTTATACTCAACGTCAACAACAATTAAGTCCTCAACATCAACAATGGAATCAACAACAAGCAATTTATCAACAACATACTCCACAACTTGGTGCAATTCTACCTCCTCAAATGGTTCAAACACCACTAAGTCTTCAAGTTCAATCCTACACAAATGAATTCA
The DNA here is from genome assembly GCA_022545495.1 of Chrysanthemum lavandulifolium. Taxonomy (NCBI): domain Eukaryota; kingdom Viridiplantae; phylum Streptophyta; class Magnoliopsida; order Asterales; family Asteraceae; genus Chrysanthemum; species Chrysanthemum lavandulifolium. The sequence continues at coordinate 20,016,982 of CM040245.1, forward strand.
ATCAACATCCATCAAGGAACACTATGAAGGAACCCACTTGGTTTGCAAAGATGTGTGAAGCTTTAAGCAGCCAACAACCAATTTATGAGGCTGGATCACTTTATAGACCTCCAATGCTCACTCCAGGGAACTACGATCAATGGGTGCTAAGGTTCTTTAGGTTTTGTGATCTAAAGAAGCCACATGGAAAGTTCTTAAAGAAGGTTATCTTGGAAGGTCCATTTCGGATGCCTAATGTCATTGTACCGGAGATCCAACGCTAATCCACCAAGAAATGAATGACGAACATTGCTATCATTGTTGACTTGAATCGGAAGAACTTCTACACTATGAAGGCGATGAACTTGCAATGCAATATATCCTTTAGGATTACCAAACCCAATTCTTGAAGTGTTGATGCTCAAAAGACCGCAAAGAAAATGTGGGAACATATTCATTTGCTTATGGAAGGATCTGCACTCAATCGGAAGATATGGAATCCAAAATTTATTTGGCTTATGAACACTTCATGATTGAACACGGAGAGACACTAGAGTCTTATCATCATCGTTTTCGACATCATCAATGATTTGGATAAACATAACATCATCATGCCAAGAATTGCGGTGAATACTAAGTTCTGAGTTATCTTGGTCCTGAATGGGAGAAGTATGTCATTTTTCTCCGTCAAGCGAAGAACATGCATCATTCTACCTACGGATTGTTGTACGATTACTTGAAGCCTCATGAAAAGGAAGTTGATAGGAAAGGATTCTCCGTGCTCAAATTGCTTCAACGACTAATCCGGAAAATCAACAACTTGCCTTGGGTCAAGTTTATCTTGGGTCAAGTTTGTCTTCGAGCCTAATGCCCCTAGCCTATCGGCTCTTTAGCACAAGTTGGCTTTATAATCCAAATGACATCACATATTTTAACATACATATATGTTCTTGGTTGGAGGAATTTCAGATCATATATATCTAGAGTACGTATCTTTGGTTAACTTTAGGGTCGTAAAAGCGATAAAGTAACGAATGTTCATGATAATATGTTTTTTTGTTGTGCTATATATTACGTCTTGACGTCTTGTTAAAAATTTAATTTTTTTCCGTCATGAGATTCTCCTCAGCCAAGTGTTTGTTGTCTTAAATTATGTATGACACAATTGCATACTATTCTTTTTAACTGTTGAATGGCATTGTCAATAATAAAAACTTGAATCTAGAAATCTTTTGAAGTTGACAAACAGGTTTACCTTGCGTTTTTGCCAAAAAGGTTTGTCGTAAATAACGATTGATCGTTTATTATTAGACTACCCCAATAGTCACACCATCTCATATTTCATTTCAGTGACACATCAGTTTTCTTTCTCCATTTAACTCCCCTCACACCTTCTCACTTTTCACGTTCAATGGTCACCACTTTCTCACCTTTCATTAACATACCAATTTTTATACAAACATACCTCACAAGATACCCACACACTCGCAAACCAAATAATTAGAATAAAAACATTCCAAGGGGCCTCATTTGCACAATTTCTTATACAGTGAGGAGGTCACCGAGTATGCATCTTTTTGGTGTGCCTCATGCGTCACCGGTATTCTTCCCATTTGCACTTACGCGTGACACAGGCAAAATAGATGGGCTCATGGGCTCCATTGGGAGCAGCCTCATAACAACAATCTGTGAACATAGTTTCGGTTGATCCCATATCGAAGAAAGACAAAGAAAAAGTCTATATATATGGTTGACAGTTACCTCAATTGTTGTATTGTTAGATGGGTGTGAAGTTATGCGCTTATGACTTTACCACCATCTCTCGATTTTGTTGTTATTTTTGTACTTATCTAAGTTATTAAAATTATTATTTTTAAACTTTTGTACTTAAAGTTATTAAGAGTAAAATGTGACTTCAATTTTCAATTTTGTTATAACTAAAGTGAATTTTCACAGGATGCGGGACAAGGTTTGTCGGCTCGGTTGCCAGTGGAGAAAGTCTCGAACGAGGTTCCAAGTCCACAAATAAACCAATGAGATTTGTCGGTATCATCAACTTGTTGTCCAATGGTAGATAGTTGGTCGCATATTGATTTGAATTAATCTTTTGTCGTTGCCTTAGTGAGTCACGAAGAGTTTGCATACATTCGATCAAATCATGGCTATAAGCGGTCTCGGACTGCACACCAGACCTCGCGAGCCGTTTTATAAGGCCGATACCACACTTGGTGAATGATCAGAAAATAAAAGGCAAATCTTGTTAATTGTTGAACTGGGATGATGGACTGAGGTTAATATATATGCATGTATTAACTTCACTATCTTCAAGGTTTTAATTTTTACTTATGTAAGTTATTAAAAGTACTATTTTTAAGTTTTGTACTTACGTTTTACGTAAGTTATTAAGATTAAAATATGAGTTCAATTTTCAATTTTGTTATAACTAAAGTGAATTTTCACGGAAGCGGACGAGGTTTAACGGCTCGGTTGCCAGTGGAGAAAGTCTCGAACGAGGTTCCTAGTCCACGAATAAACCAGTGAGATTTGTCGGTATCATTAACTTGTGGTTCAATGGTAGATAGTTGGTCCACATTTATTTGAATTAATCTTTTGTCGTTGCCTTAGAGAGTCGTGAAGAGTTTGCATACCCTCGATCAAATCATGGCTACAAACAAACAAAACCTTCATTACTTTCAAATAGTCTCCAATATTTTCTTGATCGGGGAAATATTGCTCGATTTAGAGTATATCCGGTTTATTATAGGGTAAAAAAAGCGAAGAAGTTATGAAAGTTAACCGTTAATGGATGACGTTACACGATAGGATGTTTCATTTTGTTATTGTGTATCGTCTTGCTTTTGATTTTCTGATCACACTTTGTGGAATCTGTGAGATGCTTTTCCAGCCAAGTGGTTGTGAGTTCAAATCCACTAAAAGACAATTGTGTGTGATATTGTGAATTTGTAATGTATATTATGTCACTGTTAGTTTCAAAAATAATAACATGATCGATTGTAACTTGTGTGATATGTTGTTTAAAGTTGCCATAATTGTGTTATTAGTTCATTAGTTGTATGAGTATTAAAACAAATTACCTGTAAAATGGTCTCCAACATACCAAGATAATTAAAATTGTTTAGATTGATAATTGATGGGAATCAACTTTTACTAGGATGTTTTCTAAATTTGAAATTGAGCTTAACTGGTTTTAACCTAAAAAAAACTCGAGCTCGACTTATTTTGGGTTTGGGATTTAATAAACGAGTTTAAGCTATGTAGTTAACTAATCTGGCTAAGCTCGGGCTTGTTTATTGTTTAAGAGGGTGAACTCGTTTAATTTAAGCTTGAGTCAAGCCTTAAACTAGGCTAGCTTAAATAGCTTAGGAGCATGTTGACTCGATTATATTACACCCAATAAACATACATGAAAAACTGATTAATTTAATAGCAATTATTGTTTATAAACACATAGTTTTAATCGATTTTATAATACAAGAATGATAAAGCTGATTAGGAAAAAAAATAAGAATTGATTAGTTGAAAGCTGGTTATTTATTTTAAATTGTTGATTTAGACTTAATATGTTGTTTAACTTGAATTATTTGATGCAAGTTGCATCTGTGTGCTTCTAGTGCTTATCGTCATCATATAGAAACCAAATATCCAAACAAGTGTTACTAAGCAAAAACAAATCCACCAAACAAGACATTTTTAATCTCGAAAAATGCTCTTAGATGTTAGATCCAGGTATGTCTGGTTCGCTTTAGGGTTGAAAAAGCGACGAAGTTATGAATGTTGACGGATGCGTTTTCATGATAAGATGTTTTCATTGTGCTATTACGTCTTGATGTCTCGTTTTGCTTTTGATTTTTCATTTTTCCCATCATGATTAATGAATCGTGAGATTCTCCTCAGCTAAGCGTTTGTGGATTTAAATTATGCATGACACAATCGTGTGAGATATTTATAACTAGTCGCTTATTGCATTGTCCATCTGATGACAAATGGAATCTAATTAAAAAATCTTTTTAAGCTAACAATCTTTAAAAATTGTGTGAGGTAGTCCCACATCGAAGAGAGACAAAGCAAAAAGTCAATGCATATGGTTGATAGTTACCTTGGTTCCTGTACCTCATATATGTTTTAAAGTTAATATATGCGCTATATTCACTTTAAAATAGCATGTGGGGTTGTTGTTAATCGTTACTTTGTATTTATCTAATCTTTTTAAGATTAAAACAGCATGTGGGGATTAAAGTCAATATATGCGCTATATTCACTTTAAAACAACATGTAGGGTTTTGTTGTTAATCGAGTCAATATATGCGCTATATTCACTTTAAAACAGCATGTGGGGTTTTGTTGTTAATCGTTACTTTGTACTTATCTTATCTTTTAAGATTAAAACAACATGTGGGATTAAATTCAATATATGCGCTATATTCACTTTAAAACAACATGTGGGTTTTGTTGTTGTCGTTACTTTGTACTTATCTAATCTTTTAAGATTAAAATGTGACTTCAACTTTGAAATTTACTACGACTAAGGTAAGGTGAATTTTATTTGTATGTGGGACGAGTTTGATATCTCGGTTAAGATTAAATGTGACTTCAACTTTGAAATTTGCTACGACTAAGGTGAATTTTCACAAAGATGTGGGGTTTTGTTGTTAATCGTGACTTTGTACTTATCTAATCTTTTAAGATTAAAACAACGTATGTGGGTTTTGTTGTTAATCGTTACTTTGTACTTATCTAATCTTTTAAAGATTAAAATGTGACTTCAACTTTGAAATTTGCTACGACTAAGGTAAGGTGAATTTTCGCTGTATGTGGGACGAGTTTGACATCTCGGTTAAGATTAAAATGTGACTTCAACTTTGAAATTTGCTACGACTAAGGTGAATTTTCACTGCATGTAGGGTTTTGTTGTTAATCGTTACTTTGTACTTATCTAATCTTTTTAAGATTAAAATGTGACTTCAACTTTGAAATTTGCTACGACTAAGGTAAGGTGAATTTTCGCTGTATGTGGGACGAGTTTGACATCTCGGTTAAGATTAAAATGTGACTTCAACTTTGAAATTTGCTACGACTAAGGTGAATTTTCACAGCATGTCAATATATGCGCTATATTCACTTTAAAACAGCTTGTGGGGTTTTGTTGTTAATCATTACTTTGTACTTATCTAAGTTTTTAAGATTAAAATGTGACTTCAACTTTGAAATTTGCTACGACTAAGGTAAGGTGAATTTTCGTTGTATGTGGGACGAGGTTTGACATCTCGGTTAAGATTAAAATGTGACTTCAACTTTGAAATTTTCTACGACTAAGGTGAATTTTCGCTTTATGTGGGACGAGGTTTGACATCTCGGTTGGCAATGTAAAAGTTGTCAAATGTGGTTCCTATTCAACAAAGAAACCAATGTGATTTGTCGGTATCATCAACCTTTTGTCAACCAACTATCTTGATTTGAATTTTCGACTATATTCGAGAGACTGTTGAATTACCTATTGTCCTTTCCATAGAGAGTCACGAAGAGTATGCATCGCTCGATCGAGTCATGGTTGTAAGCGGTCTCAAGTGCACACCAAACCTCATGAGCCTTTTTAAAATGTTGATACCGCTTTGTGTAAAAGTCACCACACCTGGTGAATGATTAGAAAATAAAAAGGCAAATCGTGTTAGCTTTGTCCTCACATCTCTTTCTGTTGTTTCGCAATCAATTTTAATCTTTACTTTGAGTGTTCATTGTATCTATTATGACATTAGTTGACCGAATAATGAGTATCTCTGGTTTCAAGTAATGTATGAGATGTACTTAGCTTCAATCTAATCATCGCGTATTCATCGACCCTAATCAATAAGTATTTTCTCCGAAAACAAGACGACATCCTTCTTAAGTAAAAACCATCTCGACATGATGACCAAATTTGTTGATTTTTTTTTGTTTGGTTTTACCATTGTTAAATTTAGTGCTAGTCAATGTAAACCCCACGTAGTTAAGTGTTGGTTACTTGAAAGCTGGTTATTAGTTTTAAATTGTTGATTTACATTTTACACTTAATTAGTTGTTTAACTTGAATTATTTGATGCAAGCTGTATTTGTGTGCTTCTAGTGCTTATCGACATCATAAACATATTGGCAGTTAATCGGGTAACCGACCATCAGTGTTAATTTTTCGGGTTTTGCTAACAACAGTGGTTGTTGCTAACAACTACAGTAATATAGAAGTTTATGTTAAGATAAAACATAATGTCCAAACAAAATCATCAAAAGTCATTAACCACTTTCTATAAATTTTCAAATACAAATACAATTCACTTTCACCATTAGTCATGTTAGCGAAAAATAAAGAGTAGTTGCTAACAATGTTTTAATATCACATAATTTGCTGAAAATTTGTTGTTAACAACTCTTAGAGCTGTTGTTAGCATCTTCTAACCGTTTATACAATTGATTTTTTCTTTGACTAACTTCAGGTATCATCATCAATTTTTTTTCTTTTTTTTCTTTTTGTCGTATTCCGTATGTTCATTTGTCTATATTGCAAGAAAGTAACCACTTTATCATAAATTGGATTGAATTTTACTTTGTAACAAAACAAGTTTGGATTAGATGCTAAAAGATTTATAAACTAAATCAATAATGGGTTGGTTATATTATTTTCATCAACCATTTTATGTTATTAAGATTTGCCCGATACCAAATCGTTACAAGCTGAAAATAACTAGTACAAGTTAGGTGATACGATATGCATACGCTAATTGAAAAAGACATTTTTTGTTTACTTTGGTTTCCAACTCGGTATCACGGCGGTGTCACAAAGCAACTGCTTTTGAATAGTTCGAAGTCGGTGGAGATTACAAGCCAAAAGGAATTAATTTTCTCCACTTGTCAAATTTGACACATAGGGCCAACACTTTTTTTTTTTTTTTTTCCTTCCTTTTCTTTTACCATTGTCACAGTTTAGTGGTCACGAGAGGTTCTTATAAGTATGCCACATGCGATAAGATATCATTTTCATTTCATCTTTAGGTTGTTAATTTTCTTTACGCTCAGTTCTCGAGTTTTTATGGAAGGGAAATGGAAAAAAATAAGAAAGGGAAAAGAAATGGAAAAGGAAAGTAAGTATTAGTTGTTATGTTCTTGAGATAGAGGAAAGAAAAAGGAAAGAATCATAATCGTATTCTTGAGTTAGAGAAAAGGAAAATAACTTGGTCAAATTACATATATGCCTTTAATTATTAATGTCAAATGTTTTAAAAAGGGTATATTAGTCTTTCTGTGATATATAGTTAGTTTCCTTTCCTTTCATAAAAGTGGGAGGAAGATTCTTATCAATCTTCCTCTCTATTTCCTTTTCGTTTCCTTTCCTCCTTTAAAAAAAACTCAAAACACAAAAAGCTTTCCGTTTCCTTTACTTTCCTTTTCCTTTTCAACTCGAGAACTGAGCGTTAGTTTTCACGAGGTTAATTCTCTCTCAAGATCAATTTTGGCAATTTTTGTTGTAACAAAATTTAAAGGCAAAGAGTCATCTTCACTTCATCACATGATTCTCTTACTTAATCACGCCAATGAACGAAAGTGAAACTTGTTGTGGTGTTTTATTCGGACTAAGTATCATATCGTTTCATCTTAACTTCATAAGATCCGACAAGTTTATTTTTATTTTCATCCAAAAACATTTTGAACTTAAATTTACTTACGAAAAAAAAAAAAAAAAAAAAAAACTTACTCTGTAACACGACAGGGCAATTGGAACAGGTGATAAGCGGTTTTCAATATTCCAATCAAATCATCTTTTGTCCAATAGCAAGTGAATAAAATAATCTTTTGATTGAAAAAAAAAATCAAGGAAATAAAGTATTAACAGAAACAATACTAACATGTACAAATAAAGTATTACGATACCTAACTTAACATTCCTCGTGTGCCATATCCCTACTTCTAAACCGAACGTTGCATGTTACTTTTCACCTAATCACTCATAAATGCTAGCAACTAGACTTGACGATACAGATACTGAAATATTCACGACTCCTGTCGAGTCAAATGTGCCCCCAAATCAGCTTACACCCAAATTTCCCTAGTTCAAGTAGAAATGTTGTCAAGCATACTACTTGCATAAGGTAGCATGCGAAGGATGCAAAAAACCATAAAGATCCAGAGACGCAAATGATATTCAAAGCCTACAGAATTGGCTGGACTCAGCTGGTATAAGCATTCAAGAGGAAATAAATATATATAGAAAATAAAAAGAACGAAACTATCGAAATATTCTAAGCAACATGATTATCACGAAAAGGTCACATTCAATTAATAAAAACTGGAAAAGAATGAGTCAGGGATGGAAATGGCAAAAACTAATGACAGTTAGAATGGTTCAAGAGGATCCTGCCTATTCAACTGGCGATACAAAAATAACTGCAGACGTGTTGACATGCTATAGTGTTGCAGGAAGTAGAAGTTCTTAACGGTTTTGTTTCCTAGTCTAATAATCCCCATATGCGTGTTTCTATTTACTTCTTGTTTGCAGGGCTGAATAATTTCTATTTCCTATCTAACTTGATATAACTAAAATGAACATCAGAATATCGTTATGCCAGTAGTTGTTATGAACATGATGAGATCGTGAAGCCAATGACAATGAACTTCTATAAGCATGTGATAAGAACTAAATCTATACTAAGTGATGTACTCGATCACCATATTCGGCTCACGAGAAGTGTATAAAGGTCAATCAAGAATCAGCTAAGTATGAGATCCGCATGTACCCTAGTCTCATAGCCAAAGGGGATATGTTCTAAGATGCAGCACAAACACATCCAAAGTAGGAAACCATAAAAGGAATACTGTTCAGCAAATTTCCTGCACATCCAAGGGCATTGCTATACAGGTCATACAAAAAGGCAATGAATTGTAGTACAGAGCAGAAAGAAGCACCGTCTTCTTACATAAAAAGAGCCATAAATCAAAGCATAATACACAATCACCATCATTTTAAACCGTATTTAACAGAATTACAGAGATGGTGATTTTGGCTTACTTACCTATATAAATAGGACAACTTGGATTGTGTTTTATTCAAATGAGTTGAACTTAAACTTAACAAAAACCGGAGCTGCCTAATTGGGTCGATCAGGCTTTATCCCAGCCTGATCTATAGGCTCAACGACCCGGTTAGCTATGAGTCAGTCAGAATGGAATGATAGTGTGGTTTGAATAAAAAGGAAAACTTGAAGGAGAATATACATGCATTTGGTCAATCATATGGCAACGTACCAATTGCTATTCTAAGAAATTTTGTCTTTCTGAATGATAAAAAAAATTCAAGTCGAAGAGCTAATTTGAGTTTTATCAACATTCTGCACAAAGCTTACATATATGCTTGAAGTCTTACAGCATAAGTGGAATTTGCTAATAGACCGGATGCTAGAAACAGTTGGAGATTGCTTATAAATCAAACCATGTTGGTAACATCACAACCAAGAATATCGCATCTCTACAAAATTGGTAATGTCAAATTTTGGAATTCTTATTTCGTTCTAAATTAATTTACCAATTTAAGTCCAATAAAAATGAATAAGAAGCATGCAATCTAATACAAGTTATAAACTTTCGTCTGCTATTACCAGAACAGCATGCTGCACTTCATCCACACACCCGAAAGCTGCATATGAAACTGCTCGGCTGATTCATTTACTCTCGCTGTCATATAGATCTGATCTGAACATGTTCGTCAAGGAAAACGTAAATGCTGCTTATACAAGCACACACAAAAACACGTCTTCAGATAAGTGGACGCTACGCCTGAGCATTTCGACCCGGGACAGGACCGGACCGAGAAGACCGACCAAACCGGCCCGAACCGACCAAAGACCGCCCAGTCATCACTTGATAGTCATTTTTCGATTTCCGGACCGGTCCATTGACAACCCACAACTTGTTCAAAACCGGTCCAAAGCCGTGGAAGCCGAATGAGCAGGAACCATTCGGTCCGGTCTTTGGTTCATAGTTTTAGTGTGTTTTGGTCTTCGGTCCGGTCCAAAGTGGTCCCGATATGAGCCCAAGCACACCCCTAGTACACACTTGCAAAAGATTACATTTAAGTTTAAGAAATAAGGTCCGGTTTGTAATTGAAAAGATCAAAAGTTGAAAAAGCAAATATAAGTACATGAAACTATAAGAGCATAAAACCGGAATGAAAGAAACAAAAAGGATACACCAAGTATGATCCGTGAGCAAACGCCCCAACCAAAACTGCTGTAAACAAACGATCCCTCAAAACTGGCTTGTGCCTCAATGTGAGTCGAACTGAAATCCATAAAAGATTCACAACATGAGCAAACACAAACCTACATGTACATTGAATTTTGACTCCCTGTCCACTCCCCATTAAAAAAAAAGTAGCTACATTTTAAATTTTAGCAAGTGACAGTAGCCTAATTGCTTCATGCATATCATACCATACTAAAGGCATTACAAGTACCATAAACAGAAGTACAGAACAATTAACACGTTTACTTTGCAACCAAATTCCATTGGTATATCAAATTTCAATACTAGGGGGTGTTTGACATGGCATTTGAAGTGACAGCTGACAAGTATGGAATAACCAGAATCAGACATACATCTGTAGCATAATAGGGGTGCAAAGGAGAGCATTTGGATGTGTTTTGCTCTCCAAATTTTTATAACCAGACTCGCAAAAGATAACAATATTTACTTGCAAAGCGATTTATTACATGTAAGGTGACCCTAAATACGCACATAATCAGAAAGATTTGTGTTGCAGCTACTCTAAACTGATAATTTTGACCACTAACTAACCAAATAATCATAATCAGGTTCCTACACCCAAACACTAAAAACAAACTATCGAAGCAAATAAGCAATGATACAATAAATCATTTTTCAAAAAGCAAGGCCAACACACCTTAGTGGCTTAATCTTTCGTAAAGAAATCCATATTAAGCCAGCGTTTAGCATTGCTTAATGTGTTTGCATACAATGAATAAGTAAGTAATTTCGACTATTTTGACAGAAACAAACTGTTGATTGATTATCTACTCATCTGTGGGTAATATAAGACTCTGGGAGTTGATAAAAAACAAATATAATCACTGTTTATCGTGTTACATTATGGTAAAACAATTCTAATAAGCAATGTATAACACACCCTAGCCTCATCTAAAAGTTGAAAAGGGGATATTCGGGATTGCTTACTAAAACTGCTTACGAGCCTACTGTGTTTCCATACATCAAATAAATAGTTTTACGTGTTTGGATAGAGACAAAATGTTTATGATTGCGAGATTATCTCCTCATGTGTCAATGTAGATACTTATTCAGACTAATTATTCAATTCCAGTCATAATAAAAAAATATTTAAAAAATAATCTTATCTAACAAAGAGCTATAGTCTAGGTGGTGTGCGTCGGTCCAAAATCGGACACAACCGAACCAAAAATAGGAAAAAGGTGAACAGATGACGAACCAAAATGTGTTTGGTCCGGTCCACGGTCCATTATGCTCAACCTTACTGTAAACTATGGGGTGTTTGTCTAAGCTTACATAGCGGGCTACCGCTTATGTGGTTTTCTGCTTATGTTTCATAAGCTCACTACACTTTTTTTTGGCTGATTTTGAAACTTTTTCGGCTTATATAAACTTATTATGACACGATAAGCTTATATAAACCAAAAAGTTCCAAAACCAGCCACAAAAATGAGCTTATGTTTCGTGGGTGTTTGTTTAATCTTATTTATGGTTTATTAGCTTATATGTTTTCGGCTGATATTTCATAAGCTTCATCTTTTTGGCTTATTTTGTGACTTTTGACCTTATACAAGTTTACCATATGTGATAACAAACACATATAATCCCACAAGTTTCAAAATAAGCCTAAAAAATTGAGCTTATAAAACATAACCCGAAAACGAAATAAGGCATAAGCCAGCAATATAAGCTTAAACAAACACCCTCATAGGTCCGTAAATTGAACGAAAACATATATCATACTAGAAAATAACTAATCAGTGTTATGAAATAGTAATTAAAAACTTACTGAGAGGAAGAACAGGAGCATAAATTAACGGAACCAGAAACTTAAAAGGAGCTCCTTTTGTCTGTCTCATATACACAACCTCACTGCATCATTAACAACATAACCAAATTATTCCCTTAATAATTAATTGAGTTAAAACTTTATTCACATATCCAAATTGAAATTGATGAAAATAACATCAAAACTAGCAATTTACCCGTCGGTTTGATTAGAAGATGATGACGATGATGATGACATTTCGAACAAATTGAATTTAGGGATCGACGATGAATTGCTGCTATTACGACTCCCAAAGTTATCAATTTCTTTCTTTGACAAATTGTTGTTTTCTATATATATATTGTTACACTTTTACCCCCCTTCTAATTACCGGGTGTTTGGCTACAATTTCTTGCTTCATTCGTCTCAAAATTTAAGTTTGTTTTGATATTTTGAATCAGACTTTAATCTTAAATATTTTGTTTGAATTATATAATCTTGATGAAAATTATATCGATGAAAACTACATGTAAAATATAATTCATTTATATATTTTGCGTCAGTATTATATAATACAAACAAAATATTTAATGTTAAAGTTGGATTCAAAAATCAACAGACTTAAATTTTGAGACAAAATATTTTTCCACGAGTTTATTACATAAATGGTCTTTGTTAACTCAAAATTGTATGTTTGATCCTAAAATGCATTTAATTACACCAATAGTTCATGTGGCTCTCCAAATTGGGTTGACCGGTCATTTGATCGATTTTCCATCCGATTGGACGTTAACGTCAGTGGCAATTTTTTCACTTCATATATAATATACTTCAGGGGGACCATATTTGCAACACCTTTTATTACTAAACACGAGAATTTTAAGGGTTATTTTGACTCAAATTCTTTGACCGATTTGTTTCCCCTTTCATAACCTAATTTCTATCATTTGTTCACGTATTTCACAATGCATCACAATGTTTTGTCCCCTTTCATAATTCTACAGTATTAACAACCCATCACAAGCAATGGCAGATAAAATCAACAAGAAACCGGAGAAAAATGGTTAGTGTTTAAGTGCTTATTGTGTAACAGCATATTTGTTATTCATTTGCTTAGTTATTGTAGAATGCATTTGCTTGGTGTATTTTACATTTGATCATTTCACGTTAATGACAACCTTATTTGTGCAATGGCAGAACAAGATTAGAACAAAGTCGAATTAACTAAGGATATGACTGATTATTTGTATGCTAAATATGGGAAGAACTGAAAGCACATCTATGGAGTTTCAAAAATTACCATGTCAATCCAAGATGGTGTACTTTTAATAAAGATGCGTAGCGTGCGAAATCACATTGCATTAGAAAACCACAAACCTTTTATGTTATAAACCACTTTTATAATTATGGGTATGTTTGGCGAAGCGTAAAATTAGCGATAGGAGTAAATAATAAGCAATAACAGTTGTTAATAGTTGTTTGCTGAATAAAGTATTTGGTGATGTAATTGTAACTCTGATTATAACGTGTAAAATGACGTAAAAGATATATACACATTAAAATAAAATACGATTAAATAAATTTGAGATCGATAGCAACAAGATTCTAACGCGTTTTGCTTATGAGTAGTTACCAAAAATGCAAATGTCATTTGCTTGTTGCCTAACAAGCTTTGCATTTTAAACGCTAATTGCTCCAAAACACTCTAATATACTTGTTGACAAACATGACCATATGTAAACCTTCTAAAGCTATATGAAAATCTCAATAAACTCAAATGCATTAAATTTATTAGAGGTTTAACATGTTAGTCATTTTTAATTTCACATAAATACGTTGTTTTCACACTCAAATGCATTAATTTTTTTTGCATTTTAAAAATTAACATAACTTATGTTTAAGATATCATGAGATACATAATTTGTCTATACTTTGAATAACCACATATTCTTCAATTTAATTATCCACAACCAATTAAATGTACTGGCTTTATTGCATTTTTGTATTGCTAGACAAATCTCATAGAACTTATGCTAGCAAAACCATAAATTCAATTATGCAAGCTAAAAAAAGAAGAGGAAATTACAAAATCGTCTTTGTGGTTTTGCCAAATTGCGAGTTTAATCCTATCATTTCAAAAGTGCACTCTTCGTCCTCAGTAAAGAGTTTACAAGTACACATTTGGTCTTTGGCTAAAGTTAAATTACTAAACTATGCTTTTCATTTTCCTTTTCTCTTTGATCCTTGTGAGGTAATTTAGTCATTGAATTTTGGCTAGGGACCTAGAGAGCACTTGTAAGCTCCTGTGCGGGGATGAGTGCACTTTTAAAAAGGATGGAGACTGAACCAACAATTTGACCCAAACCAAATTATTGATTTTTTCAATTTTAATCTTCAAAAAATGAGACAACCAGTCTTGGGGTTGTTTCTAAATTAAGTGGTTTGAAATGTTCAGAGGCGGAGTTAATAGGGTGACTAGTGGGGTGCTAAACCACCTCTAATAAGCTCACTCTGTTAGGTAAATTATTCAATTCATAAGCTTTGTTCTTATTACTTTTTGCAATTCGTCCCCCTCATTACTATCGATATTTTGATTAAAAAAAATAAGAACCTATAAATAAATAACTTAACCAATATAGCACCAAGTTAAATTACTTATCAAACTATTCTTTTCTAATTTAGCTTTGTCCCTAATTATTACGGTTTTCGGTTGAATGATGGGTTAAAAAACAACATATCCATTTTTAGTGCGATGTATATATTGCTATTTATTTATATGTCATGTTCGGTTCTTCTTAACTTAAAATCATGGCTCCGCCTCTAATGAAAACATAAGACAATTTTTGGTGGATCTCCGATAAGAGATGAAAAAATGTTTAAAGGCATGTCTGACGCGAGAGATTATGGAGACTTAAGATTATTTTTTTGGAAAATAAGGTTTGGGCAAAAAATAATCTTTGTTTGACACGCTATGTTTGACACATGAGATTATGGAGAAATTATGCTTATTTTTTCAAAAAATAAGCTATCTAAAAAATAATCTTTGTTTGGCAAACAGAACTTATAAGAGTTTATTAAATAAAATAATCTTCCATAATCTCTGAAAATAAAATGTTACTTCATGTACCTTATAAAATAATTTCTTTTTATAATCTTTTTCATCAACAACACTCGCACCAACATCAGAAATAACAACAACACCAACACAATCTATTTTTGTCAAACATAAAATTGCGAACTACTTTAGAAAAATAAGTTTTCAAAACCAGGGTTTAAAAGATTAAGGAGATTATTTTTCAAAATGTAATTGATTTTAATCATTTTTAGCAACACCACTAGCACAGCTGAAAAAAAAAGATACAATTTTTTTTAGCACCAGCGAGCAACAACACCAACAAAATCTATTTTTCCATACAACTAATCTTTTATATAATAAAAGAATTACATCATTTCGGAGTGTTTTTGCAAAACCCTTCTCATTGAAAAAAAAATTGGACCAATAGGAAAGCTTGATTTTGCCACGTAAGCGAAATCGGGCGATATGATTGGCTAATTAAAAGTCAAAATTAAATTAGTTTGGTCAACATTAAAAAAAAAAATCGTGTATAAAATTGATGGAGAAAGAATATGACAATACGCATGTACCTACGGGTTATTTACTTATAGTTTCGGTTCAAATTGAAAAATTGAAAGAAAAAAAGGACTTCTATCTTTTACCCTTCATCAACACAAACAAAAAGAAAAAACCATACGCTACAAAAAAAAATCCCTGCGACAACAAAGAAAAAGAAAACCTAATTAACATCCCTCAATCTGATTAATCAAAGGTATTTAGTCTGGTACATGATTTCAAGGTATATTGTTCATCTACTTATTGTTTAATGTATTGATTTATATTTTATGTAGTTAAGTTGTGGGTTTGTGCTTATTGATGATTTGTTTTGAGATCGCAGTATAAGGCTTATCAAGTGTCACGTTCAAGAATAAGAAGTATAAGGTTTCAAAAGTCATCATTAAAGTGTTAAGTTCAAATAACCCTAATGTTCGAGGTAACATTCGCTTTAGATATCAAACTAATACGGAGTATTAAAGATTACCAAAGGTTTGATTGGTTGAGTTTTTACATTAGTAACAAGGACAATTGTTGTACTACATATGTTATTACGTCCAGGTTTGTATATTGACATAAAGAAGAACCTTTTGAGTCAAAAAGTGTATTATAATGCTAGAAGATCCAATCAAACTAAATTTTAATGACTTTCTAATTAGCTTGCTACAATCTATTAAAGAATGAGAAGTATGTAACATGTTAGTTTCACCAATTGACATAAAGATTAATGTTGAAGACGTATTAATGTCTTTCAAATACCAGAGCTTCATGAAGCGAAACATGATGTAAAACATTGTATTATGGCAAGGCTAAAGCCATTTCAAACAACTCCTTTTATTACCAAGCTACCTAAAATTTTGGATAAGGTGCTTTATTAATTCATGAGTGAAGAAAGATGATACTCAACATTCCCTTCAGCACATAGTATGGTTTCATGTAAGCTCTTATAAGGTAATTAATAATGTTTCACACTTTAGGTTCATCAATTTCTAGACCGAGTGGAGGGTACCATCATCAAATACTTTGCAAACTCCAATTGATGAGATGGTATGGAACTATTGAGGAAAAATTGCAAGAGAAAAAAAAACACAGGGTAACTATTAGCTTGTGAATTTTTGAGACCACTTGGTGAAATTGGTGGACTCTAGGTTAAGTGACAAAAGAAACTTCTCTCAGGTTTGTTTGTTTCTTGGGGTGCCTTTTAATTTGGATTATTTGATGGAAAAAAAAAAAAAAAAAAAACATATGTCAGCATTTGGGTCATTTTGAACATCAAGTCATCAAAATATAAACTTTTGTCGTATTTGGGTCATTCTGTGTGTACACAAGTTTTTTAATTGATTTATGATGTTGAACTTTATATAAAAGTGATGAGTATGGGTTAGCAAATGACCTAAATGTGGCGCTAAACTATATAATAATGACTCGCACAAAAAGACTACGATGACAAGATAAATAAAGATGCGTGTTTGAATGTATTACAACATTTTTTATTCCTGCATTATGAAGACTCCAGGAGGGTAAACGAGAATTTTGTTAATGGTATCTCGCATTTGGCAGCGTTGGCAACTAAAGAAGCCTGATCAAGTTGATCCGCACAATAAAGGCAAGATTTACGCTCGCCTATTGCAGCACATGAAGGTTAAGTACATGGTAACTTCCACAAATAGTAATAACGAACACATGTATAAGTGAATCAATATCATATTTCCTATATATCATGTACTTTCGGTTTTTGATTGTAATATCTGAACTCATTTGAGGAAATCTTATTGTAGTTCCATTAGTCGACTTTTATAGCGGTGAAAAAGCTTCTAATGAAAAAAGGTCAAATTCAAATTAATTGTTTTTAAATAATTTGTTATTTTTTATTTTTAGACCCGTGAGTTTGCTAAGGAGCTTGGGGCTGCTACTTAACCGCTTAGTATTGAAATTGTATGGTTTGAAATTGCCTCTCCGCGTAACCCAAATGATTACACAACTATGATTTCCGAAGCCTACTCCAAAATGATAGTAACAAACTTTATATCTATATTTTGTTTTATTATGTTTTTTTGTCTATTCCTGTAGTATTAGTATTGCTCCTATATACAACATAGTTCCGTTTTAGCTTCTCTGCGCTATTTATTACTATAGTATTAGTGTTTGGGAAAGCTTATATTAGCACTTTATGCAATGAATAAATACGCTATAAATACGCTATTTAGATAAAACCTATACAACTTTTTCAATGGGTTTTGTTTGTAGTTTACATGGCAAGGCTCTTAAATAACAATGGTTACTTTCGTGTCCAAGTTACCACAAGGCATTAATATTTGCTTAATTACTTTTGTCTGTGTAGAGGCCATGAAAATGCGACTGTTGAAAATGCGAGTTTAGGTCTTCTATGCAAGATGCTAAGAATCGAGGTTTGCCGAAGGAAATTTACCATACTCATGTAAATTTGTGCTTCGAGTGACTATGCAAAGATTAGGTTGGCAAAGGCCAAGGTTTTGGCTATAATAACTATGCGAAGATTTGATTTTGTTCGTTTTGACAGTTTATTTGCCATTTACATATATTTCTTATTGCTTCTAACCTTATATTCAGTTAAGCATGGCGAAAAAATGCCTACTTTTCAGGAAGAAAAAGAGCTTCTAAAAAGACGAGGACTGCTTCTTGGGAGTTAGGATCCTGCAGTTTAATGTAATTTACCATGTATGGTTTAATACGTATTCGTTGTATGTTGGTCATTCGTATATTGATGTAGTTGTTACTATTAGAGGGACTAATTTTGCTAGCCATAAAGATCATATAGTCTCTTACATGACAATAAAGAATTAGCTTATAAATCATTATTTAAAAATATTCATTCAGCAACGTACCATATAGTAAGGTTAGCTTGGTGTTTTATATGTAGGAGGATTACAGCAATCATGTTAAGGCTGTTATTGGCTCTAGAGCAGCTCATGCGTACTATATTGTATTAGAACATGAGAGATCCTTATGAGACAGCATGATGTATCAATATAATGGCTAATAGAAGAGCTCGATTTACGTCGTATAACAAAATCGTGTGATGTGATTTGTTAATAAAAGTCAAACTAAATTGATTTTAATTGACTTTAATAAATTTTGTGGAGAAATTTGGTTGATACACAAAAATATAGGTGTCAAACAAAACTTAAAAAGATGAGATAATTAATAAAACTTTAGTGGTTGAATTTTAAAAATTATATAGAGTTAGGTGTAATATTATAAACTTCCATGTTATTTAATAACTTTGGATTATAAACAAATCTGCTTTTATACTTTATCTGGCTTTATACTTTATATCTTAAAAGATACAATGTATATATGTTGTTTTAAAATAACAAGATATAAATTTGCATAAGATTATAAGTATATCATTTTTTTTTACTATATCGTTCGAAGGATTTATTTATTTCATTTTAAAAGTTTAACCTATGTGACATGAGTTTACATTTAAATACGGCTAAATTAGTGAAAGCGGAATATAATTATTAAATTGTAAGTCGTGTTCTTTAATATATATACGTGATTGTCTTATAACAAATATTCATATAATTCTTATTTATTTATATAAAGATATATGTAAAACATTTTATAAAGCTGTAAGGAGTATACTTTAACTTTATCAACGCTTCATTATGTCTTATTAAACTTGCATCATGTATACAACATAATATCGATAATGAAATTTAAAATAAGAACATCATCATCTTTGTCAATTAAAGAAAATTAAATCGGAGTTACCTAATATAAATTTTACAAATATTTTATCAAATTAATGGATATTAATGATAATGAAAACTCGTGTATAAGTATTAGTTGTCTTATATCACAATTTTCATAGGCAAATTATTATATGTGTATATCTTGAACCAAGATGTTAAAATAAATTTGATTTATGTGTAAAACTTCACATGCGTCTTGTAAAATTTATAATTATATAATTATATGCGATTAACTTTAAAAACATAATATTCAGTATAAAATCGAATTATTTTTTTTGTTAAACACGTGCGTCTTGATTATTATAGTTAAATTAAAAGAAAAAAAAAACGCCTTTAAATAATTAAAGAAAAATAAACCATAAAAAGAAAAAAAGAAAAAGAAAAAGAAAAACAGTTTCTAGAAAGAGATTAACGGAATAATCACGCTACCCAAACATACACATATACACACTCCGCTTAAATGTAACGCTGAACACCCCCTATATAAACCACCCACATACAATTCACATTCCCAAACACACACACAATTCACATTCCCTTCAAAATCAACACACACATCAGATCAATGGTACGACTATCATTCATTCTGCATGTTTTATTTATTCATCCTGTCCACCATTAAGTTACTGTTAAATTCGTTAAATTATGCTTCATTTGTTAGGGTTTATATGCATGTTATGATTGTACGGCCGTTAATGTCTTTAATTGTTAGTGTTTGTATGCTTATTATGATCGTACGGAATTTATTACTGTATACGGTTTTGATCTGTTTTGAATGCTGTTAAATTTGAACGGTAATTGTTAGGGTTTGTATAGTTAATGCGATCGTACGGAATGCCGTTACGTGTTTTGATTCGTTGATGTATGCGTGATTTGTTAGGGCTTATCGCGTATTATGATAGTATATGTACTAGAGTTAATTACGGTTATACGTTGAATGTACGGCTTATACGTGTATTATCATAGCGAATTTTGGTTAATTGTATTGTGTGTTAGTTTGTTAGTTTTTGATCTGTTTTGATTGTTATTAAATGTTTGTTAAATTATGCGCGAATTTGTAGTATTTACATTTGCGGCTGGTAATGTCATTTATTATGGCGTGTCTTAATCTACCGCTAATGAATTTGTTTATAGAATACGGAGTTTTTTGGCATGTTGTCATCATACATTTGTTACTAGTAATTTAGTAGATGCATGAGTTATGCGGACATTGTTCGGGTTTATGTATGTGTTATAATAGTCCGTTAGTTAGCGTCATTACTGTGTGTGTTAGTTTATCGTTTTTTGGACAGGTTTTAAGTGCTATTGAATTCGTTACTTTATGTGGGAGTTGTTAAGGTTTAGCATGTTGTAGGTTTTCTTTTATGTATGTTATCCAATTGGTTTTTTTTTTATGCGACCGAAGTTGTTGACGAGTTTGTAAATTGGTGGCGTTTAACAGGTTTTGATATGTTGTAGGTTTTCCTTTTGTACTACTACATCGCGTTTGATCATGATTGTGTTTGTTTTATTAATGTGCGTGTTAATTATTGGTTTAGGATATGTTTTATTGGTTTTAAATTCGTTGATAAATCTGTAAATGGTTTGGATTTATTGAGTTTTTGGTATTTGCTATCTTGTTATAGATTTTCCTTTGCAATAATAATGGTTAAATATGTGTTGCTCATCAATGCGCATGTTTATTTATAGATTTTGTGGTCAGTTTTAATGCATATATATTTGCTTTTAGTGTTTATCATGGGATTGGCGCTCGTTTATAATGATAATAATTATGACCAAAAACTAACTAGTGATTGCTTTTGATGTTTGCAGGCTCTACCAAATCAACAAACTGTGGACTACCCGAGCTTTAAGCTCGTCATCGTAGGCGATGGTGGAACTGGTATGGCATTAATTCTTACGCTTATTTAACGTTCTGTCTTTGTGTGTGTATATGTTTTGGTAGTGGATGCATGGATATACCCTGCATCCAAATATGGCTTTATTGGCGATAATTTGCTGCAATGCATTTGGCGGTGTTATAGCCTTGTAGGGACTTAGCTTTGTTTAGCTGTTATGTTCACTGTTCAGCGCTCACGCTGAGTAGTATGTATGTAGTGATAGTGACATGGTTTTTTCAACTTGTATATCTTGCTTTGTGTGTTAAATGCAGTTGTTTCAACTCGTATTGAGCTATTATTTTCATTGTTATTAGTTATTTTAGCACTTGCATACTACAGTCTTTGATTTATTAATTTGTATCAATTTGCATCATGCAGGGAAGACCACCTTTGTGAAGAGGCATCTCACTGGGGAATTTGAGAAGAAGTATGAACGTAAGTTGTTTCTATTTCCATCTTTAGTAACATCAATGGATATATATTATATGCTCTGCACTTGCAATTGTGTTTTCATGTCTAATGTTTACTGTATTGAAACAGCCACCATTGGAGTGGAAGTTCATCCATTGGACTTCCATACAAATTACGGAAAGATGCGTTTCTATTGCTGGGATACTGCAGGACAGGAGAAGTTTGGTGGCCTTCGTGATGGTTACTAGTAAGTTACATAAGCCCCAATTATGGTCAACATATTATGCTCAACATATTTTTGTTATCTGTACAGCATATTATGCTCAGCGCTATATTATACAGCTGTATTAGCTGTCTAAAACCGAGTTAAAAACTAGTGTCCATAACTGAGTATGTCACTTTAGAGGTCTATGTGTTTTTTTGTACCTTTGGGATACTATGATATCAGTCATTTAGTAACTGGTGATTAATATTATGTTGAATGCATTTTGATTCCCTGCTTATGTTAACACCAGAATTTTGAACAAAACTTTCCATCTCTTGCTTTTACGGATTCATTTGTTGAAAATCCCGATTATTTTACATTAAACCAGAAATACACATTTTGGATGCTGTTCTTGTAACAAGTAGGACTCACTTTTTTACATAAAGGAAAGTTACTAGTCAAACAGAGTATTGCATTTCATGTTTTTTATCAAATCTGTTTCATATTGGTCTATATTTTATGTACATGAACAAGTTAAAAGCGGTTCTATCTCTCGTTTTTCTTTTCACTTGAATATCTCTATCTCTTATGAAGCCCATTTATCTGCTTTCAAAATCATGTTGTTCTTGTACTAACGAAATGGTCATTTATGATTGCAGCATCCACGGTCAATGTGCTATCATAATGTTTGATGTCACCGCAAGGTTGACTTACAAGAACGTACCTACATGGCATCGTGATCTCTGCAGGTATGCTAATTTCCATAGTTCATAGGATTAAGTTGTATGCATCAGCGTTTGGGAAGACACTAACTGATACGTATCTTCTGAAATCAGGGTCTGTGAAAATATCCCGATCGTTCTTTGTGGAAACAAGGTTGATGTGAAGAACAGACAAGTTAAAGCCAAGCAGGTTACATTCCACAGGAAGAAGAACCTTCAGTACTATGAGATCTCTGCAAAAAGCAACTACAACTTTGAAAAGCCGTTCTTGTACCTTGCTAGGAAGCTCGCTGGGTAGTTACAAATACTCTCATTTTCATTGAAATACAACCTTATTTGACTTGTTTCCTCATAATTGGTTGAAGCTGTCTTTACTGACATGGGTCTCGTTATCGCAGGAATCCTAATATTCAGTTTGTGGAGTCCCCTGCTCTTCGTCCTCCTGAGGTTGTGATTGACATGGAAGCTCAAAAGAAGTAAGTTTTCTCATTACTACACATTGATTTCGGATGTATTATTTAGTTTTAGCTTTGGGTGATTCACCAATTAAATAATCAGGATCTGTCAGTAATCAGTGTTGACTTTTTAATCAAACTAATCATTCTGAACCTGATTGGAACTGATTACTGAGATTAATATATAATCACCTAAAAATGATCCTTCGAAATTCACAATTATTATATTTTCAGGTTTAAGCACGTATCACTTGATGTTAATGCTAATATTTTTTCTTTAAGAAACGCCATCTTGTTTTAGATATAAATCTTTAATGATTACTATATTTGATTACTGTTTTATTTGATGGAGGCGGTTAATGGAATGAATTATTCTTGGTTAAATTGCAGACATGAACAAGAGCTTGTGGATGCCGCTAACCAACCATTGCCTGATGACGATGATGATTTCATGTAAAGATATGGCTTAGAGTCGGTGGTCTTGTTTCTTGCTACATTTAGTTAAGATTTGTTGATTTAGGGTTTTTGTATCTCCCAAAGTTTCTGTTATCACTCTCAGCTCTATGTTTCTTACTTGGTTTTTGGGTTTCACTTATTGGTTAGATTTGCATTTTTATATCTTGTTATAGAATTTGACATAATGATATGCTTTAGAACACATACATATCACAAATGTATTCTTCTTTGAGGTCGTATATCGTTGAGTTGGTATCTTGAGGCATTTGTCGCTGTTTATTGCTTAAAAATGATTTCTTTTAGAGAGTGTGATGAAATCTTGAAGTTTGTCATTTTATCCTGTTGCTTAAACCGTTGAAATTCAGACGAGTGATAAATTACAAACAGTTGACGTTCCAAGCTTCCAATCTGACACATCTAGCATATTTATTTTGCGCGATTAGAAACGATTTGTACCTAACTTCGTATGTCCTTGGCGCAATTTTGTTGCTTCTTATTTTCACTTTCAACTTCTCTGTAAAAGAAAATGAAACAGAAGGCCCATTTCCTAGTTTTCCACCTCTTAAATTGTAAAAATTTGGAGGGGAGTTTTATTTCTGCAAAAGAGTAGGGTGTGTTTGTTTTAAAAAAAAAAGTTTTACTAGACCTCTTACTCTTACCAGTAAGAGGTGGGCGACGTTTTGGTCGTTTGTTTTTTTTTTTGAGTAAGACCCGTTAGACATATAACATCTTACTCGAGAAGAGGTGGGAGGCTGTCTTATCTGCCTCTTACTCGTTTTCAAACTTTATATAATATATTTGATTGTTTATTAACTATGTAATATTTATGATAAAAAGTCTTGTTTCATATTTACATAAGTTACTTATTATCGCATTCGTTGGTTTAATAAACAAATTGCAAAAACGAGCACTTAAAATCATTCGGACAATTATACAAAACAAACAACATTATTTCGATCGATTTAGACTTTCTAATGCCTCTTCAGGTAAGATCACGGTAGTCGATTCGCACCAAAAACATCTTAATGAAACAAATACACCCTAACAAAATTTTACAGTGTGCATTTTCCGTTTACTTGTTTTGCATAAAATATTTTGTCGATGTTTTCTTTTAGCTAAACGCATCCTAAAGTTCATCCGCTATGAATTCAATAATTTTGAAAGAAATAGCGGGTCATTTCATTACCACCCAATTGGTTGGGTTTTTTTTTTTTTTTTTTTTTTTTTTTCCTACTCTTGTATCGTTCAAATAAAATAAGTTCTTAGAGTTTCTGTATAGAAAAACAAAACAAGTTATCTTTTGACGAGCGAGAAAGTAAAGCATCCAATAGCACAGTTGTACTTTTGTTTACATTTTTACCATCTTCACATTCCCGAAATCTAAAAGTAATTGTAACTTAATAACATTTTTTTTATGTACTAAGAAAAAATGTATTCCCTATTTGTTATGTGTTTTGCCAATATGGTACCAAAAAGAAAAGAAGAACAAAACATGTTAAACACCATAATTATACTACGTTCTCCACAGGGACGGAGCCAGGATTTGGTGTTAAGGGGGGCCGAAAGCCGTCCATAATTTGGATAATAACATACAAGTTTTAGATCGATTACCTCACCGATTCAATGGTTGAATCATCCGACCGATCTTAAACATGAATAATGAAATGAAAATTTGGTCATTAGTTATCGTATATTATCTTAATCCATTAACAAAATATTAACATGTTTCTAAATTAACGAGATACTATATAAGCACTCAAAATTAACTTATCCAACTTTTATGCTAACTTTTACACAATATCAAAAGAATAAAGAAAAAAACTAAAATACTACTAACAAAAAGCAAACAATGAAATGAAATGGATTTTCAGTTTTCAAAGCTCTGACAAACATTGAATGTAGTGTTACACGTAAATACAAGTAAATATATTTTATATATTAAATACTCTAATATAAAGCAAAGTTCAATATAAACCAAAATTTACCATGATCCAATCAACCAATAATAATGAATTCGTTTTTATTATGATAAACTTTCACCCTTTTTAAAAATTAAATATCTATGAAAACCGTTAATCGTTACGCGATAAAAATTATACTATCGTGACGAGAATTAAATTATCTTTCTATAGATATGCACTACTATATATTTTAACAACTTTTTTTCAAAATTTCGGTCAACAAAAATCATATATGATTTGTGAAAATCATATATGATTCGATTTTCTGAATCACATATGATTTTGAGAATCATATATGATTGTAAAAATCATATATGATTCGTAAAATCGAATCATACATGATTTTAAAATCATATATGATTCGTAAAAATCATATATGATTTTTTCGGACGAATTTTTGAAAAAATGTTTGTCGAAAGTATATAACAATGCATATCTATAGAAAGATAATTTAATTCTCGTTATGACGATATTTTTTATACCTTGAAAATTTACTGTTTGTAAGATATGTTGTTTTAAAAAAAGTGGAATATGATTTAAATAAAAATGGATGGTATGATTCATCTATGATTATACGACAATATGAGTTTACGTGGATCTCAACTCATCTAATATATATCTACCCCTACCAAAGATACATCTATCTTTTCCTTTTTTCTTGAACTGAACATCTATCTTTTCAGCAAACCTTTTCAAACACTTGGATCTTTTCATAAATTGTGTAAAATGATAGGTCAAAGACTTTATAAAACAAAGAGTGGTTTAAACTTTAAAGCAGCTATTGCAGCAAACAATTATGATTTCAAGAGCTTAACGAGTCATTACCATCGCCGGAAACCAAGGTACAAACTGTGTCAGTTGGGCGGTTGGGGAGCGACACCACCCCCCTCTTGGCTCCGTCTCCAGTTCTCCATGTTTAGACATTAATTTCACTACATTTTCTCATACTATCTTTCTCAAATAACTATTTCACGACAAAAACCACATTATTAGAGAAAAAGCATAATTATTATCGATTATTATTATTATTATTATTATTATTATTATTATTATTATTATTATTATTATTATTTTAAATAAACATCACTTTATTAGAAATACATAGGATTTACAAAAATTAGTAGAGAACCGTGATACTATCCGAGCCAATATTATTATTATTATTATTATTATTATTATTATTATTATTATTATTATTATTATTTTACTTTTGTAAAATAATGCTTTTACCTAATCAAATTAATTATTGATATTTTGTAAGTAATATGGTAATCTCAAACAAATATTTTGTATATTTATAATAGCGGACAATTAATTTGATACAAACAGGAAAGAAAAAAATAACAATTAATTTGAGACAAATAAAATACATTTTTAGTACGATCAAAATTATATACTTTTAATGTTTTTATAGACAATGCTTTAGGCTATGTGTAATTGCAGATTATCGACATAGTCTTTAGCCCATGTGGCAACAAGAGAACTCGTCCCACCTTATTACACATCTTCAAAGGGACTTGAATTGGTCGCAAAAACGATTGAGTTGTGTTCAAAGTTTGTGTGCGAGGTGTGTTGATGTGACAAAAAAAATTGATGTGACAAAAAAATTGTCGGTCTCTTGATAGTCCTTATTACACTTATGTTTCGAGTTAAAAACATGTATTTTCTTTTTCATAATATGTAAAAAGATCTTTTTTTACCATAACTTAACACATAGATGCTAAGCTACATGCTTAATTTTCTTCTTTCGTTTCTGATGCGTTTTCCCTAGATAAGAATTGTATTATCACTGATCATATATTACTTTTAGTTAAACTTACTTTTTAATTCCAGTTTTGTTGTCTATGTTTACCATTTTATCGAACGTTGTGGTTACGCATAATAAATTCAAATGTAGTTTAAAAGTTATTGTTTGCAACTTCTTTAAACTTTTTTTTAACCTTGTGGCATTGCTTGATGGTATCATTTTCTAACCGTAAATGTTGATTTAACCGAACAAGGAAGGCTTTTGGGAAAATAAGTCATGACTTCAATTCCAACAAATGGTTATAAAAAGTATCCAAACACTTGCTTATTGTCCAGGGCTAAATCATTGAGGAAGGGTCGATAGACACTTAAAGAGGGCTCAAAGTCGGACTTTTCGGTGATTTAAACCTTTTTTACACCAACCGCAAGTATCATATGGCATGAAGCTTTTTGATCATATATAACTTTTATTTAAACTTAGGGTGTGTTTGTTTTGCCAAAACATCCGAACCACATCGGCGTCTGAGTAGTCGACCGGTCGACGCTTTGGTTGTTTGTTTTTTTCAGAGTCGACGCGGTCGGATGGTTGATAGGTGCCAAAGTTAAAGTCAACACAAGGTCAACCCACATGTGCACGACACGTGTGAAGTCATAACAACCAACACACTCCAACAATCTTTCTTTCCCAAAATGCTTTTAAATACCCAGCCCTTGTATTTCATTTCTAAGATTTGATAATTCAGTTTCCTTTTCTATCTCTCTGTAATCATTTGTAGCAACTTTGTAACAAAACTATCCTCCATTGGTAATACATTGAAGCTTTCGACTTATCTTCTTGATAGTCCAAGCCCAGTGTAATCCATTATCGATCTTCATTGATCCTAGTGGTGCTTATTAATTGGTATCAGAGACCTTTCCTGGTGAGGTCTCATTGCAACAAATTCCGTTCACATTTCCCGCCAAAAATCATTATTAAGCGATCAATTCACTAGTATTCCGATCACCGAATTTCGTTCAAATCAAGATTCTTGCTTCTGATTCTTGATTCTTGGTTATACATGGCTCCTCATACAAGATCTTTGGTGGGTAATAACTATGAAAATGGGTTAGATGACAATATTAAAAGATATGTAGATGAAGCACTGGTTGAATTGAGACAATCCATGGAACAAATGGTGGGACAGTTATGGCAAAATCAAGTGGCTAATAGTGTGGTGGGTAGAATACTTAATCAGTATAGTGAGTTGCCTGGAGTGGAGTTCCCAAAATTACAAGGTAATGATCGACAACTTCAAAATTCATATAGCAATTTGTATACTGGGAATGATTTGACGATTAATGATACTAATAAGGAGATGACATTTGAGGAAAATAAAGATGCATGTAAGGTGTTTGTTGAAATAGATATTAAAGCACAAAAGGTGTTTGAGGAAATGCCAATTAAGATAACTCTTAAACAAGAAGGTACTATTTTGGAATATGAAAATGCGTTTATGTCTTTGTTCGGTATTGAGAGTTTTTGAGTGATATGGGTTCGGATGAAACGCATTTTGTTGATCTTTTCATTGAGGGTTGCATCCAAAATTGGAAATGTGGTTAGAAAAGGCAATCCCAAACGCCTTTGGAGAGCGTATTTTTGGCAATGTGGGAAGAAGTTGATAGCAATTTACAAAAGAATCAATCGAACAACCATGGTTATCTTCTCTAGTGTTAAGGAATCAGTTAGTATGAAAAATGGATTAATTCATGATGTTGCGGTTGTAGCTGTTGAAGCATCAGTTGAGGTAGGAAAGGGATTAGTTGATGGTGTTGTGGTTGAAACTGTGAAAGAATCAATTGGGGTGGAAAGTAGGTTATTTAATCATGTTGTTGTTGGAAGTGTTAAAGATGCGTTGGGAAAGTGGTCTACCAATGGTGACAACAACAGGGAAGGGCAAGTTGGTGTGGGTAAATTGCGAAAATTTGAAGTTGGGTTATTAAGTGTCAAGGATGCATCATTGTTGGGGTTACATGAGTGTTTAAGTGGCTTGCACCCTTCTTCATCTAGTCAAGGATATGTGTGCAAGGCTAAAACAAATTGTGAGTTCATTTTAAACATTAAACAAGTGTTTGATCCAGGGGGTATACAAGGTTTTGTTATATGGGGTCTTGATGATGGAAATGGTTTTAATGTAGATGAAAAAGTTAAGCTTAAGCATGTACTTGTTGTGGAATCATGTGTTGTGGTTGAAAACTTATGGTTTCAATCAAAAGAATATGAGTTTGAGGTCATTTGTAGTTTGAGGAAGACAAAGGGTGAGTATATTCTCGCAAGAAAACGAGTGTTTGATCCGGGTGGAAAACGAGTTTTTGATTTAGGAGGTTCTAGGGATGAATGCTAATTTTGCAAACTGGTCACACCAAGCTATGGATTTCATCTTAGATTCAATCAAGAATATCTTGTCTAAAGGAAAAGTATTAAGTCAGTCGAAGGGGTTATTAGCAGCTTGTCTTTGGTTAAAAAGAAAATGTGCACTACATTATAAAGAAATGAAGCAAGTCAAGTTCACACAGAAGACCAGTACCATGTTCAGTTGTTAGATTTTATAAATGGATCGTGTAGTTGGGTCATGAAATGGGTATTCGCAAAGGATGACTTGGTTATGTTGTTGCAGTTTTTGGGAAATGCATTTGGTATTAGAGGTTTGCTTGATAATGTGGTTAGCATATCTGTTCTCGAAACTGTTGATTTAGTGGGTGTTCACATGGGAAATTCAGATGCAATTTCTTTTGCACAAACTTTGTTTGATAATGTGTGTCAATGGTTTTGTGATTATTTTACAATGATTATAAGGGATATGGGATTAGAATATGGAGATTACATTGTATAGCTTAAGGTGAAGTTTGAGTATGGTGAAACTATGGCTATTAAGTCGGGATTTAGTGTTAAAAGGTTATTTCATCGGGTGCCAAACGTTTTTGAGTTTGTGATTACATAGGAACTGTTACAAAAGTATTTGTGAAGTTAAAGAAAGCTGATGGATATAAAGCATTTGAGAATGGTTTTAAGCTCAATGAAACTTTAGAAATAACAGTGGGGTCTGATTAACTTGCGACTTTTGAGGTGGGTACTACTAAGTTGGACATCTTGATGATGTTGATCGATCAAATGGTTGCCATACTCGGTTGATGTTCTTCTCATTTGGGGTGGTTCTAGGAATATATAAAGGGTGTAAGAGCTTAAGTTCGACTTGAACCAAGAAGTCCAACACTAAACACCGCATAGAACACGAAGTTCAACCACACTTGAGCCTTAAGTTCACCGATGGTTATTGTTAAATTTGAATGCTTAGATGCTTGAGGACAAGCATCATTTCAAGCGGGATGGATTGATAGGTGCCAAAGTTAAAGTCAACACAAGGTCAACCCACATGTGCCTGACACGTGTGAAGCTGTTAACAACCAACACACTCCAACAATCTTTCTTTCCCAAAATGCTTTTAAATACCTAACCCTTGTATTTCATTTCTAAGATTTGATAATTCAGTTTCCTTTTCTATCTCTCTGTATTCATTTGTAGCAACTTTGTAACAAAACTATCCTCCATTGGTAATACATTGAAGCTTTCGACTTTCTATTCTTATCTTCTTGATAGTCCAAGCCCAGTGTAATCCATTATCGATCTTCATTGATCCTAGTGGTGCTTATCAATGGTGCATATCTTACTCGATCAGACTTGGTGATCATGTCTTCTTGCTGATTCGTTGTGAAGTGGTGGTGAAAACACAATATCAACGTATATCAAAATAACCGTAAAATCCGACAAATCAACCTTTTAGGAAAAGGTCAACGTGCCAAACCTCACGGGTGTGATAAAGTGATACCGGAAAGTGATTTCCCGTCGTGTCCCAACGAGGTGTGAATGGAAGGATTCGTTGAGTTTCGTGATTTGAACTTGAATTGGTTTTAATGATTTGGATTTGATTACTGAATTCTATAATTTAATCAACGGAAAGTAATTAAGGCAAGGAACCCTAATAAACTAAAATCTAACTACTACTAAGCCTAAGAAATGATAAAACGAAGCTACACTAAGTCCTAGGGTGCAAAAACGCAAAAACGCTAAAAACCGGCAACCACCCGAGCCAAAAACGTAAAACTTTTGCAATTTAAGGGCTACGGGTGTGATATCAATTTTCCTACGTTCTAATTGACTAAAAATAATTTTAGAAAAAGACCGGGTATTTTTTTGACTTTTAAAATAATTATTATGAATTAAATGCTAAATTATACTAATTTAATTATAAAAAATACTAAATCATATTGGAAAAATCTGAAAATTTAATGAAAACTATTTTATAACTAGACTAACCTGAGAAAATTGCTAAAACTGAAAAAGCTAATGGAATAAGCAGTCTAATAAGCTAAACTAGTGAATAAGCTAAAACAGGTAAAAAGGCGCTTAAATAATTAACTAAAGGATTCCTAAACGTGAAAGTCCCAAGGGCGCAGTGGTTAAGTGTTGTGTGATGGGGTGTTCGTTTGTGACAGTGGAGACCAAGGTTCGAATCCTGGCTCCCACTTTTTGAAAACTTATTATTTTTTTTTAGTTTTTTTTTCTTTGTGAATCTTGACACAGCAATCAAAATAAACACTTCTGTCAAAAATACTAACTTATGAAACTTTGTCAATAAGTCGCAATCACGACTTATTGCTCGACTTTGAAAGGAGGAAAAGTCACAAACAAACACCTCTTTTAGGTCGTTTCAATAGCAAACCAAACAAACCTTTGTCGTTTATTTCGTGGCTTGAAAACAAAATTTTGTATGAAGACTTTTTAAAGATCACCTCTCAATAAGTGATTTTGACAAATTTATCGAGAGCGATTTTGGACAAGAGTTTTTTTGTAAGAATATTTTCACAAAGAGTGGTGCCAAACACCCTCTTAATGACCGTTAAACACAAATTAGGCTAAACAAAGGTGATTAAACAAATTTAACAAACAAGAAGGTTAACTTAAACACCATAAGCCATACTTAACCTAAACTTAAGGTAAAATCGATTTGGGAACAAAAAGCTTAACTAGGAAATCCTACACTAAATTTATGACTAAAAGGGCTAGTGAGCCGCACAAAAAAAGGGTACCAAGAGAACTAAATGGGAACAAACCTAAGCTAATTTCACTAAAGGATTCTAAATTTGCAAACTACAGCTTCCTATAAGAGAAAAGTAAATAGATAAGTGACCTTGGCATGGGCCGGAGCTGCAGGCCGAAAACAAGCATGAAATGGCTGGTTTTGAGGAATATTTTCGAGCTACCAAGTGAGCTCCAAAACCAAAGACAGGCTGCAAAGGGAGAGTTAGCATGACAAAGGTACAAACAATTTAATTAGGGTGCTAAAGGAAATTGGGTTCATCTTTAAAAATAAGCCACATCAGCTGAGATAACTGACCCAATTTCACGAAAAATGGACGAGTTTGACTCAAATTAAACCAACTTGGGAAATTCTTTGACACTTGCAACCGAGACCGAATAACTCATCGAATACCAAGACTCAAGAGAAACCAAATTTGTTTAATTTTGAGCTTCAAATAAGCACGTCTAATGCACATGAACAATGTGCATAAGTCGCTACCAGTCAGACTACTGATAATATAAACAACACCCTTTTTTTTGGTTAACTAGATTGATACTTTTCAACTCATTAATGGCCTCCAAACTTATCCCTATCGATTTTTGTAACTAATTTGAATCAAAACTACACTTTGACCCTTTTGACCCATATCCCAAACAGGTCCCTTAGCAAATGTTTTTGACCAATTTTTTCTTTTGCTTAAAGTAAGTAACCGAAGAACTAATAAGTAAAAAAACTAAATTTGCACAAACAATCACTGAAGAAGTAAGGTTAAAATCCAATTTTCATTAACTAAGGAAACCGATTACAATTTAAAAGAGAAAACGATTTTAAAACTAAAAACTAGGGTGCCTCATATCAATGGCATACATCGCTATTTATACTACATCCGAGGTCTTCAATCTCTTCTCTTGTGTGCTTCTTCATAGTGAGAGAAAGAGCCAAACAGCTTAACCTTGTGCTTGAATTCATCCAAGCCATCCAATAGGTAGGTACACTTTGGGAGCAATCTGAGCCGTCCATGAGTTCTTTTGAAGCTGGGATTGATGACTTGGCCATTGGAATGAGTTGGAAAAAGAAGTAGTGGGTTTGGGTTTTGGGAAAATCCGGGTAAAGGAGGTGGTGGAGTGTTTGGGTTTAGGTAAAGTTGGGTAAAAGAGAGAGGTGGGGGATGGAGTGTTTGGGGAGGAGAGAAAGAAGAGGTTTGGGGTACTGGGAAAGCTAGGGTTCATGGGAGATTGGGTTTTGTTTGGGCGGGAAGGGGAAGAAGAAGCAGAGGTGGGTTGCTTTTGTTATTAGTTGACCGGGTGGGTTGAGTTGACCGGGTATGGGGTAGTGTATTTTGGGCCTAAGCTTGGTATAATGGACTTAGGATTAAACTTGGATCCAAATTGTAGTTTAGGGGCCAAAAGTGTAAAATCCGAAATTCCAGGGATCACTCATGTAAATTCTGAAAATGTATTATCCAAGGGCCAAACAAGTGAAACTCAAATATTCAAGGACCAAATCATCATGTTGTGAAACACGAGGACTAAAGTTGACAATTTTAAAATCAGGGACCAACACTGTAATTTCTCAAACTTTTGAAATTTTTCACCAAAGGACTAATTATGACAACTTATGATTTCAAAAGGACCTTTGGTGACTTTTCTTTTGAATACGTGCTCGGGGACTATTTCATCAATTTTTGAAAGACGGGACCTAAAGCGCCAATTGTGCAAACTTTGTTCGTTTTCATCCGATTTTAAACATTTTGCATCCGAAACATATAAAACACAATTTTGAGATATTTTTAGTATTTTGATGCATATCGGAGTGTTTTTAGATGTTTTGCTTCAGATTGACCTAAAATGATTGACCTAAAATGATGAGTGAATACGCACTCATCAAGTAGTTTTAAAGTTATTGTTTGCAATATTTTTAATGTTACACCATCTGAAGAGCACTGATTATATATCTCGTGCATTCACACACGGGTTTTACATAAATCAAATTTATTTTAAAATTTTAATATACGAGCAACAATGTTTAATATTTTGTAGTTGTGATATTGCACGCACGGGGTTCAAACTATACGTACTATTAATGATTATATTTTAACTAATTTTGTTTGGTATGCAGTTATAAATCGTGTTTTCATTTTAATACTTATAATCCCGTGCATCTACAAATATTTAGCATTACAAACTAATTATCTATCATTATCCGTATTTAGTTTTAACCTGCTTACGCACGAGTTATTAAACGCGGATTAGGTTCGAACAATGACTATAACTAATAATAGCTTAACTATATTTGCTCGGATTTGAAAATAAAATCAATTTTGTTACAGAATCTTGTTTAATTTGATAAATATAATTCAAATTCACTAATATAAACTTTTATATTCTTTATTCCGGCATTTAGTGATGTCAAACGTCAAATTCACGCTATCAAACATAAACACAGCCTTAACCTAAAGCTAACACCTCCTATATATATAAACCACAAAGAAAATCAACAGAAGTATATACATATTATCATCATCATGGTACGTTTGTTATTTTCACTAATGTTCCTTATCAGTTTTTTTATATATATTTTAATTCACGAAGGTGCCAAATCCGTGAGAAATCTGTTAAAAACGAATGTTTCAACAGATTTTCCGAGAATTTGGCCATAAGAAAACTCGCGTTTTCTAGTAGCGATTATAACTGTTAGGTAATTTATAAAGATATTGATATTTGCATGTGTGATGTTTTTAGGTAATAAAAAATCAAGAGACTGTTGATTATCCATGTTTTAAGCTCCTGATCGTTGGCGATGGAAAAACTGGTATGTCGTTAATATGTTAAGTTATGTGTTCTTATGTCTTATGATTCTATATGTTTTGCTAAATATGTATGCCTTCACTTCAATTCCTTGTGCATCATGTAGGCAAGACTACTTTTGTTAAGAGGAATCTAACCGGTGAATTTGAGAAGAAGTATGAACGTATGTTCTTGTTATGTCCATCGTTAATTATGAGATCATTTTATTGTTACTTGCTCTACGTATACTTATTTTTTTGCTCAATTGAAATCGGTCACTTGCAAACAGCCACCATTGGAGTAGAAGTTCACTCATTGGACTTATTTACAAACAGCGGGAAAATTCGTTTCAATTGCTGGGATACCTCAGGACAAGAAAAGTTTGGTAGTCTACGTGATGGTTACTAGTACGTGACTTCACCTTATGTAGTAAAAGGAGACAATGACTTATTTCATATTCGTTCAGCTTATTATGATTAGTATATATAGTAGGAATATGAGTGTTTGGGTTTGTATCATTGAATAACATCGAACTATACAATTTTGATCCATTTTAGTCATTGTATCTTCGATATGGTCAATTTTAATTAGATCACAGATTTTGAAAACAATACCCTTAGCTAGAATGATTGAATGAACGATACTTGCAATGAGCTAGGTAATATTACGGTCATCATTACAAAAAGGCCGATTAAAACAGAACATTTATAAAATTAAAGGGAAAATACATTCTATTGTATGGCATAAACGGCGATTGTCAAATTAAAAGTATGTGTTCGTTATCTATCATTGCAGCGTAAATGGTCAATGTGCTATCATAATGTTTGACGTTACATCAAGGGCGAGCTACAAAAACGTCCCTACGTGGTATAATGATATATGCAGGTTTGTTTACTTCCATTTTCAATAATGATCAAATTAATTGTATTCATCTACACATGAGAATGAACTTATTGATTTTTATTGTATTTGACTTAGGATCTGTAAAGATATCCCGATTGTTCTTTGTGGAAACAAGGCTGATGTGAAGAACAGACAAGTTAAAGCCAGGCAGGTTAGATTCCATAGGAAGAAGAGTTTGCAGTACTATGAGATCTCTTCAAGAAGCAACTACAACTTCGAAAAGCCGTTCTTGTATCTTGCTAGGAAGCTTGTTGGGTAAAAATATATAAGAATAGTGTGTAAGTTTCACTTTTAAGTCTTAGTAGAGGCAGGGGGATATTTGGCATTACTTATCTTTTCAGCTTATCACATAAATTTATGTCTCGTTTTGCAAGGGATGATGGTCTTCGTTTTGTCGAGTCACCCACCGAAATGCTAGGACCTACGTAAGGATCGAATTTTTCTTAGATCTAAATGTTGATTAATGTTTGATATGATAGTGATTAACATATCAAATTGCGTTTGGTTGACAACAGGTGTTGTATGTGTGGAGCAGATCAATGGCTTCCAGCATATCCTTCCCAACCATTGCCTGACTACGACGATGATGATTTTCTTGAGTCCTGACTTCAAGAAAAGAATGGCACTAATAATGGTTTCCATATTCCATAGTTTATGCTCACCATTGTATCGATGTTTCTTACTTGCTTTTTGGCTCTTGCATATCACTTATGGTTTCTTTTTCGTCTTGATAGAATCTGAGAAAATGTGGCATAAGAACACATAGCAAATTTTCCTTGGAGCATATCGCGATATTCTTGTTTTTACGCTTATTTTTATAAGACATGTTTGGTGTGCAAGCTTATAAGCTTTATTTGGTTGACAAACAACTTTGCTCAAAATAAAAAAGATGTAAAGAAAATAGAGATATGAAGTGTTATCAAACGATCCTATAAAATGCTTCTGTACAGATTTACAAAAATTCAGAATAAATATAGTTAAATAAATGCTTTATATAAAACAAAAATTTGTAAATCGTTCAAACACCCCGCATTATTTGAGTTGATGTTTATAAATTTAAACTTGCAGAACAGAAGTTCCTCCTCTTTAGAATCCAGCATACGTAGTGACGTTTACATTTCTTGATATGAAATCATGCCTTAAAAGATTCCTCCTTGTTGCAGCTTATATTTATGCTAAAAATCTCATACTCTTCATTGACTAACACATTTTTATAATTTAATCGACAATACACAGAGATAGTATGACAACTCATAGTCTCTTACTTTGAGCATGTCCAAGATCAGGCTCATGAAATTTAAAACTTGAAGTAGATATGGAAATTTCGAACCATGTACGTATAGTATACAAATATACGAGTATATAAGAAGAGACTTTATTTTACATACCATTAATCCACTGCATATCATTGGACAAATCTTGACCGTCCGATCAAAAACAGTTTTAAGATTAAAACACACGGAGGGACCATTTGTGTAATTTCATCATTCTATCTCACCCACTCGTCCAATCACAAACACTTCATTTCTCTCACATAAGAACAAAATTTACTCACACAAAAACACACAAATAAATCACTTTCTCTCTAACAAAACTTCATAATAAACCAAAACATCACAAATCAACCGATTTTAACCGTCAAAATCAAAGAAAACCCATACGAATGGATGTATCGAGGCAATCGTAACCGATCCGGGAAAAAAGGGTTCAAAATGAAGAGATTCAGACTGAAAATGATGGTACGATGATTCCAATTCATTATTTTGTTATTATTTAACTATTTGGTTGAGTTTCTTTATGTTTTTACTGAAAATTTGAAGGTAAAATACAAAATAATGATTTTTTTTGGTGTGCTTTTTATTGTGATTGTAACATGCTTTTGGTTGTGTTTTTTAGTGTTTACATTTGTTGAGTTTCTAAGTAAAACACTTTGTATACATGGATGCACACAAAGTGTTTGATGAAATGTGTGAGTGAAAAGTATCATACGTGTAGTATCACTAGTGATATTTGAAGTTGAACTGCATATATGTATTATCACTAGTGATATTTGTATTATCACTTGTGAAATTTTTGTTTATTTGAAAGTTTTTTTTACTTGTTAAGCTTTATTATATGTCATGTATAATATCACTTTTAATATTTTATTGTTATTGTTTTATAATCACAGTTAAACCTTTTTTTGTTAAAAGTTCTGATGATATACTATTTACTCTGTGTAAATGAAGTTATGTCGTCAATCAAATTTTGACTCCATCTCCGAGATTCATAAAAGTAAAGGTATATTGTAACGTATAAGTATGTCTCCTTTAGAAAATTAACCGTGATAAAACCGTGAATGTGTGCGGTGACTTGATTTAACATTTAGCTTATGTGTTATATCACCATTGAACATACATATTCAGTAGAATGTGTATGTATACTTTCAGTAAGAATGTTATAATGGTATCCCTAAAAACACGGATATTTATTCTACAGTATAAACACTTTGCTATTTTTGTAGATTTTAGTAGTTTATTGAGGGATTGTTGTGAAAGTTAGATAATTATTGTGATAATATAAGAGACTTAACAGGCTAAAATAAATATTGTGACTGTAACATGCTTTTGTTAGATTTGTGGTAGATATATGTGCATAATGGATAGATTGGGCATGCTTCAATATGATACAACAGTTGCAATAATTGCTTATTGGTAGTATATCACATGTGATGTAACAATTACAACGATTGCTTATGAGTGGTATATCACCGTGATTCAACAATTGCAACGATTGCTTATTCGTAGTATATCACCGTGATACAACAGCTTGTAATGATTGCTTATTGGTAGTATATCACCGTGATACAACATTATAATGATTGCTTGTTGGTAGTATATCACCTATGATATTTGATTACGATACTTATTCGGTTTATATATCACGATGATGTTAAAAATAATGAACTATTCATACACTAACATGGTATATATTTTTGCGATTTGAATATAAACCGAGAACTATCAAGAATAAAAGAAGCAAAAAGCGGGGTTGAAGGTAAAGGAAAAAGACTTTCGCGAAAACGACCAAGTCAAACCAAGAAGTGAACAAAGAAACAACATCATCACCGACAACACTAACAATACCAAGCAAATTAACAAAATCTGCGCTAGACGTTTAAGCTTAGAAAACACACCAAGAACAAAAATAAAAAAGAAACACCACCAACAAATATCGAAGAAACATCGTGATATCACCGTGATATAACAGATCTACAACCACCAACACTACCAACAAGAATCGTTGAACTAACAAGAGAGCGCATATAAGAAAACAAAGACGGTTGTCAAAAATAAGAAGAGGAATGAAGAAGAAGAGGCTACAAATTAAAAAGAATGAAGTGGGAAAGAAGACAAAAGGAGGGGATGCTAAAAAAATCTATCAAGAAGAAAGTTGTAGAAAATAAAAAGACAAAAGCATCAATTAGTAATTTTCTTTTTCTACTTAAATTGTAATTTTCCCTTGCTACTTAAATTGTAAACATTGGTAATTTCTATTCAGTTGTAAACAATGCTTTAGGTTTATTTGAATATAACCTTCTTTTGGTAATTTTATTAGAGTATCACAAGTGATATTAATGAAAAGTCGGTTAAAAAGAACTGTGATTATAAACAAAAAACGTGAAGTAAAAAAAATAAAAAAAAAAAGAAAGAAAGAAAAAAAAAAAAATGTGAATAAAAAAAAACAAAAGAGAAGAAAAACATGGACTTAGGTTTATCTACTAAATCTTAGGTTAATCCTCACCATTAGATCAAACTA
Organism: Chrysanthemum lavandulifolium; assembly: GCA_022545495.1. Lineage (NCBI taxonomy): Eukaryota > Viridiplantae > Streptophyta > Magnoliopsida > Asterales > Asteraceae > Chrysanthemum > Chrysanthemum lavandulifolium. The sequence goes on from CM040245.1 coordinate 20,056,800, forward strand.
GATGGATGATGGGAATTTGTCCCTTGGTAAAAATCAAAATAAGAGTAAGCATTTGAAAATTTCTATATAAAAAAGTTTTTTTTTTTTTTTTTTTTTTTTTTTTTAAATTAAACAAACAAAAGAAATTTTTAGTATACAAATATATATAAGGTTTTTTTATAAAATTTTTAAATTAAACAAACGGAAAGAAAGAAACAAAAATACCATAATATACAATGTACCATCAAACAGCAGAAGTAGTCTGAGCAGCATCAAGTTGAGTCTTGATTAACTTAACCAATTGCTCAGCCGTAGTTAAATCATTCCCCACAACAGTCTTACCAATTACCAACCTATGCCTAAGCATCCTGCCCATCAGCCGAGCGGTCAAAGGATAAGGCACATCCACAAACATATACAATACTTCTCCAGTCATGGTCTCCAACACATGAACATTGGAGAAGGTGTCGAGCCGCCAACTCCTTACCTGCCAAGACTGTTGGTTAGCCCAAACTGAATGACCAACGCACCATCTTCCTGTGAGTTCACTAGCACCTTCAAATCACCCTAGAGCATGAGGCCAACCCCGTTCTTGAAGCGCACTATACTTGACTTCAGATACCGTATGGGGACCCACATAAAAGTCAAGTATTTCGCATACCCTTCACTCTTGTTAGATTTTTCCAAATAAGCAACCTTGTTGTGATCCTCCTTGTACAAAAGTGCCGCCATTGACAATACCACGTAACCCAAATTGAGAATGAAGATAGAAGAAATGGGTATGGTAGGAGGAAGAATAGGAAGAGATTATATCAATTGAGAGGTTAATTTGGAAAATTGTGCCCTTTAATTAGTTTGGTGGTTGAAAAGATGTAAAAAGGAACTCAGTGATTAATGACAGTTACCTAATTCGCAAATCAACTGCCAAGTTGCTTGCTAAAAGAATATTTGTCCAATTTAAATTTGATATAATCTCAAAGAAGACCTATTGCCCTCCTCACCAGCAGAAACAGTGGAAATACTAGTCAACCAGTAGAAACGCTGGTCAACCAGCATAAACCAAGAAGAGCACAGTAGTAGCGGAAACAAAAAGAACACTACCAGTAGAATGAATCCAACAACTGTAACAAAATGTTAGAATACAAAATATAAAACAATAAGCATCCCCTTAGGATTATGCCTCCTTTAATGGGGACAAAATAATCCAACCTGTCTTTGTTTCCTGTCATGATTCTAGAGCATCCATTGTCAACAATTCATAAATCTTTATTCTTAAGAGGATTATCCTACAACAAAAGAAATACAACAACATTAGTTTCTATGGGAGACCCAAGTCATGACTGACTTGGGCCTGCCTAGTTGATCAGTAGGAATTAAACCTTGTAGATTGATGAGATCCACCATTGTTCTTGGATCCCTTTTTCAAATGTGGTCTATATTGTTTCCAAGAACAACCTGATGAGGACTTAACAACAGTTTCTCATCTTTCCCCTCCCATATGCATTGGGTCATAATAAACAGGCCTATAATTGCTGAAAATAAGAGCTTGTAGGTCTGATGAATGGCCTAGCAGTACTTCTTCTCCAACCAGTAGGAAAGGTTCTACCAGCAAGAACAGGTGCTGGTCCAGTATACCTACCACCAGAAACATGTGCTGGCATATTTACACTACCAGCAGAAAATGTATTTCTGCCATACCTAATATGTGTTACATGAGAAAAAAATGGGGGAATCTTATCAACATTATTCCACAAGGGTCTAGATTTCTGTTGGCTATTATATACACTCATCATATTCTCATAAAAATCACAATATTTAATAAGATGAGAGAAACTACCACAAACAAAACATGATTTATTACCAAAAGATTTGTTCTTAACATGACTTCTCTTATAACAAAAAAACCTATCACAAGAAAAACTTGAAACAGAAGGAATGGAAATGTCTTCAATAGAATCTGTCTTAGAATTAGATTCATCATCAGATACTCTTAAGGAGAAGTCATTAGACTTGGGTGTGGGAGACTTGTCATTTGAATCACATGAGGCAAAGTCACTGGTCTTGGGTTCTGAAGACTTGTCACTGAAAGTACAAGAGACAAAGTCATTAGATTCACAGTCAGATTTAGGTAAGTCAGTTGACTTGATGCCATAGGTCATTTTTGATTCATCAAAGTCTGTGTGAACAGAGGTAGGCTTAAATGTTCCTGTTATAGGTGGAGAAACAACATTCATTCCTCCTTCTTTGACATACTTAACAGGAGTAGTATACTCATTCACATTTTCAGAGGTAGAGTAAAAAACACTTGGCATATCTGGGTCATACACTTCATCTGGCCCTATATAGTCCCCAAATCCCAACCCAAGCTTAGTTCTAATAGACATAGAGCTATCAATTAACCTAGTTAGGTTTTTAGATGTTTGTTGCCATTTATTACACCTATCTAGTTCATCATCTAGCTTATTCTGCAAGTCCTGTTTTTTCTAAGGTTAATTTAGTATTTTCACTTTTAGAATATTTTATTAAGTTAGAAGTGTTTTCCAAATCTCTTTTCAAAACTTTAATCTTTTCCTCATAAGCTAAATGACTAGTTTGGTACCAAGCCTTTTGTTGTTCTAAAGTTTTAAGAGTACTCTTATATGCTTGAACTTGTACAAAATACTCTTTATATTGTGTTTCTAAATCATTAAATTCTTTTGGAGTTCAAGATATTTATCATGACAACCAAAAGGACAAGTTTGTACACGAGATGTGATACCCATCAAAGCAAACTCTTCACCACATCCGCCTCATCTTCATCTCACATCCAAGAAGCATATCATATACTTGAGCAAAGACCACTTTCCTCATCCTCCACCTCATGATCCGACCAATTCACCATAGAATCAACGTAGTAAGGCTTTGGGCTCCTCCGAGTTTATCTCCTTAAGCTTGAATGCAGAGTATCCGCTTATCATCTACTTTCTTTCCTGCATTCTCTTATAAAGTGACCCAATTGAGAACATTTGTAATACCTAAACTTACTTTTGTCAAACCTTTCGCATCCTTCTTGTTGAATTGGATTTTCCTTCCAGCCTTCTTTTCAAATCTATTCACCTTTAATGAAATGCTAGCTTCTGTTGTGGCTCACTTTCAACAACAAAAGAATGAAGGACATCTTCAATAACATTGCCAGGACTTGAATGTGATCTTGGTACAACAGAGGTATATGAAGTTGATGATGATGAGCTTGGGCTATCAGCATATGTCATCTTGTTATTAGTACTGGTAGTACTAACAAATGCTGAGTGAGATGGAGCAGTGGAATAGCTTGAGCCTCCTTTAATATCAATCTCAAGTGACTTGAGTTTGTTGTACATGTCATCAAAGTTAAAATAATCTAGACTACCCTTTGCTTTAAGAGTGATTGATACCTGTGACCAGGAGGAAGGCAAGGCTCTCAAGAACTTGACATTGCAGTCTTCATTATCTGGTTTGCTTGTAGCTGATTGAGTTGGCTCAATATTTAATGGAACCTATCATACCCTTTATGCAAGCCTTTAGATTAAGAGATCTTGAACTCTTGAAATTCCTGCTTCAACATGGACTTTCTTATTTTCTTTGATTCATCATTTCCTCCGAATCTGGCTTTAACAGCTAGCCAGATGTCCCTTGCATCATCTAGGTGATGAAAATCATTCATGTGGTCTTCTGAGAGAGATTGAAGTAGCAATGTTCTTGCTTTGGTCTCCCTCTGAAAAACAATATGTTTTTCTGCAGAGCAAGGAGGAAGAATGATGATGTTGCCTTTTGTATCTTTTTATGTCTTTTTCTTGCTATTTCCATTTAGAATGATGTTCCAGAGATTGTAATCACTATTTGTGATCCAGTACTCCATTTTCATTGCCCATGTCTCATATTCATCCTTCTTCAAATAAGGAAATTTTGGTTTATTGTTGGTAACAGTGGTTGTGAGAATTTTTTGAACATTCTGTGTTTGAGTTTTCTCTGGTGGGTTTTTAGAATCATCAACTGAGGATGATGTCATTGAATGAGGGTTAAAGAGATTTGTTGAAAAGGATTCTTCTTTGCAGAGACTCTTACCAGGCTCTGATACCACTTGATGAGGTCTCAGTCCTAGATAGATCTTTGAGCCAGTTGTGATGAGTAGAATACTTATGTAATCAGAAGTAAACTACATGAGAGACTCTAATAAACTAATGTTTACGCGAAATATAAACAAAAGAGTTAAAGAAGAATAACTAGATAAACAATGATCCTCTATGGATCTATATTACTAACTATTGAAAGTGTTTTTCAAGGTCTACATAAACATTAGCCGTGAGTTTCTTTTATACTACCAGAAACCCTAATCGGCATTAACAAGAAAATGTGTAGAGGAGATATGCATATCACATCCTAATATATCTCGAGCATATCCCTTTCTCTAACAAACTTCTAAAGATATACGGGTTTGACTATTACTACAACCCGCAGAAACAAAACTAACAGTACTAACTAGGTAATACTACCAGCAGTAACCATAAACTAACTATACCAGCAGGAACTATATACCTGCCAGCAGAAACCAATAATACTAACAGCAGTAATGTACTTTTAAAAATTCATTAATTCCTAACAAGTTGGTTCTTAACTGGTTCCTACTGGTTCTTGGCCGAAATAGCTGGTTCTAATTGGCTCTAACTAGTTCTTTGCCAGAATAGCTGGTTCTTAACTGGTTCCTAATAGTTCTTGGCCGGAATAGCTGGTTCTTAACAGATTCTAATTGGTTCCTACTGGTTCTTGGCCAGAATAGTTGGTTCTTAACAGGTTCTAACTGGTTCCTACTGGTTCTTGGCCTAGTTGGTTCTTATCTGGTTCTTGGCCGGAATAGCTGGTTCTAACCGGTTCTTACTGGTTCTTGGCCGGAATAGCTGGTCCTAACTGGTTCCTATTGTTTTTTGACAAGAATAACTTGTTTTTAAGTATTTCTAACTGGTTCTTACTGGTTATTGGCTGGAATAATTTATTCTTAACTGGTTCCTATTGGTTTTTGGCCAGAATTGTTGGTTTTTAAACTGTTCTAACTGGTTCCTCTGTGTTCTTGCCACAATAAATTGGTTCTTAATCGGTTCCTACCGGTTTTTGCCGGAATAGCTAATTTTAATCGGTTCTAATCGGTTCGTCTTGGTTCTTTGCCGGAATAGCTAGTTCTAACCGGTTCTTGGCCGAATAGATGGTTATTAACTAGTTTAACCGGTTCTTGTTCGAATAGCTAGTTCTTAATCGGTTCCTCTTGGTTCTAGGTCGAATAGTTGGTTCTTAATCGGTTCCTTCTCTTGGTTCTTGGCCGGAATAGCTGGTTCTTAACTAGTTCTAACTGGTTCCTACTAGTTCTTAGCTGGAATAGCAGGTTCTTAACTGGTTCTTACTAGTTCTTTGCCAGAATAGCTGGTTCTAACTGGTTTTTGTCCAAGATAGTTGTTTTTTTTAACTATTTCTAACTGGTTCCTACTGGTTCTTGGCCAGAATAGCTGGTTCTTAACTAGTTCTAACTGGTTCCTACTGGTTCATGGCAAGAATAGCTAGTCCTTAACTAGTTCTAATTGGTTCCTACTGGTTCTTGCCTGGAATAGTTGGTTCTTAACTAGTTCTAATGGTTCCTACTGGTTCTTGGTCGGAATAGTTGATTATGACTGGTCCCTATTGGTTTTTGCCAGAATGGCTGGTTTTTCACTTGTTCTAACTGGTTCTTACTGGTTCTTGGCCGCCATAGCTGGTTCTTAACTGGTTCTAACTGATTCGTCTTTGGTTTTGGCCTAATAGCTATTTTAACCGGTTCTATTTGGTTCCTACTAGTTCTTGGTGAAATAGTCGGTTCTAATTGGTTCTTGGCCGTAATAGCTTGTTCTTAACTTGTTCCCATCGGTTCTTTGCCGCAATAGCTGGTTCTTAACTAGTTCTAACTAGTTTCGACTGGTTCTTGGCGGTTCTTAACTAGTTCTAATTAGTCCCTACTGGTTCTTGGTCAGAATAGCTGGTCCTAACTGGTTCCGATTGGTTTTTGACAAGAATAGCTTGTTTTTAACTATTTCTAACTGGTTCTTGGCCGAAATAGTTGGTTCTTACCTAATTCTAACTGGTTCCTACTGGTTCTTAGAAGGAATAGTTAGTTTTTAACTTGTTCTAACTACTTCCTACTGGTTCTTGGCCGGAATAGCTGGTTCTTAACTGGTTCTAACTGGTTCCTACTAGTTTTTGCCCAAAAACTAGTTTTTAACTGGTTCATATTGGTTCTTGGCCGGAATAGCTTGTTCTAACTGGTTCTTGGTCAGAATAGTTGGTTCTTAACTAGTTCTAACCGTTTCCTAATGGTTCTTGGCCGGAATGGCTGGTTCTTAACTGGTGCCTACTGGTTATTTGCCGGAATAGCTGGCTCTAAACTAGTTCTAACTAGTTCTTGGTCGGAATAGCTAGTTCCTAACTGGTTCCTACTGGTTCTTAGCCAGAATAGTTGGTTCTAACTGGTTCCTATTGGTCCTTGGCCGAAATAGCTGGTTCATAACTGGTTCTAACTGGTTTTTGGCCGGAATAGCTAGTTTTTAACTGGTTCTAAGTAGTTCCTACAGGTTCTTGGCTGAAATAGCTGGTTCTAACTGGTTCTTGGCCAAAATAGCTGGTTCTTAATTGATACCTACTGGTTCTTGGCCGAAATAACTGGTTCTTAACTGGTTCTAACTAGTTCCTACTTATCCTTGGCCATAATAGTTGGTTCCAACTGGTTCCTACTAGTTCTTGGTCGGAAGAGCTGGTTCTTAACTAGTTCTTACTGGTTCCTACCGGTTCTTGGCCAGAATAGCTGGTTTTAAATGGTTCTTGGCCGGAATAGCTGGTCCTAACTGGTTCCTATTGGTTTTTGATAAGAATTGCTGGTTTTTAACTATTTCTAACTGGTTCTTGCTGGTTCTTGTTAACTGGTTCTAACTGGTTTCTATTGTTTGTTGGCCTGAATAGATGGTTCTTAACTGGTTCTAACTGATTCCTACTAGTTTTTGGCCGGAATAGCTAGTTTTTAACTGGTTCTAACTGGTTCTTGTCCGGAATAGCTAGTTCTAACTGGTTCTTGGCCGGAAAAGCTGGTTTTTAACTAGTTCTAACTGATTCCTACTGGTTCTTGGCCGGAATAGATGGTTCTTAACTAGTTCTATCTGGTTCCTACTGGTTCTTGTTCGGAATAGCTAGTTCTTAACTGGTTCTAACTGGTTCATACTAGTTCTTTGCCGGAATAGTTGGTTCTTAACTGGATCTAACCGGTTCCTACTAATTCTTGGCCTAATAGTTGGTTCTTAAATCGGTTCTAACGGTTCCTATTGGTTCTTGGCCGGAATAGTTGATTCTAAATGGTTCCTATTGGTTTTGGAATGAATAGCTGGTTTTTAACTAGTTCTAGCTGGTTCTACTTGTTCTTGGCCAGAATAGCTGGTTCTAACTGGTTCTTGGCCAAAATAGTGTGTTTTTAACTATTTCTAACTGGTTCCTACTGGTTCTTGGCCGGAATAGCTAGTTTTTAACTTGTTCTAACTGGTTCTTGGCCGGAATAGCTGATTCTTAACTGGTTCTAACTGATTCATACTGGTTTTTGGCCGGAATAGCTATTTTTTAACTGGTTCTAACTGGTTCCTACTAGTTCTTGGCCGAAATATCTGGTTCTAACTGGTTCTTTGCTAGAATAGCTTGTTCTTAACTTGTTCCTACGGGCTCTTGGCCGGAATAGCTGGTTCTTAACTGGTTCCTACTGGTTCTTGGCCGGAATAGTTGGTTCTTAACTAGTTCCTACTGGTTCTTGGTCGGAATAGCTGGTTCGTAACTAGTTCTAACTGGTTCCGACTGGTTCTTGGCCGAAATAGCTGAATCTTAACTGGTTCTAATTGGTCCCTACTGGTTCTTGGCCGGAATAGCTGGTCCTAACTGGTTCCTATTTGTTTTTGACCAAAATAGCTTGTTTTTTTTTTTAACTATTTCTAACTGGTTCCTACTGGTTCTTGGCCGAAATAGCTGGTTCTTACCTAATTCTAACTGGTTTGATAAGAAGCGGTTTGAGTTAAGCGGTTTGATACGAAACGGTTTGATAAAAAGCGGTTTGATTTAAGTGGTTTGTATTCCAGCGGTTTGACAATCCTGCGATTTGACCACTGCGATTGGATAAAAAAAACTGAGTTTCGACTTTTACGTTTTGACGACTTGCGGCTTGACCAAAGTTAACTTTTTACGTCAAAACTTAAACGGCCATAACTTTTGAACCGTAACTCCGTTTTCAGCGAAATACCTGTCAAAACGATAGAAACAGCCTGAACCAGTTAGAGCTAGTTAAGAACTAGATATTCTGGCCAAGAACCAGTTAGAACTAGTTAAGAACTAGCTATTTCGGCCAATAAATAGTTAGATCCAAATAGGAACCAACTATTCCGGCCAAGAACTAGTTAGATCCAGCTAAGAACTGCCTATTCCGGCCAAGAACCAGTACAAACCAGTTATACTAGATAAGAACTAGCTATTCCGTCCAATAACCAGTAAGAACCAGTTAAGAACATGCTATTTTGGCCAAGAACCAGTTAGATCCAGATAGGAACCAATTATTCCGGCCAAGAACCAGTTAGATCCAGCTAAGACTTGCCTATTCTAGCCAAGAACCAGTTGGGACCAGTTAGAACCAATTAAGAAATAGCTATTCCGGCCAAGAACCAGTGCGAACCAGATATTTTGGCTAAGAACCAGTTAGAATCAATTAAGAACCAGCTATCCCGGCCGATAACCAGTTAGATCCAAATAGGAACCAGCTATTTCAGCCAAGAACCAGTTATATCCAGCAAAGAACGGCCTATTCTGGCCAAGAATCAGTAAGAACCAACTATTTCAGCCAATAACTAGTTTGATCCATCACCACACAAGTTAGTTAAAAAAATGGTATTTTGCCAGGAAAATTTGAGTAAACTTAAATTTTTAGGAGAGACAAAATGTTTAATTTTTACGCGAGATTCAAATGTTTGTCTAAATGTGAACCGGCTAAAAACCAGCTATTCAAGCCAAGAACCAGTTAGATCTGGCTATGAAAGTCCTCTTCAGGCCAAGTAGATCCAGCTAAGAAAAATCTATTCCGGTCAAGAACAAGTTAGATCCAGCTAAGAACCGGCTATTTCGACAATGAACCAGTTAAGAACCGGCTATTCTGGCCAAGAACGAGTTAGATACAGATAGAAACCAGGTATCCCAGACAAGAACCAGTTAGATCCAGGTAAGAACTGCTTATTCCTGTTAGGATTCAGAAAATCCATAGTGAATTTTCGGTCACCCCAACTATTGTCTAGCATATGTTAGCTCATAGACATTACGTTATCTATTAGTTAGTTAGTTAGTTAGAGTAACACCGTGGAGGACTGGACGAGTCTTTACCCATCAGTATGCCTAATCCACGGCCCGACAGGGCGTATTCTATTCGGTCAAGAACAAGTTAGATTCATTCCGTCTAAGAACTTAAGAACCGCTATTCGACCAAGAACCGATTAAGAACCGGCTATTCGCCAAGAACGAGTTAGATCTGAGATAGAAACCGGTATCGGCCAAGAACCGCTTAGATCCAGAACTCACGATCCGCCTATTCCTATTAGGATTTAGAAAATCCATAGTGAAGTGTCAGTCACCCCAACTATTGTCTAGCATATGTTAGCTCGTAGACATTACGTTATCTATTAGTTAGTTAGTTAGAGTAACACGGTGGAGGACGGACGGGTCTTTACCCACTGTATGCCTGATCCACAGCCCGACAGAGGGCATATTACGTAAAACTATGAAGACCCTCTACCTCCCAAGGTAGAGGGTTGGACCTTTCATTTCTTAATCTAACATTCTCTTCGTTTTTCTCTCACTTTCTCTCTCTAGAAAGGATCCCATCTCTTACTTTCTCTCTCTAAGTTTCTTGCTAAGATTCGAACCATATAATTGATTGTTTATCTGTAACAATAACCAATATCTAACAATTGGTATCAAGAGCCATGGTTAGATCATAAAGATTGGTTATTTGTGTGTTTTGTTGGTTCAAATTCTATACCCTAAGAGTGTTTAAGTTTGAATTTTGATAGTACTTTTGTATTTAAAATCATCATAAGTGCTTAGGTTTTGGTTTGGAAGGCTTAATTCATTTTGGTTATAGTGTTTTGGATTGGAAAAGTTTAGTTTTTGAAGAGTTTCAAGGAAGCGGTTTGAGTCTCGTACTATTTTCTTGTATGCGGTTTGATGTCTGGGTGCGATTTGATCTGATCAAGGAAGCAATTTGTCAAGTTATTGGATATGGTTTGTCTAGATTCGTTGTATCGGAAGCGGTTTGACTTAAACGGTTTGACATAAGCGGTTTTACTTATCGGTTTGACTCAAGCGGTTTTTCTTTAGCGGTTTGACATAAGCGGTTTGACTTAAGCGGTTTAACTCAAGCGGTTTGATCTAAGCTATTTGATAAGAAGTGGTTTGAGTGAAGCAGTTTGATAAGAAGCGGTTTGATAAAAAGCGGTTTGATTTTAGCGGTTTGTATTCCAGCGGTTTTACAATCCTGCGATTTGACCAATGCGATTTGACCACTGAGATTTGATCAAAAAAATTAAATTTTGACTTTTACGGTTTGACTACTTGTGGTTTGACCACTTGCGGCTTGACCAAAGTTGACTTTTTACGTCAAAACGTCAAACGGCCATAACTTTTGAACCGTAACTCCGTTTTCAGCGAAATACCTGTCAAAACGTCCAGAACAGGCTGAACCAGTAGGAACCAGTTAGAACTAGTTAAGAACCGGATATTCCTGTCAAATAGCAGTTAGAACCAGTTAAGAACTAGCTATTCCGGCCAATAAATAGTTAGATCCAAATAGGAACCAGCTATTCCGGCCTAGAACCAGTTAGATCCAACTAAGAACTGCCTATTCCAGCCAAGAACTTGTACACACCAGTTAGAACCATATAAGAACTAGCTATTCTGGCCAATAACCAGTAAGAAACAGTAAAATCGAGATAGGAACCGATTATTCCGCCTAGAACCGCTTAGATCCATATAAGACACGCTTATTCGGCCAAGAACCGGTTGGGACCCAAGAACCGGTTAAGAAATAGCTATTCGGCCAAGAACCGGTGGGAACCGATTAAGAACCGGATATTTCGGCTAAGAACCAATTAAGAACCAGCTATTCCGGCCAATAACCAGTTAGATCCAAATAGGAACCAGCTATTTCAGCTAAGAACCAGTTAGATCCAGCAAAGAACAGCCTATTCTGGCCAAGAATCAGTAAGAACCAACTATTTCGGCCAATAACTAGTTTGATCCATCACTACACAAGTTAATTAAAAAAAAGGTATTTTGGTGGGAAAATTTGAGGAAACTTAAATTTTTAGGAGAGACAAAATGTTTAATTTTTACGCGATATTCAAATTTTGGTTTAAATGTGAACCGACTAAGAACTAGCTATTCGTGCCAAGAACCAGTTAGATTTGGCTAAGAAATGGCTCTTCAGGCCAAGTAGATCCATCAAAGAAATATCTATTCCGGTCAAGAACAAGTTAGATTCAACTAAGAACCGGCTATTCGACCAAGAACCGATTAAGAACCGCTATTCGCCAAGAACGAGTTAGATCTGAGATAGAAACCGGTATCCTAGCCAAGAACCGTTAGATCCAAATAAGATACGCTTATTCTGTTAGGATTTAGAAAATCCATAGTGAAGTGTCGGTCACCCCAACTATTGTCTAGCATATGTTAGCTCGTAGACATTACGTTATATATTAGTTAGTTAGTTAGTTAGAGTAACACCGTGGAGGACGGACGGGTCTTTACCCACTGTATGCCCGATCCACGAACCCGGCGAGGCGTATTATGTAAAACTATGAATACCCTTTACCTTCCAAGGTAGAGGTTGGACCTTTCATTTCTTAATCTAACATTCTCTTTGTTTTTCTCTCACTTTCTCTCTCTAGAAAGGATCCCATCTCTCACTTTCTCTCTATAAGTTTCTTGCTAAGATTCGAACCATATAATTGATTGTTTGTCTGTAACAATAACCAATATCCAACAATTGGTATCAAGAGCCATGGTTAGATCATAAAGATTGGTTATTTGTGTGTTTTGTTGGTTCAAATTCTATACCCTAAGAGTGTTTAAGTTTGAATTTTTATAGTACTTTTGTGTTTAAAATCATCATAAGTGCTTAGGTTTTGGTTTGGAAGGCTTAATTCATCTTGGTTATAGTGTTTTGGATTGTGAAAGTTTAGTTTTTGAAGAGTTTCAAGGAAGCGGTTTGAGTCTCGTACTATTTTCTTGTATGCGGTTTGATGTCTGGGTGCGATTTGATCTAATCAAGGAAGCGATTTGTCAAGTTCTTGGATATGGTTTGTCTAGATTCGTTGTATTGGAAGCGGTTTGACTTAAGCGGTTTGACGTAAGCGGTTTGACATAAGCGGTTTGACTTAAGCGGTTTGACTCAAGCGGTTTTTCTTTAGCGGTTTGACATAAGCGGTTTGACTTAAGCTGTTTGACTCAAGCGGTTTGATCTAAGCTATTCGATAAGAAGCAGTTTGAGTGAAGCAGATTTATAAGAAGCGGTTTGATAAAAAGCGGTTTGATTTTAGCGGTTTGTATTCCAGCGGTTTGACAATCCTGTGATTTGACCAATGCGATTTGATCAAAAAAATTAAATTTTGACTTTTACGGTTTGACTACTTGTGGTTTGACCACTTGCGGCTTGACCAAAGTTGACTTTTTACCTCAAAACATTAAACGGCCATAACTTTGGAACCGTAACTCCGTTTTCAGCGAAATACCTGTCAAAACGACCGGAACATGCTGAACCAGTAGGAACCAGTTAGAACTAGTTAAGAACCGGATATTCCTCTCAAGAACCAGTTAGAACCATTTAAGAACTAGCTATTCCGGCCAATAAATAGTAAGATCCAAATAGGAACCAGCTATTCCGGCCAAGAACCAGTTAGATCCAACTAAGAACTGCCTATTCCAGCCAAGAACTTGTACAAACCAGTTAGAACCAGATAAGAACTAGCTATTCTGGCCAATAACCAGTAAGAAACAGTTAAATCCAGATAGGAACCAGTTATTCCTGCCTAGAACCAGCTAGATCCAGCTAAGACCTGCCTATTCTGGCCAAGAACCAGTTGGGACAAGTTAGAACCAGTTAAGAAATAGCTATTCCGGCCAAGAACCAGTGGGAACCAGTTAAGAACTAGATATTTCGGCTAAGAACCAATTAGAACCAATTAAGAACCAGATATTCCGGCGAATAACCAGTTAGATCCAAATAGGAACCAAATATTTCAAATTAAGAACACGTTAGATCCGAAAGAAAAACGACCTATTCGGCCAAGAATCGATGAAACCAACTATTTCGGCCAATAACTAGTTTGATCCATCACTACACAAGTTAATTAAAAAAAAGGTATTTTGGTGGGAAAATTTGAGGAAACTTAAATTTTTAGGAGAGACAAAATGTTTAATTTTTACGCGATATTCAAATTTTGGTTTAAATGTGAACCGACTAAGAACTAGCTATTCGTGCCAAGAACCAGTTAGATTTGGCTAAGAAATGGCTCTTCACGCCAAGTAGATCCATCAAAGAAATATCTATTCCGGTCAAGAACAAGTTAGATTCAGCTAAGAACCGGCTATTCCGACCAAGCACCAGTTAAGAACCGGCTATTCTGGCCAAGAACGAGTTAGATACAGATAGAAACCAGGTATCCCAGCCAAGAACCAGTTAGATACAGCTAAGATCTGCCTATTCCTGTTAGGATTTAGAAAATCCATAATGAAGTGTCGGTCACCCCAACTATTGTCTAGCATATGTTAGCTCGTAGACATTACGTTATCTATTAGTTAGTTAGTTAGTTAGAGTAACACCGTGGAGGACAGACGGTCTTTACCCGGTGTATGCACGATCCACACCCGACGTAGGCGTATTATGTAAACTATGAATACCTTTACCTCCCAAGGTAGAGGTTGGACCTTCATTTCTTAATCTAACATTCTCTTTGTTCTTCTCTCACTTTCTCTCTCTAGAAAGGATCCCATCTCTCACTTTCTCTCTCTAAGTTTCTTGCTAAGATTCGAACCATATAATTGATTGTTTGTCTGTAACAATAACCAATATCCAACAATTGGTATCAAGAGCCATGGTTAGATCATAAAGATTGGTTATTTGTGTGTTTTGTTGGTTCGAATTCTATACCCTAAAAGTGTTAAAGTTTGAATTTTGATAGTACTTTTGTATTTAGAATCATCATAAGTGTTTAGGTTTTGGTTTGGAAGGCTTAATTCATCTTGTTTATATTGTTTTGGATTGAAAAAGTTTAGTTTTTGAAGAGTTTCAAGGATGCGGTTTGAGTCTCGTACTATTTTCTTGTATGCGGTTTGATGTCTGGGTGCGATTTGATCTGATTAAGGAAGCGATTTGTCAAGTTCTTGGATATGGTTTGTCTAGATTCGTTGTATCGGAAGCGGTTTGACTTAAGCGGTTTGACGTAAGCGGTTTGACTCAAGCGGTTTTTCTTTAGCGGTTTGACATAAGCGGTTTGACTTAAGGGGTTTGACTCAAGCGGTTTGTCTTCATCGGTTTGATCTAAGTTGTTTGATAAGAAGCGGTTTGAGTGAAGCAGTTTGATAAGAAGCGGTTTGATAAAAAGCTATTTTTATTCCAGCGATTTGACAATCCTGCGATTTGACCAATGCTATTTGATCAAAAAAATTAAATTTTGACTTTTACGGTTTGACTACTTGTGGTTTGACCACTTGCGGCTTGACCAAAGTTGACTTTTTACGTCAAAACTTCAAATGGCCATAACTTTTGAACCGTAACTCCGTTTTCAAATAAATACCACAAAATGACCGGAACATCTTGAACCAAGAGGAACCAGTTAGAACTAGTTAAGAACCGATATTCCGGCCAAGAACCGGTAAGAACCAGCTTAAGAACTAGCTATTCCGGCCAATAAATAGTTAGATCCAAATAGGAACCACTATTCCGGCCAAGAACCGCTTAGATCCAAATAAGAATCGCCTATTCACCAAGAACCGAACAAACCGGTTAGAACCGAGATAAGAACTAGCTATTCCGGCCAATAACCTGTAAGAACTAGTTAAGAACATGCTATTTTGGCCAAGAACTAGTTAGATCCATATAGGAACCAGTTATTCCGGCCTAGAACCTGTTAGATCCAGCTAAGACCTGCCTATTCTAGCCAAGAACGAGTTGGGACCAGTTAGAACCAGTTAAGAAATAGCTATTCTGGCCAAGAACCAGTGGGAACCAGTTAAGAACCAGATATTTCGGCTAAGAACCAATTAAGAACCAGCTATTCCGGCCAATAACCAGTTATATCCAAATAGGAACCAACTATTTCAGCCAAGAACTAGTTAGATCCATCAAAGAACAACCTATTCTGGCCAAGAATCAGTAAGAACCAACTATTTTGGCCAATAACTAGTTTGATCCATCACTACACAATTTAATTAAAAAAAAAAGATATTTTGGCATGAAAATTTGAGTAAACTTAAATTTTTAGGAGAGACAAAATGTTTAATTTTTACGCGAGATTCAAATTTTGGTTTAAATGTGAACCGGCTAAGAACCAGCTATTCGTGCCAAGAACCAGTTAGATCTGGCTAAGAAACGGCTCTTGAGGCCAAGTAGATCCAGCTAAGAAATATCTATTCCGGTCAAGAACAAGTTAGATCTAGCTAAGAACCGGCTATTCCGACCAAGAACCAGTTAAGAACCGGCTATTCTGGCCAAGAACGAGTTAGACCCAGATAGAAACCAGGTATCCCAGCCAAGAACCAGTTAGATCCAGCTAAGAACTGCCTATTCCTATTAGGATTTAGAAAATCCATAGTGAAGTGTCGGTTACCCCAACTATTGTCTAGCATATGTTAGCTCGTAGACATCAAGTTATCTATTAGTTAGTTAGTTAGTTAGTTAGAGTAACACCGTGGAGGATGGACAGGTCTTTACTCACTGTATGCCTGATCTACAGCCCGACAGAGGGCGTATTATGTAAAACTGTAGGTAGAGGGTTGGAACTTTCATTTCTTAATCTAACATTCTCTTTGTTAATCTCTCACTTTCTCTCTCTAGAAAGGATCCCATCTCCCACTTTCTCTCTCTAAGTTTCTTGTTAAGATTCGAACCATATAATTGATTGTTTGAGTGTTACAATAACCAATATCCAACAATTGGTATCAAGAGCCATGGTTAGATCATAAAGATTGGTTATTTGTGTGTTTTGTTGGTTCGAATTATGTACCCTAAAAGTGTTAAAGTTTGAATTTTGATAGTACTTTTGTGTTTAGAATCATCATAAGTGCTTAGGTTTTGGTTTGGAAGGCTTAATTCATCTTGGTTATATTGTTTTGGATTGAAAAAGTTTAGTTTTTGAAGAGTTTCAAGGATGCGGTTTGAGTCTCGTACTATTTTCTTGTATGCGGTTTGATGTCATTTGGGTGCGATTTGATCTGATCAAGGAAGCGATTTGTCAAGTTCTTGGATGCGGTTTGTCTAGATTCGTTGTATCGGAAGTGGTTTGACTTAAGCGGTTTGACGTAAGCGGTATGACATAAGCGGTTTAACTTAAGCGGTTTGACTTAAGCGGTTTGACTTAAGCGGTTTGACTCAAGCGGTTTGTCTTTAGTGGTTTGACATAAGCGGTTTGGCTTAAGCGGTTTGACTCAAGCGGTTTGTCTTCAGCGGTTTGATCTAAGCGGTTTGATAAGAAGCGGTTTGAGTTAAGCGGTTTGATAAGAAGCGGTTTGATAAAAAGCGGTTTGATTTAAGCGGTTTGTATTCGAGTGGTTTGACAATCCTGCGATTTGACCAATGCGATTTGATCAAAAAAACTGAGTTTTGACTTTTACGGTTTGACTACTTGCGGTTTGACCACTTGCGGCTTGACCAAAGTTGACTTTTTACGGCAAAACTTCAAACGGCCATAACTTTTGATGCAGATTTTGCACCAAGCAACATACACAAATAACAATTAATCTAAACTGCAAGGTAAACATATTATCACATACGGCATATCATAGATAATGGTAGTAACAATAATATCCAAGAAAACACAAAAAACCGTGCTAAAACATAGTCATTCATACATGGATCAAATGTCTTAAAATAAGCATAGTCCTATAGTCTCTTTCGTCAATCCTTTCTTTTCCTCTTTTCCGACTTCGTGACGTGGTAAGCTAGGTTTTGAATCATATCCCTTAATTGTTTGAATTCCGCGGTCTTGTTTGGAATAGTTGGAAGTTGTTGATAGTAATCAAAGGGTTCCAATTCGATGTTAGCTATGGGGTCGGCATCTTCTTATTCTTCATCTTCTTCTTCTAATCCGTCCGAGGAGTCCGAGAGAGCTTTAGGTTTTCTTCCATTGACCATGAACCGTTTAGGAGGTTGTTTGGTAAGAGGTACCATGACGTGATCGGAAAGGAAATGATCATCGTTAATAGGAGATGGTTGCAATGCACTAACATACTTACAAAGTCGTGGTAGGAGCATACCATATGGAAGTACCATGTTGGAAACTTTGAATACCTCGGCCATTCTCTTCACCATGTAATAGGCGAGATTGAATGGCTTTTGGTGGATAAGACAATAGATCATTTGCACAAGACATGCATTTGGATGATCCTTGTTACCAACTAGGCTAATGACGTTTTCCCTAAGAATCTCTTCCCATTTTCTAAATATGGGGTGCATTTCGAAGAGTTCTATTTGAAAAGGATCACGGTGAATGAGCTTTTTGTTTCGGTTGAAACGGGATTGGTCGGTTCTAACCTTGAAGATAGTATCTCGAATGGTTGCGGAATCATCAAGAGGAGTATTGTAGATAGGTTTAGAATCAAGTGCAAGGTTTTGAGCGGCAATTGCCCAATCTTGGGAGTACATGCAAATTCCTTCACAAGGAATGCGAAGAATTTGAGCAAATGTGTTAAGAGGTAGAGTGAAGTTTTGTTTATTGATGATGAAGGCGATTGAAATGCTATCATCGGTGTTTCGAATGATCCTAATGCTTTTGTAGAATTCAAAGATAAAAACCGGACAAATTTGTTTATCAATGTCAAGAAGACAATCAAAATTGATTGCCGAGAAGACTTGACGAATGTCGGTATCTTGAAGGAAACATTCCTTGACTACACGACCTTCGTAGATAAGTCGTTTTTCAAGTATTTTGAAGACTTTGCGGTCGGTTTTCGACAACCCCTCTTTTCAATAGTAATGGGTGAGATAATGGACGGTATCATGGTGGTCTTGTTGAGTGGCTTTAGCCATAGTTGGTCCTAGAAACACAAATATTCCAATTAGGGAAAATTTGTTGAGATGGGTTTATGGTTTTGATTTGTATTAACAATGTTGTGAACACAATGTAATCTTAGTTATGTGAAAGCTCCTTTTAATGATCAATTTTGAAAACCCTAATTAAATTAATTGATTAAAAGTTGAGAAACCATAAACCCTAGGATGAGGATGATGAAAATTAGAACATGTTAGTGTAATTATTTACAATGGTGTTTTAGAGAAGAGTACTTTGAGGATATGGAGTCCTATGAGGATGAAATCAGTTCTTGAGTCGTTTTTGTGTTTTGTAGGGAGAGGGAAAATGATCAGTAATGGTTTTCAAAAGCGTATAGATGTTTTCTGTTCCACGGTTCCCCCGGATCCCTTGTATAAGGGATCCGACTAGTACAACTAGAGGGATCCGGCTACTGTGGACAGAAAAAGGGTTGTTTGGTATTATTTTTGTAGTAGGCTATAAACTAGCTTATGGAACAAAAATAGTTTTGAGGTTTCCAAATGAAAAGATGTTTTGGTCGACGGGATTTGATAAGTTAATTATCAAGGATTCATTTGTGACGACGGCGTTAGTTTGACGAAATCAAGAGGAATACTATTCCCGATGATGAGTAAGTCGGGAAAGTGACGAAAGAGAGACTTTTAAGAAACTAGCAATTATTAAACAAAAAAAAAGAACTATGATATCAACATAATCATGTAAGCTAGTTAATGAAAAGTAAACATACCTCTATGCTCTTGGTTTGGTTTATGAAGACATAATACCAAAAATACTTCATGAACTCTTAAAGTAATCCTTTGTACTTAGAGTAAGTAGGTTGTGATTACTTTTAGATTATTTCTTGAAGGTTGACTTCATTATTCTTTGAATAGAAATGAAGGTTTTGGAGAGATCCTAGCATGAAGATTTCTTGAAACAAATATGTTAGAATAATCTATCAATGTCCAACATGAAAGAAAGAAAAAAATTGTTTAAAAATATTTCCTTCTTTGTAGTTTTTAAACATACACGGATCGTATCAAGTTTTTAAAGTACAACATACTCTAAGAAACTTGGTAACGAAGCTCTGATGCCAATTGTGGAAAAACTAGAAGGGGGTTGTATAGTTTTACCAATTAAAACTTCGTTTTAAAACATGTAGATCAACTTATGTCAATCTATTTAGATGTGTATGTTGGACGTTGATAGATAGATATATAAAAGTGTAATGAAAGATAAAGAGTAAGAAGCACATAACCACGACACGAGTATTTATAGTGGTTCGGCTACAAGGACACCTTCCTTGCCCTATTCCACTCCCCTAGTCACCTACTCGAGAGTTCGTAATCACTACACGACACCAACTCCTTATGGCGGAGAAGCCTTCACAACGTCGCCTACTCTTTTTCCGGTACTAGGCTAACCACCGGGTTCTTTTCACCAAGGTGACCACACCAACCACAACGCGCCTACCCTTTATCCGGTACTAGGCTAAGTACCGAGTTCCATTACAATGGAGGAACTACTACCAAACACTACACAACACCTAATCCCAAATGAGACCCACTCCTTATTACAACACTATCAAGGATATCACCATCCTTGGAAACAAACTATCACTATATGTATAATGATGCACCTCATCGATTATACGACCTTGGCATTCTTCACTAATGCCACTTGATTTGATTCCTAGGCATCCTTCACCAATGCCCTTGACACAACACTTGGCACCTTTCACTAATGCCTTCGTCTTGACACCTTTAGCATTCTTCACTAATGCTTTTGACACGGACGTTAAGCATCTTTCACAATGCTTTCGTCTTGACTCTTTCGGCATCCTTCACTAATGCCTTCAACACAACACATCTACGGAGGAAGAAAAAACTATCAACAAGAGAACCTTAGTAGTCTTGATGATGACGAAGCATGGCAACTCATGGACTTGAGCTTACTCGACTTCAAGAAGTGGTGATCTCGCCTTTAAGAGGAACCTAGAGAATCACACAAAAAACAAAAGACAAACTACATAGAAAGATCCATTAGGATCAGTGGTTAGAGAGTTACAATACTTGGGGAAAGTATGTGTGAGAGTGGCAAGCCAAAAGGAAGAAATGACTCACTATTTATAGAGGAGAAACAACTATTGTTCCACGGATCCCACGGATTCACCCTTAAGGGATCCGTCTAGTGTAAACCCAGGGATCCGTGGGACGCTCCTCTTTGCCCATGGGTATTTTGGTTATGGGTCATTGGTCATGAGTTATGGGTTGATCCATGGGTATTTTATTAAATACAATGTATCTAATGAGTGCAATGCACCTAGTCAAATGGGTATGGGTCAATATCATGGGTTGTAGTTTTTACCCATTATAATACATATTAGTTATGTATATATTTGCCCAATATGTAAACACTAGTTGTTGTATATATGTATTACTAAATCATAAAATCAGTTATACTTGTTTTAGTGTTTTATCACTTTATGTGAAAACGTAAGTGTGTTAGAAAACTATTGGCTCAAACCATTTACGTATTTTATTTGTTTCGTTAAAATGATTTTACGTTTGTTAACGACAAAACATTAGAAGATCGTAAAATATAAATAAACGTTTTTACGGCTTATTTGTATTAACAAAAATGGCAAGTGATTAAACAACCACCATTGTTATAATGTATTTTGCTAATAACAAAAGAAAAAAAAAATCTTAAAATGCACTTACTTGATCAGGACAACCAAAGAATCGACGCTCTGGGTTTGACGCGGTCCATGAAGTGCGAAGTATTACTTGCTTACCACACCAGCATCGTACCATGTTGACAGGTTTAAGGTTTTGTAGAAGAAATGTTTTGGGAAAGCTTAAGGATGATAAGTGAGGATATTAATGTGGTATAAATTAATATAGGGATATGGATCCACTATACAACGGTATAAAAACAGTACGCTACAGTAAAAGACGATTATGCCCTCGCCTATAAGACTTTGACATGAGCATTACGAGTCAAGGGTCTGATAAGTGCTACTGTTTGGACTCACAGCGATGCAAAAGCCAAGTTTTGTCTCCCAATAATGTATTTTGCCAAGTAACCAACCAAACGGTGTATTTTCTTAATCTTATTTCAAATTTCAAATGTATATATTATTTACATATATAATTTTACTCTAATGTTAAATCCATTTTGAAACCCACAAAGTAGGGCTGTAAACGAACCGGACGAACACAAACGGAGCCTTGTTCATGTTCGTTCATTTAACTTTAACCGGACAAATAAACGAACACGAACGCTTAAACGGACGAAATTTCTTGTTCATGTTCGTTTATTAACAACATGAGTTGTTCATGTTTGTTTATGTTCGTTCATTAAGACACTAAACGAACCCTAAACGAACATAAATGAACATAGACAAACAATCATAAACTTTATTAAATTATGCATCTAATATTGTTTTATAAGTGTCGTTTTGTTTAAACAAACTAATTTAAAAATTATACAATTAAAAGATTTGATATACGAACATAAATAAATAAATGAACATAAACGAACGTTAACGAACGCATAATCGGACGTTCACGAACATAAATAAACGGACATGACTTTTGTTCATGTTCGTTCGTTTAACTAAACGATCGTAAAATATTATTCATGTTCGTTCATTTAATAAATAAACGAACATAAACGAACTTTTTACCGAACCGTTCATGAAATGTTCACCGAAGGTTCAGTTCAGCCCTACCACAAAGTAAAGAAAAAAGTTTACCCAAATCACTATTTGTCACCCACACCCAACACATCCAAACAGCCCTCTTCATTTCTACAACCGCCATGGTTGCAACTCCAACACCATCATCATCATCATAAATGACACTGTGTTACAGGTAACAGAGTTATCACTGTTTTTATTCATTCATTCATTATTATTATTTAAATTTCATCATAAAATTGCATTAATATTTAATAGTCATGGGCAGAAGAGGGAAAAAAGATAGAGCTAGCAAAAGAAGAAAAATAGATAGAATAAGTTTGTTACCGGATTGCTTATTAGTCGAAATCATCTCTCGAATCAAAATAAAAAATACAAGAAACCAGGAAAGAAGAATGACCACAAAAGAGGTTATTAGAACAACTGCTACTATCTCCAAACGTTGGCAACATCTTTGGACTCTACTTCCTTATCGTACTTTCATAGATGCGTATGACATCACCTGCAGCCTAAATGTAAATTATCTCACCGATTACTTTTCGTTTATCGACAAAACCCTAACTCAATGTCCTACTTACGTCAAACTCAAAAACCTCAAACTCGACGTCTATTTTGATTCCGAATTTAATCCTCAGTCTAGATCTCAACTCATTGGCTGGATTCATCATGCTATTATTCATCGTAACGTGCAAAAGCTTCATCTTAGGTTATGGGATACAGGAGGCTTACGAAACGAGTTTATCTTTGATGATGCATTGTTTTTCAACAATGCATGTATTACGATTATGAAATTGTATGCTTGTTTATTTAATCCTCCTAATGGTGTGATAAGCTGGGAGAACCTTAAGATTTTGCATCTATGTCAAGCTGAATTAGATGAAGATATGATTGAAAAAATTTTGTCCGGAAGTCCTTGTTTGGAAGGTTTGGAGTTTAAGGATTGTTATGGGTATAGACGGATTGATATTACTTCAAAGAGTCTTACGAAGTTCATGCTTACTTCTTGCAAGAGGTACTGTGAGTATATTTATTGTACGGATTTTATTGATAGTATCGAAATCAATGCTCCTCATTTATTGGCGCTAACAATCCAAGACGGGATGTGTTTGAAGAAGCTTTCGCTGCGTAATGTGTCTTCTTTAATCCAAGCTAAATTACAATATTGGAACTTGGGGGTTTTTGATACATCTAGTGATGTACTAGAAGAAGAGATGCTTAAAGGACTTTTGGAAAGCCTTAGCCATGTCAACGATATCACACTTGGGGATAACTGTTTAGAGGTAATATTTTCCTCTTTTATTTATTTTGCATTTGGGTTTGTTTGGTTGTTGTTAAGAGGTGTGATTGCTAGTTTTATTTTCGGGTTTCTCTGATTATTATTAGCTTATACACATTGCAGTGCTCTAATAACGTTGTCTTTACATTGGTAGGTTCTATCTCGTTTGAAAGCTAAAGGTTTCTGCTATTTTGAGGATACAGATGATAATTCACCCGATAGTGATTCAGTTTAAACGGAGATTGGGGGGAACAAACTGTTTTTGTATTGGGTAAAAGTGATTGCATCTTAGCTGATAGTTCTAAGTATGTTTAGTGATAAACTGTGTAATGGATTTTTGTGTGTGTTTACAGCTGATTTGGCTTAAAAATGTTATGTTTTAGTGAAGAATGCAATGAATTTCTTATGTTAACGGAAAATGCATAAAAATATTCTCATCTTATCAAGTGGTATTTGATGATTTGCAGCGCATGTTCTGTTTTTTATTATCATACAAGGACATGCTTCTTTTTGTCACAGTGGACCTAGATACCTTACAAAGACCAAATCTCAAATGCGAGGCTGTTTGAGAGAGGTTAGCCTCATCTTTTGATGTTTTGTGTAGTATCTATGTGTATAATAATCTTCTGACAGTTAACCTCATTGGATGTTTCATTTTTCATTTCCTACCTCACTATTTTTCATTTAGTAAGATAATAACACGGTTTGTAAAAAATTGTTTTTGTGTATATGTGCTACTCCCTTGAATGTATACAGTGAAGTTCATGATGACCAGTTCAATTTGAACTTCATTGCCTACACCTGCGTTGTCGTGTTATGTGCAGTGTATATCATGCGAATCTTATGACAAATACATTTCTTGTATTGGCTTTAGTCATGCTCTCATCATGTCAGCTAATGGACATGTTAGTTATGTTATATGTTTATAATGGATTATTATCAGTAAGACAAGTAGCATGATCATTGTAAAACCTGTTAAAAGTGTATCTCTAGGATTGTAGAGAGGATTAGCAATGATAGTAGATGAATCAAAACAGGTTAGTCCAACAACTTAAAAACCGTATTAGTACTTTGGAGCATGGATCACAACCTGTTGTAGACCCTGTTGAAGTAGATGACCATCTATCGAGCAAATCTCAGTCAAACTTTGATGAGTCTGTATGCATTGTTGGTGGATTCAACGGCTCCTCATGGTCCTCATCACTAGATTTCCTATAGCCCATTTAAAGATACCATAAGCTCACTTAATTCAATGCAATTTGTGAAGAAATATGCATCAGCTGCAATCTTGAATGGTGAGGGATTTCACACAGGTATTCTCTTCAAATTGTTACATGTTGCAATATTTGTGCTCTTAATCTGCTAAGACGTGTTCTCAGCAACTTTTTTTTTTGTTTTGTTTGTAGTTGAATCATTCATCCCTTCAAAGAATCAGTGGGTTCCAAGACCACCTTTATTTTGAAAAACATACATGTTGCTGGAGCTTCAGTTAAGGAGAGACTTTTTGTCGTTGGTGGTGCTAACAGACGACAATGCTCCTCAGAGGTGGAGTATCTGGACCTTGATATTGGGAAGTGGATCCCTACTTACCCAATGCTAAGCAAGGTACGTTTATCATCATTTTCAGAGTATGCCACTTCACTTTCATATGCTATAGATGGTAATTTGGGTTATGGTTGATCTCAAGCGGGTCAGATGAGTCAAATCACTATCCTTAAGTTAAAAATGAAACATCTCAACTGTTTCCAAATTAAAACTAGACTGCAAATGTTTCCAAATTAAAACTAGACTGCAAATTAAGGTTTGATTTTGAATATACAAAAAGAGACATTCCCTGCACCAGTTAATGAAATGTTTGTTTGATATTCGTAATTTTTTGACCAACTATTTTATCAGTTGTATTGTTCTATGTGCTCTGTGCAGTACTATTGTTTGCCATGCTCTATGTTGCTACAAAGTGTTTGATCACTGCTTGTTACATGATGTCATAAAGTTACCTTCAAGGCTTCAACTTTAAGTTTGGTTAATAGTCGTAGTAGTGGGCTTTGTTTGGGTGTGACTGTGAGAATGGAATTTAGAGATACTTAAACTAGTTATCCACTTATTATTATATTTTTTTATTTGTTTTCTTTCTTGAAAATATTGAGTAAATGAGTCGAATTAAAGTTATGTTTGTTTATCAGAGATATGCATGATATGCTGTTTATTATTTATTTTGTGCGTGTGTTAAATAGATGATGACGATTGATGATGCAGTAGACGATATCATGTTCATCATTTTATTGCTACAGTGCGGTTTTGGCAGATTAGATATTGATATATTAGGCTATGACAGATGTTAGGGCTTTTCAAACTTGATAATGGTAGTATCATGGAAGTAAATATGGTTTACTCTATTTTCTTTGTTATTTGCTTGAATATTTGTCCGTAGATGTATGGTGTCTGTGAAAAGCTTTTGTAAGTTTGGAAGTATGTTGTGTTATAAGAAGATATAGAGTACTTTATGTTATTTATTTATTTGTTTGCATATCCTTGAACTAAGATGTGTGTTTGGTATGTGAACTTAATGCTATCAAGTGAAGTAATGAACTAATGATAGCATCGTTGTTCTTCACTAGCCTTGTATGTTTCATTTTCTTTGTTTGTCATTGGCCGCTTGGTTTCATTGCCATGTTCAAGTATGGCTAATGCGATAGAAAAGACGTTACAAAGTTTTTAAATCATTCATGAGACCATGTCTACAATTTGTAGTTTGGTGGTCTGCCCTCACACACAAAATGTATGTCTCAAATTACAATGTGACAGACTGTTTGATGAGATTTTATACATTGACCGCTAAGGTTTCAATCTCACGAGGATATTAGTTTTGAGTTTTATATGTACAAAAGAAGGCATTCCCTCAACCAGTTGAGAAAATGTTTTTTGATATCCTGTGACCGCAAAGGTAATGGTCATCCTAAACGAGAAACTGTAAGTTTGGCTTAGATATTAATAACGATTTCTACTATGGTTTATTCTGATATAAATGCTGCGTTATCGTACTTGGTAAAGCTAGCATAACTAATGGTCGATATGATTTTAGTAATCATTCGTTATAGGTAGCAAAATTAACGGGTCGGTGGGTTGGATAACAAATAAACTGATAAAAGTATGAAATGGGTAATTTTGGTATGAGGTAGTGAGGTGTGGCTAGTTGTACATTGATAGAAAGTATCCTTCATTAAACCCTTGAGGTCATGTTGATGAAGCCTGGCTATATATACATTTGCATCTCTACCTTACTCATAACATTAAGGTAATTGCAAATGTTTTTGAGAACTGAACTACAGAACAGGAACTGAAATTTGCATGTTTTGGGTGATTATTTGAATGCATTTTTCAAGTTTTAGCTGAGGAAATCATTCTGCATTGACAAATGACCAGCATGCTTGGAAGTCATTTTGACCAAGTCATATCTGTTTATGCAATGTATATACAACATTGAAGCTCTAGTAGATCTTCAATCTACTTTGATGATGAAAATCAAAAGTATTGGTGAAGAAAATACTTCCTGAATAAGCTATATACTAATCTTTAAATCTAAACCTTTTATTTTCAATTGTATTAAACATGAGTTGCCATTGATTTTCAGATAGTTTTTACCTAAAAATTAAGCTGTAGAGTTTGTGTGCACCAATTTCAAAATGACTAGATTTTGTGATAAATAAAACTCTATACCAACAATAAAGTTGGTATTGAATATTGCTGATAATTTGGTGACAAAACTAATCATATACTCATATTGCATCAATCATACCCAAAAAGAACGCTCTATTGACAAGTGCTTTAGTCAATGATATCCGTTTCAGGTTCCAAGTGCCAACAACATTTGGGGGACTTGCTGGACTTTCAGACTTAAATGTACCACATTTAAAAGAACTACATAATGTCGTAAGTCAATAGTATTTTCTGCTTTTTCTTTTACTCTGAATACCTGAAACATTTCAATAAGTTATATGGTATTGCTTTCTTGTTGAAATGATGAATGTGACTCTTACCTAAGAGTAGGGGTGTCGTTCGGGTCTGGTCAACACGACCTGAACCCAATGATGAACGTATCTACTATTATTTGTCTTCTCTGTTATTGTAGGTCGCTATGAGTGGCGTCCATTAGAGTTGTGGTGCTGCTGTATTTTCTAATGGATTGGGCTATTGGAGCAATGCTGAAGTTGATGCATCCCTGTTTATTTGACGAAGACGTTGGATAAAGGTAGATTTGATGCAAGTGATGCACTTAGCAAGTTGAGTTAAAACATGCAATTGCACGCTGGTATCTAAATGTAAACTGTTTGTTATACGAATATAATGAATTGTTAATGCTAGAGATACTTGTGATTTTAATGTTAGTGGCTGTGTATGTGATTATGAAGTTAGTGTTGATGTGCATTTGGGATTCATTCTTGAGTTGAGTTATAAATGTTCATAGTGGGTGGTGACAAATCCGAAAATTATGTGTTTCTTCTTAATAGGCACCAGTTACAACAACTAAACAAGTTCTTAACGAGTGGAACTCACAATCCAAAAAGATTTTTCAGCTTAAAAATGATAGATATTTTTTTTTCTCCATATAAGTTGGTTCCACAATTAAACAAATCAACTTGCTGTTCCAAAATAAATGTACGTCGATATACATGGTAGCTGGGTTGAAGCTTATACTTTCTCCGTCTCAAATTTTTAGTTGATGTTTCTTTTTTGAGATGTCTTACATTAATTTTACACTACTAAAAATAGACAAGTAATTTTGATCAAGTTTATCATATCACCCTTTGTTTAAATTAATATTACAAACTTTAAAGAAAATATTAATTAATTAGTCAAAGTAAGAGAGATAACTTATTAATAATTTTGTTTTTCTTAAACTGTGCATTTTTTGCCGGGGGACAATTATTTTGGGACGGAGGGATTATGATAAGTTGTAAGCTTGAATTTATTATTTCATAAAATTGTCTGACGAATTAGTTAGATCTGAAACTTATTAGTCTAAAATCACATAAAAATACATCAAATTAAATTCACATATATTTCAAGCTTTCGCGTGTTAATATGTTGTATTTTTAAGGGTATTTAAGTAACTTGACGAACAATAAGCCCTATAATTCCCCATGAGTTTGTTTTAACTGGTTTGGGCTTATTGAAGTTTATAAATTATAAAAGTTCCCATAAGCTTATGTGACAAACAGATAAACTAGTTTATTTTAAGAGCTCAAGCCCTGTAATCCTTATAAGTTCGGTAGTTTAATAAAAACTAAAAATTGACTGAAAATAAATAGTCATTATTATTTTTAGAAAATAAAATGTTATTTTGTTTTCACAAAATCAAGGCACTGTGTACTTTTTTTTAACTTGTTTCACATGTCTAGCAATGTATATGGAAGATTGTAAAGCGTATTCTAACTAAATGGTAGTGCTTGAAAGTTAGATGGATTTATGAAGGATTACTTATGGAATTTTATAATTCATTTCGTTATAGTAATTGTATTTCTTACAACTTCCGCGTCAAAAGAACTTCTTGCTAGACAAAATGCAATAAGAATGTTAAGCCATATGTACTTTGTTACTATCGACTGACTTTTTTTTTACCCCTTCATAAGAAAATATAATACTAAAGTCTGCAAACTATGTTTGCAGAAGTAGAGTCACATCTAAAGTCTTCATTTTCATGCAAGAAAACTATTTGTTTTTCGTCTTATCGAAGTATTTTTTTTTTTATTATTATTATTTTTTTTTTGCTATAAATCCTTTTGTCAAATGAATCAATGATTTTTTACGTTTTGGTATTTTTTTTTACGTTTTCGTCTATTTTTTATAAGTTTTCGACCCTTATTTTAGGTTTTTGTTTGTTTTTTTACGTTTTCGTCAGTTTTTTACTTTTTTATATGTTTTAGTCCGTTTTCGTCCGTATTTTTACGTTTTCATCTGTTTCTTTACGTTTTCATCTCTTTTCTTCCGTTTTTGTCTGGTTTTTTACGTTTTCGACCGTTTTTTTACATTCTCGTCTACTTCTTTACCTTTTTTTACGTTTTCGTCCATTTTTTTACGTTTTCGTCTATTTTTTTACGTTTTCGTCCATTTTTTAAGTTTTCGTCTTTTTTTTAACGTTTTCGTCTGTTTTTTACATTTTAGTCCATTTTCTTACGTTTTCATCAACTTTTTTACGTTTTCGTATGTTTATTTTACGTTTTCATCATTTTTTTTACGTTTTCATTTGTTGTTTTACGTTTTCTTCTGTTTTTTACGTTTTAGTCTGTTTTCTTACATTTTCGTCCATTTCCTTACGTTTTCATCAATTTTTATCCTTTTTTTTACGTCTTCGTCTGTTTATAAGTTTTCGACCATTAACTTTTTCGTATGTTTTTTTACGTTTTTGCCTTTTCTTACGTTTTTGACCTTTTTTTACGTTTTCATCATTTTTTACGTTTTCGACTGCTTTCATTCGTTTTTATCCGTTTTCTTGCGTTATCTTACGTTACGTAAGATAACATAAGAAAACCTAGAATAACCTACAAAAAACTTATAAAATCATATGAAAACATAAAATAAACAGAAGAAAATATAAAAAATGGACAAAAACTAGGGATGAGCATTTGGACCCGAATCCCGGTACTGAACCGGAACCGTACCAAAATGGTACCGATTCTCAATGCACGGTACGGTACCGGTACCATGAATTGAGCCTAAAAAAATCGGTACCACTAATATGGTATCGGTACCAAAGCGGGAAGTACCGAAAAAAATCCCGAAAATTGAGAAGTCATATTTTTGAATTAAATAACTTATCCAAATACCCATTTGGCCCATTCCATGTCAAACAATAGTCATGTAAAACATATGAAAAGAAACAAAACGTTTGAAAAACTTATTTTGGTAACTATAGATTCTTCATAACCGTTCACGAAAACTAAACCCGAACCTATTTTATAAATTTTGGAACGTTTGTATGTTACGAATATCTTGGTGATGTATTTATTTAAGTGTTGGTTGCTTTTTGTGAGCCGTCGTTGTTTGAAATCACTTGAAAATGCATGTTCTTTCCTATTTTTTGTTGCATTTGATTGAAATCGTTTTTGGTAACAAAAAACGGGAAGAACTGTATAGGTACCGATTTCCCGGTACTGAGTACCGGTACCGGATTCGGTACCCGAATCCCGTCCGGTACGGTACCCACTTTCATGTTCGGGAAAAAATCGGTACCACCAATTCGGTACGGCTTCGGTACCATTCTGGTACCTTGCTCATCCCTAACCAAAATGTTAAAAACGGAAGAAAACGTAAAAAAATGGACGAAAACGTAAAAAACGGACGCAAATGTAAAAAAGCGGACGAAAACGTAAGAAAACGGATGGAAACATAAAAAACAGACAAAAACGTAAAAAAAGATGAAAAATTAAAAAAAAAGGTTGGCGAACACGCAAGGAAACTGACGAAAACGTGAAAAACGGACGAAAACATAAAAAAACCGACGAAAAAGTAAAAAAAAAAGTAGGCGAACATGTAAAAAACGAAAGAAAACGTAAAAAACGGACAAAAACGTAAAAAAAATAGACGAAAGCGTAAAAATACGATTGAAAACGTAAAAAACGGACGAAAACGTAAAAAAACAGGTTAAAACGTAAGAAAACGGAGGAAAACGGACAAAAACGTAAAAAGACGGACGAAAGCGTAAAAAAATGGATGAAAATGTAAATAAACGGACGAAAACGTAAAAAAAGGATGAATACGTAAAAAACAGAAGAAAACGTAAAAAACGGACGAAAACATAAAAAATAAAAAATAAACGTAATAAAACGGACGAAAACTTAAGAAAACGTCAAATCAAACCTAGAATTTTCGTCATTTAAATCTCTAGTATTTCTCAAAACTTCAACTCGCACATCAAAAATAGAATGATGACAACCTGTATCAGACAAAACCATCTATATGCAGTATACTCATGTGTTAAAATTTGCCATATCTATTGCTTAAACATTTCAAAATAGACTTACACCAACATAACCCTTTGAACAGTTTGTTTACAGTTTCACTATATTTTATAGATAACATTTAACAAGTGATTTCAGTTAAATCTTGATTTTTCACATTGTATGAATAAATGTTATACGAAACACTTAACAAAAATATCAAAATCATAATTATGTGCCGCTATAAAATCTCGTTGCTATACACGGACACTCGTCCAGTCTTTTAAAATTTGCCATATTTCATTTCTTACTTAAACATTTCAAAATAAACTGACACCAACATAGCCCTTTTAACATCTCTTTACAATTTCACTATAATTTATAAACAAGTGATTTTTTCTTAAGTTATAAGATGATAAAATTACATAAAGTTAAAAAATAGTGAGATTTTTCATCATCAATACAATCTTTTGAAATGACTTATCATGTATTTACTTTTACCATGATCATGTCAAATCCAAATTACACTTTCATCATTTCAAATCTTCAACTCATATGTCAAAAAAAAATACAACCTGTCACATAACAAAGTTAGAAAAATCCATCTCTAATCCCATTTTTTTGAACTTGCCATATGTGCATTTACTATCTCAAAATAAACTTACACCAAGATAGGCGTTCAATAGCCTGTTTCACACAAAAGCAACATGACCAAAAACAGCAAAAAAGCAAACCAAAACTGCATATAGTCCAAACTACTGTGCCAAAACTGAATTTATATATTTTTTTCTTTATTACTGTCAAAACCGGTCATTTCGGTAGCAGTAAGGTGCTCTCCTCCCATTACCAGGTAGGTCCCACTCTCATACTACCACCCTATAATCCAAGCTACTACTCTCACTCCGGTTCAAAACAACACTCTCATTTTTTCCGGTTCATCACTTATTATTTTTTTTCCGACGTAATGCCGTTGTTAACCGTTACATTTTTTAACAAAATTTTGCTATTATATACTCATATTTTATTTTTTTATTTTCAGGTTAATATTCAAGCTGACGTCACTTTTCAGTTGATCGGAGTGCCGTTGACGGAAAAGGTTTAAGCTCTTAAATGTTAACTTTTTTTTTTTTTTGAATTTTTATTTTATTTTTTGGAAGTTATATCGTCCGTACGAGCTGACGTCACTTTTTTAATTATTTAAAAAAAAAATAATATTGAGTAGATGAACGGTGTTTATGAAGATATTTGATCAGATTTAAGTTATATTTGTTATAAATGCATGATATATTGTTTATTGTTAGGTTTTTTTTAGCTATTTGTGTTTGTTTGTGAAATAGATGATAGTATTGAGTAACTTATTTTATACTTAGGTGCTTGTATCGCGCGGCGAGTTTGATTTAGGTTATTGTTGCTTAAGTTACTTATCTACATTTTTGTGTTTTCGGTATTTGTGTGGAATTTTGTTAGTAGATGAAGGATTATTGTGAAATATTTGCTCGGATTGATGTTATGTTTGCGTCATAAGAGATATGCATGATTTGTTGTTTATTATTTAGGCGTTTTGATATTTGCGTGTGTGTGTGTAATGATAGTTGTGAATAAGCGGCTGTTTGCTTTATTTGAGTGCGCCGTTACTTGTATGCTTTGGTAGTAGATATTGTTGTATTAAGCCGCACCACATTTTGAATTGGAAGTAAGTCGAGTTATCGGAAGAAATAGAGTATTTGTCTGTTTAGGTATCTTTTTAAGCAGAGATATGCATGATATATTGTTTATTATTTAGGTCTTTTTAACTGTTTTGGCGTTTGTGTAATATAGATGATGTAATAGTAGGAACTTCAAAATTGTATGGACAGGTATGATTTCGGCCATTAATGCTCAAGTCACTTTTTTGTATTTTAGGTATCCGTGTGAACTCTTGTGAGTAGATGAAAGATTATTGCGAAAATATTTGCTCCGATTGAAGTTATGTTTGCGTGATAAGAGATATGCATGATATGTTGTTTATTATTTAGGCGTTTTGAATATTCGTGTTTGTGTGTCACGTGTGTGCGCGTGATGATAGTTGTGAATGCTGAATAGGCGTTTGTTTGCTTTATTTGAGATTGATGTTACTTGTATGCTCTGGTTTTGGTAGGGTAGATATTGTTGTTGTAAGGCATGACACATGTTTGGGCTTTTAAAACTTGATAATGGTAGTAATGTAGTATCAAAGGAAACGCTTATGGATTTGCTCGTGTCATTTCTTTTTTCTGTGAATTTTTGTTTGTGGATGTATGATGTCTGTGCAAAGGTTTCGTAATATTGGAAGTATGTCTTCTTATCAGAAGAAATAGAGTACCAAGCGTTATTTGTTTAGGTATTTTTTTTATTAGAGGTGTTTTGGTGTGTGAAGTTGATGTTGTCAAGTGGTGAAGTAGTGATACCATACTCGTAATATTGTTCTTCACCAGCCTTGTATGTTTCATTTTCCTTGTTTGTCATTTGGCCTCTTGGTTTTTTTGCACCGTGAAGTATGGTTGATGCTATAGAAAAGACATTATTAAGTTTGTGAACCGTTCACGAGATGGTTTCTACAACTTATAGTTTGGGTGGTCTGCCCTTACACACATAATGTATGTCTCAACACATGCAACGTGACACTGTTTGTTGAGATTTTATACATAGACTGCAAATGTTTCCAACCACATGAGGATATAAGGTTTGATTTTGAATATACAAAAAGACACATTCCCTGCACCAGCTAATGAAATGTTTGTTTGATATTCGTAATTTTGTGACCAACTATTTTATCAGTTGTATTGTTCTATGTGCTCTGTGCAGTACTATTGTTTGCCATGCTGTATGTTGCTACAAAATGTTTGATCACTGCTTGTTATATGATGATTGATGACATAAAGTTACCTTCACCTTTAGGTTTGGTTAACAGTCGTAGTAGTGGGTTTTGTTGGGTGTGAGAATGGAATTTAGAGATACTTAAGCTAGTTATCCACTTATTAGTATATTTTTTTATTTGTTTTTCTTTTGTGAAAATATTGAGTAAATGAGCGGTAATTGTGAATATATTCTCTCAGATTAAAGCTATGTTGGTTTTATCAGAGATATGATATTATTTACTTTTGTGCGTGTGTGAAATAGATGATGACAATCGATGACGCAGTAGACGATACCATGGTCATAATTTTATTGCTAAAGTGTGGTTTTGGCAGATTAGACATTGATCTATTAGGCTATTACAGATGTTAGGGCTTTTCAAACTTGATAATGGTAGTATCATGGAAGTAAATATGGTTTACTCTATTTTCTTTGTTATTCTCTTGAATTTTTGTCCGCAGATGTATGGCGTTTATGAAAAGCTTTTGTAAGTCTGGAAGTATGTTGTGTTATCAGAAGATATAGAGTACTTCATGTTATTTATTTATTTGTTTGCATATCCTTTAACTAAGATGTGTGTTTGGTGTGTGAACTTAATGTTATCAAGTGGTGAAGTAATGAACTAATGATACTAGTATTGTTGTTCTTCACTAGCCTTGTATTTTTAATTTTCTTTGTTTGTCATTGGTCACTTGGTTTCATTACAATGTTCAACTATGGTTGGTGCGATAGAAAATGTGTTACAAAGTTTTTGAATTGTTCACGAGACGATGTCTAAGATTTGTATTTTGGGTGGTCTGTCCTCACACACAAAATGTACGTCTCAAATCACAACGTGACAGACTGTTTGATGATATTTTATACATTGACTGCTATGAATCGCATGAGGATATTAGGTTTAAGTTTTATATGTGCAAAAGAAGACGTTCCCTCCACCAGTTAGAAAATGTTTGTTTGATATTTCTGTGACCGCAAATGCTATGCGATCATTTACTAAGCTATCTTATCGGTTGTATTGTTCTCTGTGCCATGTGGTGTATTGTTATGTGCCATGCTCTATGTTGTTACACTATATTTGATCATTGCTTGTTATATCAAGTTACCTTCAGTTCTCGGTTTTATTAATAGTTTTAACAGTGGGCTTTGTTGGGTGTGGGAATGGAATTTATAAATAGATGCTATCAAAGAGTATATGTTCTATGTGCTCTATGTCACATAATATGGAGTTGTGTTCTTAATATTGATGGTCTTACATTTGTCTAGCAGAATGGGAGGTCGGAAGCAAAAGAATAAGTTCAGTCTTGATTGGGCCTCAAAAGAAGCCCCTTCCAATTTTAGTGTACCTGCTAGAAACTTGAGGAAATCTGATCTTGGTGGTGTTATATTTGGATGCACTCACAACACCATTAATGAATGCCTTACAAAACATCTGTTTGGTTAGTTTTTTTATTTTGTGTGTTCCATCATCTTTTTTTGTTTATTTCGACATTCATATAAATTAACTTTGTGTTTTGCTAACAGGTTTGCCAGGGCCACACTTTCCATACATAAAGAACATAAGTGAAGGACTTGTGCTTTTTCTGTTTAACTATCATGATCGGAAACTTCATGGAATATTTGAGGCTGCTGGTCCTGGTCAAATGAACATTGATAGATATGCTTGGGTTCCAGAGGGAGATACCGGATACACAAGTTTTCCTGCTCAGGTATCATTTCCCGTTGTAATGTAGTAGCTCTGTCATTGGCTGATAGCCTTTGGGTAATTTTTTCTAGAGGAGCAAACTCATGCTAATACTTAGCTTTGTATGTATGGTTCACATTTTAGGTTCGGGTTCGTGTTAGGATGGAGTGTCTCGCGTTATCAGAAAACCAGTTTAAGCCAATTATTGCTAATAATTACTATGAGAGCAAACACTTTCACTTTGAGTTGGACAAGGATCAGACAAATCAGCTGATCTCATTGTTTGAGAGATTTCCTGTGATTTCTAATAGTTCAAGGGTTTCTCATATACCCCGAGTAATGACCACCAATCCTGTAATTTCTAGTAGCCCAAGGGTCGCTCATATACCACCACTAACGACCACCAATATGTCATTTGCTTCTGTTGTTGGCAAAAGTAGTGATGCTATTACCGCTACTGCTTCTAGTTCCAACCCTACGTGGAGCTCTTTATTCAAAACTCAACCAGCTTCTGAAGGGACTAGCAATGGTACCCAAAAGGATAAATCTGTGCAAGTAAACGACTGGGTTGAAAGCGAACTCATTGCCGCAAACACATGGGAAGATGACTCAAGTCCTCAAGGACATGAAGACAAGGGCAATTTCAGGCAAGAAAACACATGGGAGGAAAGCCGGTGGGTATCAGAACCAAGTCATAATCCGTTAAACCAAGAATTTGAAACCAGCGTGGAAGAAAAAAATTGGGATGGAAAGTGGGATCAGCCTTGGGAATCAGATGAGGATCCTCAAGTAAACACTACCACAGACGATTTTCCATTGAACCAAGATTACAAAGCCAATGGCGGTTACATGGAAGAGAACAAGTGGGGTGGAGAATGGGGGCAACCTTGGGAATCAGACGTGAATGCTCAAGTAAACGCTACTACAGATCAGACTGATTTCTTGCAAGAAAACACTTGGGAAGAAAGTCAACCCGTTCCTGCAACCACCGACAAAGTCGAACTTATGGAAACCCAAGAATCAGAGTCGAGTGAGCAGTCTTCAGATAACAATCCAGATTGCAATAAGTCATCATCTGATGAAGCATGTGAGAGTGACAAAGAGGAAAATCACGAGAAAGAAGATTCTTCAGTATCAGATACAGTTGCCGAGCCACAGATTTCAACTGATGTTCCGTCATGGGTGCTCAATGTAATTTAACTTTATTCAAGTTATCCATGCTTATTGGTTCATGCAATTTATGTTTTTTGCTACATTATTTGTCTAATTCAGTTATATTTCTTTTGTGTATAGTTAATTGATGAAGTTAAATCATTGAAGGGATCTCAGCTGAAGCAGATTGTGAAAATCAGTATGCTAGAGAAAAGATTGGTACAATCTTCAATCCCAATACGTTTCTCCTTCCTAGAATGTTTTAATACATTATTCAAGTTACTTAATTGCATTTGGCTACACAGGTTGAATCAAAACAAGAAGTCCAGCAACTTAAGAACCGTATCAGTACTCTGGAACATGGATCACAACCTGTTGTAGACCCTGTTGAAGTAGATGATCATCTATCGAGCAAATCTCAGTCACACTTTGATGAGTCTGTGTACATTGTTGGTGGATTCGACGGTTCCTCGTGGTCCTCGTCGCTAGAATCCTATAGCCCATTTAAAGATACCAAAAGTTCACTTAATTCGATGCAATTTGTGAAGAAATATGCATCTGCTGCAATCTTGAATGGTGAACTTTACCATTTTGGTGGTGAGGGATTTCACACAGGTAATAACATTCTCTTAAAATTGTTACATATTGCAATATTTGTGCTCTTAATCTACTAAGACGTGTTGTCATAACTTTTTTTGTTTGTTTGTAGTTGAATCATTCATCCCTTCAAACAATCAGTGGGTCCCAAGACCACCTTTATTTTGGAAAAACATACATGTTGCTGGAGCTTCAGTTAAGGACAGACTTTTTGTTGTTGGTGGTGCTAATGGACGACAATGCTCCTCAGAGGTGGAGTATCTGGACCTAGATATTGGGAAGTGGATCCCTACTTGCCCGATGCTAAGCAAGGTACCATTATCTTCATTTTCACAGATTATGCTACTTCACCTTCCATATGCTGAATGGCACTCTGGGTTATGTTTAATCTCAAGCGGGTCAAATGAGTCAAATCGCTGATCTTAAAGCAAACATCTCAACTGGGGTGACTCTTAAAAGTATAGCCCAAATGGCATTTTAATAAATAAAATCTCCTAATATATTTGATTCGAAATCTATATTAGTATTACTAAACTGATATAACGTCTGGTATCTTTTTGACACAATTTTTTTTGACTTGTTTTTTCTACAGTGTTTCGGGTCAATCTGATCCGACCCATTTTACCTATACAAAAAATACCCAGTTGACTTGTTACCCTACTTGCCTATTTTGCCACCTCTAACATACATATATCTGCTATAACTCTATAAGCTGTTGTTTCTCTGTAGAGGTTAGCTCCAGCTATGGCAGAACTGAACAATTCACTTTATGTTACGGGTGGATACAATGGGGCTTCCTATATAAGGTAATACTCCTATATAATTATTAGTCCCTTAACTATAAGACCATTCCATTTCAATTCCGAACTTACAAGGAAAACTTAGGGCCTTTATCATGTTCGTCTTTACACTTACATTTTTTTTATCATCCCATAGTTAACTAGATGATAAATTTTAATAATGTCATGCAGTTCGTTTGAAAGGCATGATCCCCGTGAAGAAGCGTGGGAAAAACTTCCTAGTATGAAGACAAAGAAGGGTTGCCATTCAATGGTCATCCTAAACGAGAAACTGTAAGTTTGGCTTATATATATTAATAACAATTTCTACTATGGCTTATTCTGATATAAATGCTACTGTTATCGCACTTGTTAAAGTTAACAAATTGTTAATGGTCGACGAGATTTTAGTAATCATTCGTTAAAGGTAGCAAAATGAACGGGTCGGTGGGTTGGATAACACATAAAAGTGTGAAATGGGTAATTTTTGGTACGGATGGGGTTGGGTGACCAAAAACCCGGGTTGACCCAAAACCCTTCTTGTCCTAATTTTAATGTAACTATGTAAGTAATTAGTGTTTTAATACGATGACAAAAGTTGAATTATTTTAACATGGTCTAGTATTTTGAATAAAATGATTTAGAAGATTTTATGCAATCAAATGCACTGTTGGGAACTTTCGACCATCTGGCTCCTTAATAGATAAACTTTTTGAGATTGCCTGTATAATATGTTAAACTTTGTATCTAGTCAAACATTGCATCAATTCTGGGAAGAAGGAATCATTTGGTATATATAGGTTATCACTTGGACTTTCTGATTGGACAGCATGATAAGGATATGCAAGTCTTCCGAATACCTTATACTAAAAATTTGTCCATATATGTTACAGATACACTCTTGGTGGATTTGACGGAGAGAAGTATGTACCAACTGTTGAATGTTTTGATACTCGAATGGGATCTTGGGTGGAAGCTGAACCAATGAACATTTCTAAAGGCAATTTTGGGGCCTTCGTGTTGGAAGAAAAACTGTACACAATTGGCGGAGTGAAGGAAAATGAAGAAGTTATGGATATTGTATGTAACCAAACCACCAAAACTTCTTAATTTAGTGTTTCTTGATATATTTTAACAAAGTTTTTGACCGACTTTTTGGCAGGTTGAATGTTATAAGGAGGGAAGTGGTTGGGAGATTGTTGATTTGAAAGCGATCGGGAAAAGGAGTCATTTCTCTGCGATTGTGGCGTGAGTTTTGCCTGTTATTTACGATGAGCCTAGATCAGTCTTATGTCTTTTTGGGGACGGGGTAGTGAGGTGTGGCTAGTTGTACATTGATAGAAAGTATCCTTCATTAAACCCTTGAGGTCATGTTGATGAAGCCTGGCTATATATACATTTGCATCTCTACCTTACTCATAACATTAAGGTAATTGCAAATGTTTTTGAGAACTGAACTACAGGACAGGATCTGAAATTTGCATGTTTTCGGTGATTATTTGAATGCATATTTCAAGTTTTAGCTGAGGAAATCATTTTAAAAATTACAATTGACAAGCAGTTCAATGCATGCTTGGAAGTCATTTTACCAAGTCATATATCTGTTTATGCAATGAATATACAAATTTGAAGCTCTTGCAGATCTTCAATCGTTAAACTTTGGTGATGAAAATCAAAAGTATCGGTGAAGTAAATACTTCTTGAATAAGCTGTATACTAATCTTTAAATCTAAACCTTTTACTTTCAATTGCACTAAACATGAGCTGTCATTGATTTTCAGATCTTTTTTACCTTAAACGTAAGCTGTAGAGCTTGTTTGCACCAATTTCGGAATGACTAAAATGACTAAATTTTCTGATAAATAAAAACTCTACCAATAATAAAATCGGTATTGAAAATTGCTGATCATTTGGTGACAATAACTAATCATATACACAATATAGCATCGATCATACCCAAAAATAATGCTTTATCGACAAGTGCTTTAGTCAATGATGTCGTTTCAGATATGCAAGCACTATTCAAGCCCGGCAACTTGAACAGTATCCGCTTTTACATTCAACCACATGTAGCTTCAAGAATCGTGATATAGCTTATTTACGTACCGTAGTTATAGTATGCCCAAATCAATTTGGTAGGAGCGACAAATATCAGAATACTTGTCGATTAACATCAATACATATTCATTTTGCTAGAGATGCATTTATTCGGAAAGGACATCCATATGGAAAGCTTTTGACGACAGATGTAGTATAAAGTTTATGGAGTAATATAGAACATGAGGTCAAGACCTACAACACAGATTAAAGATCCCCTTTCAATAACCAAGTTTCCTACAATGTTATGAATACAAGTTAATCACACGATGTAATATGCAAGCTGCAAGCCTTCGACGACAACTACTCAAACGGCTATAATATCATGAAATGAGGGCAAGACCGCAATAAGGGGATCTCCATAACCAACAGCCTCTGCAAAATCACATCCATGTTCATTTAATTTGTGAAACAAGAACAATTTTGCAACTAATTCACACTAGGAGATAATCTCTACTTCCATATCAGTTATTTAACAAATCGTAAAAAATAAAATCATACCTCCATCATCAAAGAGGATCTTTATAACTTCTCCATCTACATCCGACTGCATAAATATATATATATTTTTCCAAAAATAGAGAAATATTGATCAGATTATGATAAAAAGCTTGCTCTTTTAAAATAAGTAATTGTCCAGGAGCTCATCTCACCTTCACAGGAAGTTCAGTGCCGAACTGGTCCAAGTAGCAGATTGTTTTTCCTTCTTTAATCACATCACCCTGTTTATTATAAACATTCTTGATTATATCATTTTCATATTGTACACATAAAAATTGATTGGTTTAAGCGAAACTTAAACAAGCTTGCTACTATCGGCAAGATAATATAAATGCAAACAAGATATGAAGACTCTTTTATAAAAAGATGAAACAGAGCTGTTTGCCGATTAGACGACACTTGATTTTAATTTTAAGTTATTGAGAAAAGGTCGAAAGGGTAATAAAAAATTTGAAGCGCACAGAAGATTTGGGTGTTTTCCTCGTTACCTCTTTACATGCAGGTGGCTGCTTCTTGCCCTTGAGTGTTCTGGCTTTACGGAATGATCCAACCTGGTATAGATAATTTGTTGCCAAATTAATGAGTTCACAGCAATAACTATTCAGTGCACTATAATGGCATTCAAATTATATCCGTAAGACCATAATTCAGATGTATACCGTTGGGCATGATACTAGAACATATCCAGTAGCTCCAGATGCTTCAAGTGCTGCTAATTTTCTTAACTTCTTAACAGAATCATTTGCAAATGGGTTTTCTTTTGCTTTTGCAGAAGACGACGGTGAGGCAGCAGGGACAGAATCGGACATTGGTTTACTCGGAATTGGTGGTGCTTCTGTAGGCGAAGCAACCAGCACGGGGGCTTCTGCTGAATTGATGTTCCTTTTAAGATGCATTTCAAAGTCCCCAATCTAAAAGAATGAAAAAAAGCTTGTCGGACAAATGGCTTCTAAAGAGCACATGACATTACATTTAACAAAACCAGGTACTGTATCTTTGTTACTGGTCTTTGATTGTCTGCGATATGACATCAAGTATCTTAAAACATCGATGCAAAGAACATCACAGTTATATCAAGTGTACCTTAATTTTGAGCTCAGCGATTTGTGTCTCATCACAGACTCCCGCAACAAGTTCCTGATATTTTAACAGTAAGCATACCGTCAACATGAAAATTATTAAAGGCACTAAGAAAAGAATGTTAAAGTTGATCAAACACGTTGTTCATAACTTAGAAGATACTAACCTCGCAACCACTAGGGAAAGTTGTGCCTCTAGGAGTACTTTTCTCTAGCAAGCCTTCAATATGGAAAGGACAGAAGAATTATTAACACGTGTATGATGTATCTACCAAACCTTGGAATAGAGAGAAGGTCGATGTAACGATTTTGGCAGTTTATGTAACAAATCAGTCTAACTTAGTTTATCAATGTAAAAGTCATATTAAGGGCAACTTAAACTAATATGAAAAAGAAACATAGAAATAACATTTCATCTCTTGTTTGGCATAAGGATAAAAAATATTTTCATAGGTGGCAAAAAGAAACACTTACCATTAGACTTGTTAGTAACAGAGGCTTCAGATGTTTTCACGCATGAAACAAGCATTCCTGCACGCTTTGTTGGAGTAGAAACGCGACTCTTACCGAATACTGACACATTGGCATTATGCATAGAAACTACACCACGTCTTGCAGCTATAGAATCTACAATCATAAAATCACATACGAACTTAAGCATGCCCACTAGTTCGAAGCTCCCTTACAAAAATCAAGACTTTAAATCTTCACAACAATCTGCTAAATAGTGTTGGTAATTTAGTGTTATCAACCATTTTAGGTGATTGTGTTTTACTTGAGATCAAAGGGCTTATTCAAGTATAGCTCAAGACGAGTCAGAGGTGCAGAGTACACACTAGTTATAGCTAGCTCGATGCCACCATGACAAAGAGAAGGGGTCATGGGCAGCACCCTGAAACCTAAATTTTATTTACACTAATCGTTATTAACTTGCAATTTAACTATCACAACCTTTGGTAAATAACCGAAAATAAATGAATATAGGTTGGTGGTTTTCGGATTGATTTCTCGTGCCTCAGAATTCAATTGAGAAAATGTCTTATCCAACTAAGGATTTCGCAAACCTGCCGCATATAGAGTCGAAATCCTTTAATATGAAAGTGATCACACATTACACATGACAAAATTTCCTAGAAATAATTAGCTAAAATTTAAGATTCAAGGAAAGTAAGCATAAACTTGCACAAACTATTCTGAGTAAAAAAATTAAGGATCCCATCATAAATTTATTGTGAAAATAAAAGGAGAATGGTTTACAATGAAAAGTGCCTAAGACAGCTGCTGCTGCTGATGATGCCATGTGATCTTCGAATTATGAGAGTGACTTACTAGCTTCTTAGATTAGATTAGATTAGATTTTGTGTTGGATATTTCCACCCTCATTCACCTGCTGCTCTACCCTACTTATTTATTCTCACCTCACTCACTCATGTTCTTCAACTCAAGCTTTGACTAGAAAGTTGACTTTATTTCAAACAAACATTTTTTATTTATTCATTCTTATTGGCCTAAAACTCATAAAAAATGATTCTTTATCTTGACCAATTTTAAA
This sequence comes from Chrysanthemum lavandulifolium, assembly GCA_022545495.1. Classification (NCBI taxonomy): domain Eukaryota; kingdom Viridiplantae; phylum Streptophyta; class Magnoliopsida; order Asterales; family Asteraceae; genus Chrysanthemum; species Chrysanthemum lavandulifolium. The sequence goes on from CM040245.1 coordinate 20,100,354, forward strand.
AAGTGCAATTAAGTAAGGGGATTGGTTATTGGTATTCTTAAAATGACTGTAATATTTTTTAATTTTTATTTTATTATAACACTTCGAAATACAAAGTAAAATATGAGGGAGTTTATTTCTTCTTAAAATTTCACGCTACTAGAGACAAATCCTCACCTTCATCTAGTTTGATGTAATGGTAGGATTAACCCAAGATTTAATACTTAAACCCAAGTCAGTGTTTTTTTCTTTTTTTTTTTTTTTGTCTTTCTTTTTATTCACTTTTTTTTTTTTTTTTTTATTAATTCAATGCTTTTAATAAATGAAAGTTTTTTTTTTTTTCACGATTTTTATAATTCGCGTTTTCTTTTCTTCTTCATACGTTTTAAATCTGTTTACATCGTTTTCATCTGTTTCGTCCATTTTCCAACGTTTTCGTTCATTTTCTTACGTTTCCTTTTTTTCATCGCTTTCATCTATTTTCTTACATTTCGCTCTTTTCATACGTTTACGTCCATTTTTATACGTTTTCATCCGTTTTTTTACGTTTTTATGTATTTTCGTCAGTTTTTATACGTTTTCGTCTGTTTTCAAACGTTTTCGTCCGTTTTTATAAGTTTTCATCCATTTTCATAGGTTTATATACGTTTTAGTCCGTTTTCATACGTTTTCATCCGTTTTTAGATGTTTTCGCCCATTTTCTTACGTTTTTGTCCGTTTTCATACGTTATCATCTGTTTTCTTACGTTTTCGTCCGTTTTCATACATTTTCGTCCATTTTCATACGTTTTCGTCTTTTTATTTACGATTTCATGTACTTTCGTCCGTTTTTCGTTTTGACGTTTTCGTCATTTCGTATGTTTTCATTGGTTTCATAGGTTTATATCGTTTCGTCCATTTTAGGCGATTTCGTTTTATTTTCAGACGTTTTCGTCCGTTTTCATACGTTTTTGTCCATTTTCATCCGTTTTTATACGTTTTCGTCCGTTTTCAGACGTTTTTGTCCGTTTTCATACGTGTTTATACGCTTTTCATTCGTTTTTTCGTTTTGTCCGTTTTCGTCCGTTTTCATACGTTTCGTCCGTTTTGCGATATTTTTATCGTTTTGTCTATTTTATACGTTTTCATGCTTATTATTTAACTTTATTATATTATATGTCTAATAATAATTGTGATATTTTATATAAAAAAATTTAATGTCTAATATCATTTGTGATATTTCATAAACAAACAAGTATGTTTTTAACCTTTAATATCACCCGAAATATTTCATTGCTTCTGTATATTTTATATATTATCACCTATATATTTTCTAATATTTTTATAATTTCGATTCTAAGATAGTTTTGTTCTTTTCATCGCAATTGACAAAGCGCATATTTTTTAATGCAACCAATGTTATCTATCACTTGTGATATTATACTCTTAGTAGAAATAAAAGGGTTAAAGTCATCTTTAGGTGAATTCTTATTTTGTTCAAAAAATGCTAATTTAATGCAACACTTGTTTTATTTTGATAATATGTCAAGTCTCTATTTTCTAGTTTGCTTCATTTTTATTCATTTTGATATTTTTAAGTGACACTTATTTATCTCTTGTGATATAACATCAGTAAGAAAGATGAAGAGTATCACACTCTTCATCATATATGTGTTATCGGTTGTGATCTCAACTAAGAGTGTGAAATATTAAATTCATACCAAATGTGATAAAATTTAGTATTTTACCAAGTATATATGAAAGAAATGATAATAAACATCACTTATTATATTACTTGTGATAATTACATTCATTTTTCTTATTTGTGTTTTTGAAAATATTTAGGAAGATTTTGTGTTTTATGATAATATGAAATATTAGAAAATGTGTTAAGCGAAAACAAAGATGTTATGAAACTTTTGATAGACTTGTAGTGAATTTTTCATTTAATGGATCGTTGTGCGTGTTTGATAGGTTTTATAGCGAATTTAAAATATCATGGTTGAATCGCCAAAACCAAAGAAGTTATGGTTGAAAGCACATCTTTATAAACAAACCGATGAAGCTCAAACACATGTGATATCACCTCACTTGTGATATCACACGATATCACGTGTGATATCACGTGATATCACCGGTGATATCACAAGTGATATAAACTATTATATCACACATGCTATCACCGGTAATATCACATGATATTACATGTGATATCAACGGTGTTATCACACATGATATCACGTGTGATATCACAGTGAGGTGATATCACCTGTGATATCACAAGTGTCTGAGCTTCCTCAGTTTGTTTATAAAGATGTGTGCTATCTTCAATCATAGCTTATTTAGTTTCTTGATTCAACAATAGATATTTATTTTTAAAATCCCGCTATAAAACCTATCGAAACATGCACAATGTATCCATTAAATAGAAAACCCACTACAAGTCTAACAAAAGTATCATAACATCTCTTGTTTTCGGTTGAACAACTTTCTAATATTTCATAATATCATAAACACAAAAATTTTCCTAAATATTTTCAAAACATAACCATCACATTCTTAGTTGAGTATCACAACCGATAATACATACATGATGAAGAATGTAATACTTTTCATCTTTCTTTACGGTGTTATATCACAAGAGATAATTAAGTGTCACTTACAAATATAAAAATGAAAACGGAAAAAAACGTATAAAATCAAATAAAAAACGTATAAAAGCGTATGAAAACGGACAAAACATATAAAACAGACAAAAACATATAAAAACGGATGAAAATGTATGAAAACGGATGAAAACGTATAAAATCGGACGGAAACGTTTGAAAAGATTTAAAACGCCTAAAATGGATGAAACGTAAAACGGATGACAACGTATGAAAACGTCTAAAACGGACGAAAACGTATAAAAGCGGACGAAAATACATGAAACGTAAAACACATCTGAAACGTCTAAAAGCGGACGAAAATACATGAAAAGCCAAAAAGCGAGATAAAACGTATGAAAAGGATGAAAATGCCCGAAAACGTGAAAAAGCATTTAAATGTAAGAAAGCGGATGAAAGCGTGTGAAAGCATAAAACACGTCGAAAACGAATGTAAAATTGACGAAACGAAGAAAACGGACGGCGTATGAAACGAGCGAAAACGTTAGAAAATGAACAAAACGTATGAAAACAAATGAAAACGTGAAAGAAATGAAAAAAGTATGGAAGCGGACGTAAATGGGCGAGCGTAAGAAAGCGGATGAAAGCGTATGAAGGCAGGCGGCGTATAAAATGGATTTAAACGTGCAAAATGGCGAAATGTCTAAAATGGACGAAAAACGTAAAAGCGGACGAAAACGGACAAAAGCGTCGAAAACATACAAAACGTCGAAAATGTCGAAACGGATGTAAGCGTCACAGCGGATAAAAGACGAAAACGTCGAAATCGAACGAAACGTAAAAATGGCGAAATATATGAACACGGACGAAAACGTATAAAACGAACGAAAACATATGAATACGGATGAAAGCGTGTGAAGCGAAAAAAAACTTGAATTTTAAAAAAAAAAAAAAAAAAAAAACTTGATTTTAATAAAAGCGTGAATTTTTTAAAAAAGTAAAAGAAAAAAATTGTTAAAATAAGAAAGACAAAAGACAAAAAAAGGAGAAAAAAAAACAAACGTGAACTTGGTTTTCATATTAAATCTTAGGTTTATCCTCACCATTAGATTAAACTAGATGAATGGTGGTGATTTGTCCCTTGGTAAGCACCAAAATAAGAGTAAGCATTTGAAAATTCCTCGTAAAATATATATATATATATATATATAAAGTTTAAGAAGTTAAAAGTAGTAAGACACATGAAGCAAAAAGCTATAAAAATCTGTCTTGTCCTTTTAATAAAGTGGTAAATTTGTTAAAAAAATACGAAACATAAAATATAAAATTTGACAAGTTAAAGTAGTAAAAGTAAAAAAATACGAATAAGACTATAAAAAATTGTCTTGTCTGGTAAATAAATTGAGTAAAAAAAGAGTAGAAGAGATATAAGGGACACTAATAACAATACTAAATTTCAGACATTATTTTTCACTTCCTACCTCTTCTTTCACAAACTCTACATCTCTTTCTCAATATCTTACACCTCTTTTACGGTTCATATGTTTTTTTACGTTTTCATCCGTTTTTTTTACGTTTTTGCCTATTTTTTTTACGTTTTCGCCCGTTTTTTTTAACGTTTTCGTCAGTTTTTTTACGTTTTCTTACATTTACGCCTGTTTTCTTAAGCTTTCGTCCTCTTTATTACCTTTACGTCCGGTTTTTTATGTTTTCGTCCGTGTTTATATTTTCGTCAGTTTTTTATGTATTCGTCTGTTTTCGTCTTTTTTTTACGTTTTCTTCTTTTTTTTTTACGTTTTGGCATGTTTTCTTACATTTTTGTCCGTTTTCATCCGTTTTCACGAGTTTTTTTACGTTTTAATCCATTTTTTTACGTTTTCGATAGTATTTTTACGCTTTTGTCTGTTTTTTTTACGTTTTCGCCTGCTTTTTTTACGTTTTTATGTTTTTGTCGGTTTTTTCCATCCACTTTCGTCTGCTTTTTTACGTTTTCATATGTTTCGTCGGTTTCTTACTTTTTGTCTGTTTCCTTACGTTTTGCTATTTTTTTTTTTATTTTATTATTTTTTTTTACTTTTCGTCCTTCTTTACGTTTCGTCCGTTTCTTCGTTTTTACGTTTCGTTCTTTTTACATTTCGTCCGTTTTTACGTTTTGTCGGTTTTATATTTTCGTTTGTTTATTTTACGTTTTCATCCGTTTTTATATGATTTTATAAGTTTTTTGTACGTTATTCTATGTTTTCTTACGTTATCTTACGTAACAAAACATAAGATAATGCAAGAAACGGATGAAAATGGATGAAAACGAAAGAAAACAGACGAAAACGTAAAAAAAAGACGAAAACGAAAAAACGGTCGAAAACTTAAAAAACAAGGGAAAACGTAAAAAACATATGAAAACGGACGGAAACGTAAAAAAAGGACGAAAACGGAAAAACGGAAGAAAACGTAAAAACATACGGAAACGTAAAAACAAATGAAAACGTAAAAAAAAGACGAAAACGTAAAAAAGCGGACAAAAACTTAAGAAAATGGACTAAAATGTGAAAAAAAATGGACGAAAGCGTTTAAAAATGGACGAAAACGTAAGAAAAACAGACGAAAACATAAAAAAAAGTAAAAAAGCGGACGAAAACGTAAAAAACGGTCGAAAACGTTAAAAACATATGAAAACGTAACAAATAGATGAAAACGTAAAAAAAATTGGCGAAAACGTAAAAAAACAGACGAAAACGAACTAAAACATAAAAAAACCAACGAAAACATAAAAAAAAAGAAAAAAACGTAAAAAAAAAAGGGCCAAATACGTATTAAAACGAACAAAAACTTAAAAAGGAGTCGAAAACTTAAAAAAACAGACGAAAATAAAAAAAACGATCGAAAACGTAAAAAAATACCAAAACTTAAGAAAACTATTGATCCATTTGACCCATATGACAAAATGTTTTATAGCACAAAAAAAAAGAAAAAAAACGTTAAAAGAAAATAAAAAGTACTTTAATAACACAAAAAACAAACAGTATTCTTGCCTGCAGATGAAGACTTTAGATGTGCATCTTCTTCTGTAAATATGGTTTACAGATGAAGATGTAAAAGCTCTAAAAAAACATACAACACCTAAGTAACATGTCCTACTTTTTGTTAAAGTTCAAGAAACCACGTACATTCGTTGAAAAAACTATTATGAGATATATTTTGTTAATTAAGGCATTCAATTATACTTTCATTATTGAAAGAGTGCTTTTGGCGGGCCTGGATAAATTTTTGAACGAAATAGATTAATTTTATCGGTGTAACAAACTTGTCATTCTTACTGATTAGTTGAATAAAAACAATGTTAAAGTTAAAAGTTTTATTTTTAGTTATGTATCAAAATAAATTGTTAGTCATATCTATTCATTGACTTTATAACTTATTAATATATGTGATATGTTATGTAAGTGTTTCATAAATAAAGAACCAATATGTTTAATACCAGTAATTCTTTATTAAATACATAAATAAATGAAATTCGATATACCACTAGATAAGAATTATAAATCATTAGATGAACCTAAAATTCTTGCTCGTAGGTTGATGAGTGGCTCACATGGTGTTTAGAGTTCGATAAAGGATTTTATGACTATAAGTACAACATATGTTTATGTATAACGTATAGTATATAAAAGATTCATTTTTATGATTTCACGCTTGCACATACAAAATGCACACACGTTTGAAATTCAAATATGTATAAAAACATGGGACACATACATATAAAACTCAAATATGTATGGATATGTATAACATATGTATAAAATCTAATTATATATGAACACATACACATATGAAATACGTATAATGAGACCAATATCTACATATTTAGACACACATATAATATATGCATATACATGGACTAATTGTGAGGTTGTTAAACATAATTAGTCCATGGTTGTTATATAATGGAACATAAGCAATGCTATAATCCTCAACACATTTGATTATTTATGTCTAGTTGATCAATTTCATAACTCATAGCCAACGTTAAAGGTTTTTTATGTGGTACTTCGCTCAAAATTATGTTGTCTTTTGAGGTTTAAGAACTAGTTGGTCTTCTAGTTAAACTGACCGAACAAGGATTCACGAGATAAAATTATCTTCTCAACAAGCATCTATAGTAGAAAAACAATTATTATGTGAAGTGGATAAAGTAGCATAAGAATCTATCTAATGCTCTTATACTATCATGTAACTCTTCTTTTGGCCTTAAGTTCTTGTCAATGTTAATTAGTATAATTGTTGTTGGACGAGTTCTTATACTCTCTCTTTCACTCAAGTTGTCCTTTTGATGATGAAACAAGAGGGTAGTATTCTTGTAGAAACTAGTAAATCCAAAAATTCCTAGCTAGATATATCATTTCATTTCTCATTCGAGAATCGTGTATATAGAAAGAGGAAAAACATATATTATAGAACCTTTAACCTCTTGTGAGGAAACCAAGTGACTTTTCACTTAGCCACCATATTCATTTTTTTCTTTATCTTTTTGTTATTCATTTCCCCATCATCGTAGGCATTTCAATGAATTATTTATACACATAGGATTACTTCAGTCTTTCATTTTTTTTTTCAATGTTTCTGATGCGCACGGAAGGCGCTTTCGGGGTCAAGGAAACTTCCTTTTCTACGAGCAAGTTTTTCAACCTCCTAGGCAGTGAACCTAATCGTTGTAGTGTAGTATGGGGTAAGCCTCAGGGATTGATATCGTTTTCTAGGGGAATAGGAATGCTAGTAAGAAATATATGACAAAAGGTGGGGTTGAGGATGATTTTTTTTTTTTTTTTTTTTAATATATATATATATATATATATATATATATATATATATATATATCTTTTAGAAAGCTAAGGTAAATATCTCGAGGCAATTGGTTGGGGGTGGTACTTCTACCGATTACTTTACTTCTACTAATTATCTAATTACTACGGATAGCTATGTTTAATTGAGGTGTGCTCGTATGATGATTAAAGATGTGTTCACTTAGATGTTGTTACTCCCTAGTTATCTTTTATTGCTTGGTTGAGTTGTCACGTCCTTTATCTTAACTCGTTGCATTCCTAAAAGTCGTAGGGTGTGCGTATTCCCTAGTTCTATGAGGTTATCTCTCGTATATGATTCACGGAATCGGCAAGCCCAAGCTACTTCATTCATGCACCATATCATCATTAAGCATACTCAAGCATTAAACACAACGATAGCCTAGATGCACCTCCAAGCCAATTTCAATTAAGACAAGAAACAACCTAACAACAATCAATAACTAGGTTTCATAGATCTAAGCAAACACACAACTAATTTAGCTAGACATGATAGACAAGCAAGCATACACACAATCAATCGAATATGGGGTATACATAATGATAAATTGGATTAACAAACTTATCTTGATGTGTAAAATAGGGTATGGGACCATAGAATACTGTCCAAGTCGGACTACAACTGAGTTAGGGTTTGCTTTCCAAAATTATACCTCTTTAAATACAGAAAAATCGAATTCTATATATAGATTTACAATCGCGACGACGTTGCCTTTTGCATGCGACGCCGTCATTAGGGTTTCGTTTGGGCCAAGTCATCGATGGGACGATGTCACTTTAAAGTTGTGACGCCGTCAATCTTTAGTTGAGACGTCGTCTTGATTCTAGATCTGGGCCGTCTGGAGTGAAAAATGTGAGTGACGACCTTCATATTTAAAGCGTGACGTCGTCAGGCTTTACAATCAAGAATTTCACTAAGTCGTTGCGTGAATATTTTGATCAAGTCTTCATAGAGGGACGACGTCGCCGCTTTGGATGTGGCGCCGAGTTACGTTGATCGGTCTTGGTGGCTTGATCTTGACTTTGTCATTTTCTTCATGTTTTGCTTCTTTTTGTCCAAATATGCTCCATTCCAAGATTTTGCTTCAAAAGATCTAAAAAGTAAAAGGAGCGAAATTAAGCGATGCGGATATAAAATGTGTCGAAATAGGCTTAAATGACCCTCTAAAAGCGTCGTTTTAAATCCTTATCAAATATCCCTACACTTGGTATTTGCTTGTCCTCAAGCAAATATGCTTTTGACCAATCAATTTATAAGTTAGGGGGCATGAAGCATTGGTTTAAAATAGTTTACAACAAGTAAAAGAGCCACAATAGTCATAACAAGCACGAAAATTATATACTGGCACCTCACAAGTGGTGTTTGGATTCTCTTATCTCTCGGGTTTATATGAAATATAATATGAATGGAAATAGGAGATAAACACTCATTACCTGGCATAGTACACAGATTACCATAAGTTTGAGAATAGATCAAACCTCCACCGCTTTGGCGTAAGCACCTAGGAACAACTATCTAAGAGGTCTTTACAAGGGTTATAACATTAGGCTTAGGGTAGGGAAACAAAAGGTTTTGTTGGATAGGGGATATTTAGTGGTGGCAAGTCAAAAATCTTATGTTACAAGCATGTAAAGCGTGGCGTTGCAAAGCCAAGGCTCAACTCACTAAACTAGATAACTTGAAACAAAACAAACATAAATTTAAAAACATAAACATAAAGATAGATGTAGGATGGTAACCCGTACGTTTTTCTTCATTTTTCATTTTTTTTAAACACTCTCTTTTTTTCGATTTTTTTTCATACCTTTTTACTCTACCATCCTCTACGATAACATCAAAATATAAGGGATTTATAGGAGCATCCCTACACTTAAGTTTTTATTTCTCTAACACTAATTGACCCGATTTGAAAAGATCAAAACACTTGGAGTATTTAATTATGTAGACAAAGGGAATTTGAATTTATCGTTCTTTCCCGTTACTCTATAAAATATTACTTTTTACCCGTGAGTCCCAATCGTCCCAAAAATGTGTACAAAAGATATGACTCGACTTAGCAACCATGCAAGTAACTAGATATTTGAACTAAGGATTTAGTAATGATAACAATAATGCACTAAAGATGAGTGCATACAAGGTAGGCTAAGGCGATTTGGGTGTACATTTAGGGGTGGATTGTAAACAATGTTCTTCATTGATATTCCGGAAAACCGAAACATCATGAGAACCGCGAAAAGGATAGGCTCTGAGGGGTTAACTAGGGGTATCGTGTACTAAAGATGAGTACATCGCAAGGGTGTGGGGTAATTACTCAACCGATGTGGAAGATGTAATTATAATACAGGTTTCAAACAAGGGTTATCATAATGCCTCTTATCACTTAGTTACTTCTAACTACACAAGTGTAGTCTCACTAGCGATCTCAGAATGCATCACAAAACAAGTTCTAGAATCTATTATACTACTGGTACACTCTCTAAGCATTAAAGGTGAATGTGTTTATTCCTAAAGATCTAGGGGCGAACCTCGCATTTTTGGGGTGGAATTTGAGTGGTAAACGGTTTTTGTGCTAGTCATATAATTCCTATCCATGAGACGCTTTATTAAGACTAAAGTTTAGCTCGTAAATGTCATAAAAAATTTTAAATTTGGCGCTAAAATTGCCCTAACGAATATTTCTCATAGTTTATTACACAAATTACCAAGGACAAGACAAATGATCAAGTGAGTGAATAGTTTCTAAGTTCCCGTTTTATTCTCGCTCCCTACACTTAAACTGAACATTGTCCCCAATGTTTCCCGAAAGCATCAAAGTTATGATAAAGGAAGCTAAGTAAGAAAAAGAAACTAGTACTCCCCTGATTAGCTCGGTAGGATACGTGTGAAGTTGCGGTTAAATCCTTTTTCCAAGAAGAATGCATGAGTAATAAGCTTCATCCAATATGTGTTTCTTCTTCTTGCCCAATACAAGCTGTACACTTATAAGAAAACAGACGAAACATTCGCATAAAATTGGCGGTAAAACTATATATGACACACAACTATACTAGAAAGCAAGTAAGATATAATGCTTGTGAAATGGATGTTTGCAGTTTTTCTTGAAAATTAAGACATAGAATTTCCAAAATTTATAAGTTACAGAAAATGAAAAAGCGAGTGTCTGTGACAAGCGGCAATTTAGGAGTCTATTTTAGGTAACCGCATTCGTTAAACTAAACCGAGCTTTGCCTTTATCACTATTTTTATAAACCATGACTTGATTTTATATCGTCTATTGGTTTTTACGGATTATTTCACTATTAAATGAGTTATCGTATGAGTTTTAACTCTATTTGGTAGGCACTATTCGATTCGGCACTAGAAAAGCCTAAAACGAGAAATATTGTAACTTTTAGACCGTAACTCGAAAATTAACAAATAAATAGTCAAAACTCGTGGAAAAACGTAAATAACGATGTTGGAAAGTTGAATAAACATTGTGGGACACTCGGGGGACAATATATGGGCTCGGGAATGGGTAAACGGGATAGTTAAGAAAAATTACAACTCCGACCCCCCCATTTCTCCCTATGGCCGGCGCCCCCTCCCCCATTTTCATTTATTTTTGAGTCCTCTGTCCAAGTATATAAGGCCTCCCATCCCCTCATTTGGTTAGTTGGTTTCTCTCACTAAAAATACACACACAACACACTTTCTCTCTCTACTCTCTTTCTCCCCAAAAATAAAACCCTAACCCTAATTTCACCCACCACCGGCCGTCGCCCTTTTCCGGCCACCACCGCCGCGCGTGACTACCCACCTCCACCACCATATCAAAGATCTTTTCATCCTCTTTCCAACCATATATAATACTCTCACTAAAACCTTCATTAACACCTTCAAATTTAAAGATTAAGATTCGGATTTTTAGGGTTTCAAGTGGGTTTTGCAATTCGTTCTTGATTAAGGTAAATGGAACATGGGTAACACTTGTTTTGGCCATATAGAGCCATGTATGGCAAACTAGGGTTTCGACCCTATGCTAGAATTTGGGGCTTTTGGTTTAAACGTGAAATTAAGTCTAATTAACGTCTAAATAAACAAGTAATTAGTGTTTGGTAAGTGTGTGGTGTATCAATTTGATGGGTTTATGCATTTTAGGTCTAGTTTCATATTTTTGGTTAGAATAGATGATGTGTTTCATGTTTGGTTAATGATTAGAGCTTGAATGATTGTATTTGGATGTTGTGGGATTGATTTGGGTGATGTTTGGTTGGATTTGGATGTGAGCATGGGGCGTACGAGCCACCACACCCACGTTGGGTTGTGTTTGGTTGGTGTACGTGACCCACTTGGACCACGGGTCCGGGTCGGGTCGTTTTGGTAGCTTGTTGGTTGATGTAGTTGAGGTTTGGATGAGACATGTGGAGCCGAAAAGCTTCTAGAGCTTGTTTGGTTCACGTGGCCTTAACCGTGACCGTGTCATGACCATTAGGGTCATAACATTGGTTTCGGATATATTTGGTTGGTTGATTGGTTGGCGAGATTGTTTTGAGTTGGTTTGGGATTGAATTGCGCTATTATTACTTTTAAATTGGACTTGATATATATATATATATATATATATATATATATATATATATATATATATATATATATATATATATATATATATATATATATATTGTTGACTTTAAGCTACGTCGGTGTAACTTTGACTTTTTAGTCAATAGTTGACTCAAACAAAAGTTATAATATGGACTTTAGTATAATTTGGACTATTGATTGATTAAAAGCGAGAAGTCATGACTCGTGCTTGTGGACTTAAACGAATAACGATATGAGATTAATAATGGAATTTGATGATGATATATATATATATATATATATATATATATATATATATATATATATATATATATATATATATATATATATATATATATATATATATATATATATATATATATATAGTGTATTGTCGAACCAAATAAATTACGAAGCTGCGAGAACCAATCTGATCCATTCATTTTTTGATCAATGGCTATAAATAGTTGTGACATAAAGGTAATAAAGTCAAATATTAGGTAATATTTTGTACATGAGGTAAGGGGTATTATAGGCATTTTAAATCTAAAACCGTCTGACTATCTTTATTAAATATGTACACGATTTTAGGATGAATCAGTTATTATCTGTATACATCTCTGTCATCTCCCACCCAAAGCAAAGCCCTAGCCGCCGCCCCTTATCTGAATATCTCGTACCATCACCACCACCACCACCACAATCACAGCCACATCAACTACTCCTTTAATCTACATCATCATCACTTAATTTTGCGTGCTAATTCTTTCCACCTCTCTCCACCGTCACTTTTTACATCATCATCATCAAACACCCACTGCAAACCCACACACAAACAAAAACACACACCTTCAAATTAAAAAAATAAATAAAGGTTCATAAAAAGGGATGACAAAGTTGTATGTACAAGCGGTACAACCAACGGATCTAAACCGAAACACGGAATGACTTATGTATCAAGGTACGGTATTTAATAAGAATATCAAAATTACTATTTGATTATGTGCTTTTGAAATTTTGTTTTAGTTATTAAAATCGTTTTGTGTTCATTATCCTGTTTGGTTTTTGAAATCTATTTTAGTTTTATCTTATGGGTTCTAAATTGGTTTTTACTTTTAATTACAATCTAGGCATATGTCATTAATTATGGATGTAAAGTAAGAGTTATGATTTAATATTTGAAACAAACGTACGAAGCAAATAGGCTAGGTTCCTTTTCCTTTTCTTGTTATATGAAACTTTGTTTTGAATTGCCATGTTTCACTATGTTATCTATGATTTATCTTTTCTATAATTTATTTTTAGTAAACTGAAAAGTATACAAGCCTCTATGTGAAAACGTGAATGACAAAGAGTTTTAAGTTTCACTGATAGAAATCGATGAGTGATTAGTTATTGTTGACGACTAGCTATTGATTTTTTTTATATGTTTTAAAGTTGATATATATTTGACTACTAGCTATTGATTTGAAAAATTAAAACCTGGTCCGATATGGGATTTAGTTGGTTAACGGGTACAAAATAATTAACCAAATGGATTGGACCTCGTTGAAATGGCAAGATGCCGATGTTATTATTTTTAACATGAGGCATTGGTGGAACAATGAGAAGGTTGTGCATATGTGTTTTATGGCTGGTTAAAAGTTAATAAAAAGGTTGTGCGTATGTGTCTTAAGGTTCATATAAACCAAAGATGGTGTATGTATATGTGTTTTTATGGCTGTATTTACGTAATGAAAATGATGAATTGACAAGCAATGAAAATGATGAATTGAAAGTGCATTCTGATATATAAATTGTGCAAATGTGTTTGCTAGTTGATTATGCACATGTATTTTCAAATATTATTGCATCTAAATGATTATACACATGTATATTCTTTATTTATTTTATTTTAGTTTCATGATTCTGTAAAGTTTGATTGTGTTTAAATGGTTTCTCATGGTGATTAACACGTGTTAGTTACAATATGTTTGCTAGTAGTAATGTGTTTCTTTTTAATGGATCAAGATGAGAAACTCTAGTTGCATTTTATTTGCTTTTTAAAATCGATGTATTGTATTTAATTATGTGAGGGGTATTGTGTGATCATTTAATTTGTTCATAGATAATGAATAAATCTGAATTTTGTGGAATACTATGTACCTTATAGTTTTAAAGATGATGTCATTAGATTATACATGTGCAACACTACTAACTTTTTTGTGTGTGCTTGTTTCAGGTTATTGAAGATGATAATAACATTGAAGACTAACAAGTGGATGCACATATAGATGCATGAAGATAATTTGCTGTATAACGTTTATCTTTTTTGTTAAGATGAGCGAGACGATAAAAACACATGTGTACAAGGATTAAAAACACATGTGTAGATTAAAAAACACATGTGCACAAGGATTAAAACACGTATGTAGATTTCATGGGTTCTTGAACCAAGCGAGAATACATGTGCACACTTTAAAAGATGAACCAACCGTTAAAGACAACGTAATATGCACACGCACGCTTCATATATTTGTAATAAAACATATTTATGTAACATTTTAATAAAGTTTTCTTGTTTGTATAAATTGCATCAATCTATTAATAAATGTTTGTTGTTTATATATATTTATTTATGTAATATTTTTAAAGATACTTGTGCAAATACAAAACACCTATGCACAATTTTACGTAATGCAAAACACATGTGCACATATTGATTTTTAACGGGTAAAAAAAAAAAAAAATCTAAAATTTCGGAAGAAAAATACGTTTTTAAAATAAAAAATAAGATAAAATTAAAAGTAATTTTACAAAATACCCTTTTGAATTAAATATTAAAACTAAATATCAAAAAAATCGATTGGTTGATGGTGGTTACCATGATTTATTTGGTTATGAAATAACCCTTCTATATATATATATATATATATATATATATATATATATATATATATATATATATAGGGTGAGGTTATTGTCGAACCAAATAAATTCTGTGAATCGCAGAACAGCGTCAACCAATCAGTTTTTTGGATATTAAATTTTATTATATAATTCAAAATGGTATAATGGTAAAATACTTTTATTTTATTTTGAATTAAAAAACGTTTTTTTAGTTCCTAAATTCTAGGATTTTTTTTTTTTTTTTGCATTATACTGTTTAAAACATTATGTGCACATGTGTTTTGCATTATATAGCAATTGTATTTTCATTTATGCATATGTGTTATGTATTTGCACATGTATTTTAAGAAATATTACATTAATATAAATACAAACAATAAATTTTATTAATAGATTTATGCAATTCAAAATGTACAAATTGTATTACTCTAGTGAAATGATATTCAAATTTATCACAAACATCGGTATGTTTACACTTGAATTCAATTTTATTACACATATATGAAGCTTGCACATGTGCATAATTGAATGTCTTTACAAGCTGGTTCATCTTTTAGGCGTGCTGCATGTATTTCGCCTAGTTCAAAGCAATGAAATCTTCGATGTATTTTTAGCAAATGTTCAAAACACATATGCATTCTTTATATTCGCCATCGTCCTTTTTCTTTAGCAAATGTGTTCAAAACACATGTGCACTTTTACATATGTATTCAAGTTCGTCCAAATACACATGTGTCTGATGTATGCATTTGTTTCTTTATATATTTATCATAATCAAATTTTCGTCATACTGTTCAAAACACGTGTGCAATCTTCATATTGGCCATCATCCTCTTTGTAGTCACCTGCAAAATTCTAACGAGATACGCTCACAATCAACTATAAAACTTGAAAATATGTTTAAACACATTAACTCATGAAACAACAATATTGGTATTGTAACATGTACATATGTCTTTCGAGTTTATAAATTGCAGCAGCTTTAGAAGCATTGATTAAAAGAAAATTACATAAAGCAAGACAACAAAGTTATAAACCTTATCAAATTAGCACCAACTAAATTATCAAATGCTTTGCATGCATCGATGGGAAAATTTTGATAGTAATTCAACCCATACACATTCTTGTTTATAAATTGCGCAAGTATTTTAACATCGCACATGATACTCGTATCTTTACATCGTACATTATGCCCGTGCTCGTGACGGAACCAATTAATAAATGAATTATTTAATCAAAATAACTAACAAAACATAGGTGCGATGTATTTCGACTTGTTTACGAGACCATATTCTTGACTTATTTGAGAAATTAGTAACATCCTTAAAACACAAATGCACCCTTAAATTAGAACTAAACACAAAACATCCTTATATTAGAACTAAAAACATATGTGCACTTTCAACACATTTAAGTTGTAAAACTATAAAAACACATGTGCAAGAATGTACTAATTCACAAAAAACAATAAAAACACATATACACTCTCAATAACACATATGCACCGTCTATTACCTCGTTAAAACAAGATGTGAAAGCAACATCTGGAAAAAATTTAAGCAATACATCTATTATTTTAAGCAATACATGTATTATTTTCTCGTTAAAACAAGATGTGAAAGCACCGTCTATTACCTCGTTAAAACAATAATGTCTTCCTTAAGTCTCGAACAAATGATTTAGACCCCCAATTTATTATTGGGAAAATGATAGATTTAGGCATCAAAGTTGTCGCGTTTTTCTTTTAAGATCGAACTTTTTTTTTCTGTGTAGATCGAACTTGCCTAATTTTCCTTTTACGGGCATGAAGTTTGATTTTGTGTCACAAAAGGAAAATTAAGCAAGTTGATCTTCAATAGGAAAAAAAAAAGTGATGCCCGAAAAGGAAAAAAGTTCGATGCCCGTAAAAAAAGTTCGACCGTTAATTTTTATTGCCCGTTAGTCCTTTTAAATGCATTTTAACGACCGTTATTATATTATTGCACCGTTAGTCCTTTTCGCTTCGTTCTTACACGTTTCGTCTATTCTTACGGTTTTGATCGTTTTACACGTTTTCATCCGTTTTTCACGTTTCGTTTGTTTACGCACGTTTCGTCCGGTTTTGCGTTTCGTCGCTTTTGCCTGATTCGTCTGTTTTGCGCGTTTTCGTCACTTTTGCGTTTTAAATGCATTTTTACAGTTTAATCCGTTTTACACATTTCTTCGTTTTACGTTTCGTCCGTTTTGCAGTTTCGTCCTTTTTGCACGTTTTAGTGTCCGCTTTTGCGTTTTCGTCGCTTTGCGTTTTCGTCGTTTTTGCGTGCAAAAGCGGGCGGCGAACGTCAAAACGGACGAAACTGCAAAACGGAAGAAATGTAAAACGGACGCAACTGCGCAAAAACGTGCGAAAAAGTGAAAAGCGGACGGCGTCAAAAAACGGATAACGTGCAAAAGGACAGCGTGCAAAACGGATTTAAACGGCTATCAACGAAGAAAATGTAAGCAGACGGCGAATCAGCTAAAACAGAACGGCGTTCTAAAGCGGCGTTAAAACGCAAAACGAAAAAGGACTAACGGTGCAATAAAAAATTAACGGTCGAACTTTTTCTGGGCATCGAACTTTTTCCTTTTACGGGCATCAAACTTTTTTTCCTATTGTAGCCTTGAACTTGCCTATTTTTCCTTTTACGGGCATCGAAGTTTGATTTTGTGTCACAAAGGAAAATTAGGCAAGTTCATGCTTCTGATAGGAAAAAAAAGTTCGATGCGTGAAAAGGAAAACGTGGCAACTTTGATGCCTAAATTTATCATTTTCCTTTATTATTTTCTATGAAACATTCGCTAGATATAATACGAAATATGGAGTAGTGGCTTCGGCGACAAAAAATACATGTACTCATGTTAAAAATCATTAATGCCAAATACTTAAATTCAATAATACAAGAATCTTGTAGATGGCACAAAAGATATCTATTCGTTTCTCATACACAAATTGAAACATATGAGAAAAAAATTTATATAGACAAAGCATAAAAAAATATGCTAACCTTTAATTGAAGGATACCTGACTAACCATATAAATGGAATCATGATCTTAAAGCAGCAAAAATTAAACAAGATGAAAATTGGTGGATTGAAACCCATTTTTCAGATCGAAAAATAAAACCCATTTTTTCAGATCGAAAAATAAAACCCGTTATTCAGATCGAAAATTGGTGGATCGAAACCCATTTTTCAGTGAATAATTATTTCTTTGAATCGATTTGGGGTGATGGCGGCGGTTTGGTTGGTGGTTTGTGGTGGTTCTATGTGTTTATGAAGAAAGAATTGAAGAAGATAAAAAGAATGAAAAAAAATATAACGGCTTATAAAATAAAGGGAGTGTTTTTAGGTTAAAGTGGGGATATGAAATTTCATATTTGCCCTTTTATCATTTAATTAATATAGGCTGAACTTTTAATTTATTACATTTATGTCACCATTAATTATAACCGTTGATCAAAAAAATAGATGGCTCAGATCGGTTCTCGCAGTTCTCGCATTTTTTTTGTTCTGAAAATAACTCTACACTATATATATATATATATATATATATATATATATATATATATATATATATATATATATATATATATATATATATATATATATATATATATATATATATATATATATATATATATACATGAAAATGCTAATAGACTATGAAATATAAATAATAAATGGGCTTTTGTACCCCAAAAAAATATCGATAACAAGTCTTATCTTGTTATCTACTATTTTTAAACGGAAACTGACGACTAAATTGGAAATGTTTTGTAATAAATAAGTAATTAATGTTTCGAGTACACGTTTATCAATAAATGTCAATTGTAGACATTTAATACTAGTTTAAGTATTTATTTACTTATGTTATGTGCATGGGTTAAGGATAACCTAACGTTAATAGTGTTGATCCACGTGGGTAGCGGACTTATTAGGTTGACGAATCTAATAAGAGCCCGCTAGGTACGTTGGGTAACCTTATTAATGAATGAATTATCCTTATGACTCTTTAGGATACGATTGATGTATGGGATAATAAGCGACACGAGTAAATAAATGAGTTTATCGAGTTGGCCGAATTCGATAAGGTCTACTATTTATTCGAAACTTATTGAACTATGGGCTTATCGTTTAGAGGTCTCATTGTGTTGCATTGAGTTATATATTGGTTGTTTGAGTGCATTCATAGCATCATATTGAGTCGATACACCCACGAGGAATACGAACACTAAGATTAAATGGTGAAACGAGACATTTTGAAAATAACGAAATGGAATACATTGGGGTAGATAACGTTGATTTCGATAAATATATATATTAAGATTTGGTCTACATTAATAGGTTGTCTTGGAGTCGATAGTTGTTGTCGCGTGATTTACGTATCTTACGCTAGTGTTTATTCGTGCGTTGATTGCTTGAGGTAAGTTTCATAGCCCACTTTTATCTACGTTTTAACTACATTGGGGTGAGAATCATGCTCATGTTTCGGACCGTGAAAACTATTTGGATTTGCTTATATGCTTGTTGTTTAGATAGATGTCGCGGTAGTTGTTGCCTTAGACTAGGGTAACAATCCTAATTGCTATAAGCATTGCCTAGCTAAGAATAAACTTCTACATCGACCTAGTCCGGGTTGGCAATTGTGCGATACCAATCCAATAATAACGCCCAAAAACTTGATTAAGTCTTCATTGTGCTGAGATTTGGGGTGTTCTGATTAATATTAGAGTTCAAGGTTATAGAAATTAGGTATTTTATAAACCTAAACTATAACCACTTTTTGAAAATTGATCCTCGACCGCCTGCGCCCGCTTGCCAAGCGAAGCTTATTTGATTATGGTATGAGCTGAATTGAATTATGAGATGCTCTGTTAAGGGATATTGTGAACCGATTATGGAAGCGTTATGATTTGGAGATATGATTATTGATTTTGGAAAATGAGATATGATTATTGATTTTGGAAAATGAGATGTGATTATCGAGATATTACGAAATTGATTTGAGGAAAGCGATATATTGTGATTTTGGAGTTTTGAACTCGATTGATTTGATATGGGATTATGTGATGGAGCGGAACTTATGTGTTTATTTAAAGGCATATTTTAAGTAATGTGGTACCTCTATTTTAAAGCTTTCATTATGTGATATATGTTTGGGTTAAGTTGATCGCTTATTAAAACTAGTTGTTTGAATACTTATACCTACCCTATGCCATTGTCACAGACTATGCCTTCACTAGCTTTTGATGTATCGAGGAGGTCCTTCTTTGTTGCTAGTTAGCCACATTGACTCTCATGACCAGTCACAGAGGTGATCCTATGAGATCGCCTGTCACTAGTTCATCATCATCGGATCGCCCTAGCTCATCTAGGCAGGCTCACTTTACATCAAGTCTTAGCGAGCACAGACTCCTAGGCTTGCTTATAACCTTGCCCGCATGTCCGTGAGACCACCATCATCACCTATCCGTTTAGCAACCCTACTCTCTACCATCACCACCGGCATCACCATGTCTTGAGAGCCTAGACCTCTGGTGTACCACCTCGGTTTTACTGCGAGACTCAGGCTCATGGACTCTCTTCCTATGGATGAGGCGAGGGAGGAGCATGAGTCGAAGAGGAGCATGAGATTGAGGAGGTATGTAGATGAGGATGAGGATCCTCGGGAGGAGGATTATGAGGATATCCCGGAAGGGGTACTCCTCCATTCTGAGTCTGCACATTCTACAGGACCGAGGTTCTCCTTTGCCCAAGCTCGAGGTACCCTAGACAACCTTTAGACATTGACTCACCACCTTACTCACCTCTTATGGGTGGCCCGTTAGGATCACGAGATACCATCGGAGATTGCTTGAGGCAGAGGTGTATGGAGATGCAGTGCACGATCACGGAGGAGGATTATATCCGGAATATTAGTCTTAGTAGGTTGTCGGATCGATTAGATGGAGTGGCGAGGGCGGTGTAAAGTTTGAGGATAGATTTGACTAAGATAGAAAAAGTCGATGGCCTTGAGAGAAGGTGCAGCGGGACTCTATGATCGGGTTGGAGACCCGGCGATACAGTGCACGACGGCCTTGGAGGCCGACCAAGCGCTTCAGCGCAAGGTCGACGGTTTGGAGAAGGAGGCCGTGAATCTTAGGAAGGATTGTGACTCTCAGCGTTTGGGAATTTTGTCACTATGGAGAGTGATGGATGATGTTTGGAGATCATTTAGGAGTGCTCGTAATCGTGGTTAGATAGTATGAGATTCATGGTTTTGTACCATCTTGAAACTAAGTAGTACTTGGTTCGAGATGAAGGATTATCCTAGTTGTCTTACTAGTATCGTTGTTGATTTCTTCGTATCCTTCCATGTATTTACACTTTTGAAACCTATGTGTTATGGTTACTGGAACGTGCATCCTTAGTTATGATTCGGTATGCTTGATTATGAATTCGAGAGTTATTTAGTGACCCTTAGAACCCAACTCTATCCTTAGAGCGTGAATTGGGGACTTATGAAACTGTGCTTCTTGCCCTCAGAATGATGGCAACAAGACGAAACCCGCTTAGGAACAACCGAGCAGCTCCTACTGCGGTTGTTGCCCCTGTCTGTCGAGGTCATCGTCCGCCATCGACCACACCACATGTTGAGAACCCAAACATTGATAACCCAGCTATAGAGAACCCGAATGTGAGCGAGCCGTCTGCGAGAATGGTCTGTTCCACAAAACCTCTCCACCGTGAACCCAACCCGCATTGACCGGCTAGTGTCGCGTGTCACCGAGCGCTAAGCGAGACTAATATCTTTAACACCTCGGGTGGAACCCCAATCTTGAATCGAACACGAGGTTGTACCTACAAAGAGTTCAGATTACGTGGTCTATTGAGTTCGGAGGCGGGGAGTAGTTTACCTACCTAGGTGGTTGGAGAAAACCGAATGTGTGTTTGCTGTTACTAATTGTGAGGAGGATTGTAAGGTTAAGTATGCAACATATACCTTGAAGGAATGACGTTAACTGGTGGAACAACTACCACGATCGGTAGGAATTGATGTAGCTTATAGTATGACTTGGACTCGGTTTAAGACTCTCACGATCAAGACTTCATTGTCTAGGAATGAAGTTAAGAAGTTAGAGAGTGAGTTACGGAACCATAAGGTTAAAGAATCTTGACATGGCGACTTATACTCGCCGTTTCAAGAGTTATCGTTGCTTTGCCTCGATATGGTTCGTAGCGAAGAGCTTAAGATTGAGAGGTATCTTGATAGATTGCCTATAGCTACTCAAGCGGTGTCATCGATCTGGCTTGATTAATTTGCATGAGGCAATTACTGTGGCTCAGCGTTTGATGGACTCTTATGTATTAGAAGTAGGAGACAAGGGTAAGAATGATAGAAGTGATAAGAGGAAGAGGAATGAAGTTGTAAAAGGGAATGGCAACAAACGGCAAGAGACAGCCAGAGTGTTCGCCATAGGAAATGGAGGAAGGAAAGATTATGAAGGTAGTAAGCCTGTGTGTGGTCGTTGTAACCGACACCACCATGGACTATGCCCGAATGTGTGTAGGAAGTGCTCTAAGGTAGGACATTTGGCCAAAGACTGTAGGTCCCGACCACTTCTTGCGCAGCTCAAGCCGCACAAGGAGGCGGATTGGAAGGCCTTGTCACTGTTTTGGATGTGGAAAGAAGGGACACTTTAAGAATGAGTCGAGAGCCGTGGATGAGAGGAAATCCGGTAATGTAGGAGGATTTGCTAACAGGGTGTAGGAAGTAATGGCTTAAACCACGTGAGCGTGAGGTTGTGGAAAACCAGGGAAACCATGGTGCTAGGAATCAACAGAGACATGGGAACAACGCGTGTTTACGCTATTGGGAAGGAAGTTGGTGAGGACCCTAACGTAGTTACGGGTACATTCCTTTTCAATAATCGCTATGCTTCCATAATGTTTGATACTGGTACGGATATGAGTTTCGTATCCACCAATTTTATGCCATTACTAGGAATCTCCCAAACACCCCTAGGGTTTAGTTATGATGTGGAATTAGCTAATGGGAATAGAGAGAAGATAGACACCGTAGTCCGAGGTTGTACCTTAAGTTTCCTAGACCGCCCGTTTAGTATAGACTTATTGCCGGTTACCTTAGGAAGTTTTGACGTCATTATCGGAATGGATTGATTATCGAAGAACGGTGCACACATCATTTGTGATGAGAAGATTATACGTTTACCGTATGGCAGAAAAGTTCTGAGTATACAAGGAGATCGGAGAGATTGTGGAAGTCCTTCCCGGTTGAGCATCATCTCTTGTATTAAGGCCGAGTACATCGATAGAGGAGGTTGTCTTTCTTGATTCGAATTTACGAAAAGCGAGGAGAAAAATGAAAGAGACCTTAATGATGTACCTATCATTAGAGAATTTCGGATGTGTTTCCAGACGATCTACGAGTTCCACATCGTCCGACAAGTGGAATTCAAATAGAGTTGATACCGGTGCGACACCCGTAGCACAGGCACCTTATCGACTTGCTCGAAGAGAATTGGATTCATTCGACCAAGTTCGCCAATCACCGTGGGGAGCACCGGTGTTGTTTACGAAGAAGAAGGATGGATCGTTTGGATGTGTATTGATTATAGGGAATTGAATAAGTTGACAGTGAAGAACCGATATCCGTTACCTAGAATAGATGATCTATTCGACCAACTCCAAGGAGATAGTATCTTTTATAAGATCGATTTACGATTTGGTTATCACCAGCTTAGAGTTCGAGAGGAATATATCCCTAAGACTGCGTTTAGAACTCGTTATGGACACTATGAATTCCAAGTGATGTCGTTTGGTTTGACCAGCGCGGTGATTTTATGGATCTCATGAACCGAGTGTGTAAGCCATAC